>JAIEZT010000013.1:32205004-32277827 GCA_019594935.1 Periophthalmus modestus | reverse complement strand
CAGTTCCACAAGATGGTTCAGGGCTGAACCATGTTTTTACATTTGAACTGCTGACTTTACAGCAAAAAGTATGTTATAACAGTTGTAATGATAAGTTTTTGTTAAACTACATGAAGAGTTTTAATTAAGAAATTAGATACTTTAAATTAAGGATTCAACAATACCGGATCTGGTAAACGAATACTGGGTTGGCGATCCAAGAAAATTTCTAGATCTTTTCCATGATATCGGTTCAGCCCACATCCTGGTTGACTCTTTTATTGGATGCAGTAAGACGGGCAAATGTTCATGTTTGAAACTTTTAGTCATACAAAGGTCTTCACACTTACTTGCTGGATAAATAACACAATGAATACATGTTGTAGTAAGTCTCTCAATGGAAATAAAATGCCTTTTTTCAGTCCCTATAGGTATCGGTTTCATATCGGGTATTGACAGATACCAAAAGCCAAAGTATCTATATCGGTATTGGAACTGGAAAAAGATCGGTGCATCCCTAGTTTCAGTCTCTGTCAAACATAGTAGGGATGTTCCTGCTCTCATGTTGCTTTCTTAGGTACAGAATTACTGGAAGCCCCAGTATTTACAGTGGCCTGATGAAAGAGCCTGTTCTTTGCGCAAAACACTGTAAAACTAAAACTACATCACTGAGCTGATGTGTTCAGGGCCCTACACTTAATATATGACCATCTTCACAGAGCGCTCCCTGCTGAGGACTGGAGAGGGCAACAAACAGTTCCAGAGGCCGGTTGAAAGAGTTACGACAGGTTGAACTCATCCTGTCGAGAACATATGGAAGATGTGTCCAAATTACTTCAGCTCTGCACATGTTGCCTTTGGTGTTTGATGAGTTTGGGACATCAATCAGGAGAAGAGGGCCAGCGGGGAGCGACCTTCAGACTGCATCAAGAAGATTCAGCCCTGGTTTAGTCTTACATCTTTTTTGTTTAGTCCTGATTTTGACCCGGTTTAGGGTTTTTACTCAAGATTAAGATTAATCTTGGTTTAGTTCAAAGTTAGAACTGGTTTAGGCTTGCTGCATCAACAGTCCTGGTAAGACTGGTCCTAGATTAGTCCTGGCTTTAGACATGTTCATTGAGCTGTGTTGTCTTGAAAGAGTTTTGTGGGCACATATTCTCCCACTGTGAGATGGTTCACTGGCTAGTTTCAGTCACTTTGGAGGACCACAGGACCTCATCGCTTCTGTTTGCAGATGATGTCCTGATCGCTTCATTGACCCAGGACTTGTAGAGCCACTGCTCCTCCATGTGAAGAGGAGCCAGCTGAGGTGGTTTGGGTACCTGATGCCTCTTGGACGCCTCTCTGAGGAGGTGTTTCAGGCATGTCCCACCAGGAGGAGGCCCCAGGGAAGACTCAGGACACGTTGGAGGGACTGTGGCTCTCAGCTGGCCTGAAACGCCCTGGGATCCCCCCGGAGCAGCTGGATAAGGGACAATGAAAGTCTTGTAATCCCTGCTCAAACTGCTGCCTGCCCAGGATAAGTGGAAGAATGGAATTAATAAATAAGTTTTACGCAATACGTAGCAGAGAACATGTCAGTGATTTGACAAATGAAGTGAATACTCAACTATTATGATTTTCATTTCAAATGTAGCAGATTCTAAATGACGCAATGTACTTTTAATGTTAGCACTTTTGATAAAGAGTCATCTAGAGAGTTTGTTTTCATTTATTTATTTATTTCGAGCAGATTAATGAATGCATGTATTCAGTACGCTTAATGCACATTTCACATTTTCTCTTATTTAAGCTTGAAAAGGAGTGGAAAGAAGAAAACCAGGAGTAGTGTCCAAATGACATCACATCTCTGCACATATTGCCTTTAGTGTTTTGGGATGTGCCCTGGACATCCATCAGGTGGTGCAAGAGTGTGCCAACAAGAAACTGCTTGGTCCAGGTTTATTTCTGGGTACTTGTTCTGTTTGCATGAGGTTTCTGTTACCTCTATTATTCCTGGTTTAACATTGGTCTGGTTCTGGCTTGGCCCTTCTCATAATTGTAATGACTCATATGGAAGATGCTTGTCAGCACATGTTAGCTTGAGTGTTTAGTGATGTGCACTAAGCATCCATCAATAGGAGCAGGATGTGCCAGCGGGAAATGGGTTTTATAAACTGCAGCATAAACACAACACGGACAAGATAGATTCTGGCACTTTGTTTGAAGCAACAGAATTTAAAAACTTTTTTAAAGTGCTACCTAGTGCTTTATGATGAATGTTTCACCACCATATTCAGGCATTAGCTTTTCATTCTCCATTAAGATAAACAGTCGATGCCTAACAAAAAGATTCTTGCGATATTTGTAGAACTCATGAGAACCCATCTGGACATGCTCTCGCTGGTGGGATAGAGCCCGGCTGCTGGTGGGTGGACCAATCACAGAGCAGCACTGACGTTTGGGCGGAAACCGATGGCGAAGCAAAGTTTAAATGTTGTATAATTCATTCCAAGTCATAATTATGCTTAAATACTCCAGAATCTGCATACCTTCACTGGACTAACAAGGTCTTCTCTGTCTTCCAAGGATAAGATCATAAGTCCTAAATGGTCTAACATGTTCTGCGTGGTCCTAAATATTTGCAATGGTGATTTGTCTCTTTGTGGTAATAGTAACAAAGACCAGGACTCATGTTAGGGATGGATCAGAGAGACGTGAGGAAAACTGGCAGTGCGTGTAAACAACTGGGTCAGAACATCCTCAAAACTGCAGCTCTTGTGGGGAAGAACGGGTCTGCTGCGGTGGTCCAGGAATGGAACAGTGGTGAACCGGAAACCAATGCGTCCAGCCACATAATTACATATAAACAACCAAAAGGACTATACTGGAACTATATTCTAATGACTAATATACATCCACATTACAGATACTTGTGGAGTGACAGAGGAAGGCGGTTTAATAATTGGGTTGGCGGTGTGATTCCCTCTCTCAGCCAGTGCATATTCTGCCATTCAAGCCATGAGTAATACACACATTCTTAACTTTCTATCATGTTATAATATTGAACCTTCATCAAAAACATGTCTGAAACGGTTTTATATGTCACGCATGCATGTTTGAGTCATCTTGTGATCTCTCCCAGGCCCTATATTGTTTTGAGCAGTCCACCATCCTCACAATGATGCAGACTCCCCAAATATGGCTCAGTCTTCTCCTACAGTGGCATTAAAGAGTGGAACAAGCTCCAGACAGACTAAACTCTCCTCTGACCTGAGGGACTTCCCTTATAATTTCAGAAAAGTCCTTTTAGAGAGTCAGCTCTGTCAACACTGGTTTGCATGCGGTAGCTTCTATGGCAATTCTCAACATAATATTTGAATTATTTTAAAAGGGAAAATGTGGAGTTTGATGTTTTTAAATGAAAGAATGGAGAAATGCATGATGTGAATGTAATGATTAGATACTTGGATATATTTAATTGTTTAGAACCTGCCCAGGGACAGCAGATGGAAGCTTATCTGGTGTAAAGCATCTCTTCTTTTATGAGCTTAATGTGTTTGTACAAGGGTCCCAAGGAAGGAGCCAATAAACTAAACTAAACTAGCTAAACTACCCTATAGTGAGAAGTACAAGGCTGGGCTGCTTTTATAAGACTCAGCCCACAAGTCTAGTCTACCTGACCCATACTTCTACATTTTCATAATATATAAAGGCTGGATACAAATCAATACACTACAGATTCACAAAACCTGATGTGCAAGAGTTTTCATTAGCGAATCCCATGCTGGTGGTAAAGCTCTGAAGGAAGAGTGACTTAGCGCAGGGAGCAAAGGGGAGGACAAACTCAGAATGTCAAAAAATGGAACTGAAAAGAATTTAAGATGTTAATACATTGTTTTTTTGGTGAATATAACATAACAAAACAATAAAAACATAATATGAGTTGGCAGTTATACCCCATAGAAGTGTAATACCCCCTCTTTAATGGTATTTAAACACACAGTGTTGTACTTCTGTAGTCCAGTATAAGACTTTTCGCTGTGCTTTCATCAGTTCTGTTCATGAGTTTGCTTTGAGCATCAATAATCACTCATTTCAATTTTCCTCAGATTGTGACGTCATAGGTAGAAATCTGAGGTCTCCCGTTTTAAGCCAATAAATCATTGCTAAACTCTACGCTACTCAGGTCAGGTTCATTGCAACTGTGTACCAATATTAGCATGCTCGATCGTGTTCCGCTATTTATCCAACAAAAAGTCTATATTATATGTTATATTAAAGCTCCTAAACCCATTTTTCCCATGTATTTGAGCAAAACTGTATTATATAAGCAGCTCTTGATGTCAAAATAAGTCCGCCGTGTGCTCTAAACTACGTCTTTTACTGTCCAATAATCAGGAAATGTGCCTCCGCTCGTTCCTCTGAAAGTTACTGAACGAAAAGTACTTATAAACTCATCAAGGTAAGCGAGGAATAACATGGGACCACTGTACTTAAAATAAACTAGTGCTGTTTTTTCATGTTTTTAAGACAAAACAAATCAGATACAGCACCTTTAAAAAAAAAAAAAAAAAAAAAAAAAAAAAAAAAAAAAAAAAAATTGAGCTTATTTTTTCCTTATCTTCTTTTTATTGCCAAAGCCTGCACCACTGACACATGGCCAGGCTAATGCGTCCATTTATTATCTTGACCGCCCTATGCCCCGAAGGGTCAACACATGGTACAAATTCACAAATATGCACAGATCAGTGGGCAGTAGTCACTTTGCATTCAGCTATAATCTTTCTCTCTAATACTAATAACATATGTATACAGCAGAGGACAGGGAGAGGCAGGCAGATGTGATCAACCTGTATCTCAAAACATTTTTAAGTGAAGCCTTACTATCCAAAGATTCGCCAACCCATAGTCAAACGCGGCCAGAGGTGGGTAGTAGTTCCTCAGTTACATTTACTTGAGTAACTTTTTAATGAAATTGTACTTTTCTAGCAGCATACTTTTACTTCGACTTGAGTAATATAACAGTACTCTTGCTTAATTTAAAATTTGACTTACTTTCCCCACTGTGAGTAAGTCTACAAGTGACAAAAGCTTTATGTCGACAATATGAAATGATTTGAACATTTGTGTTTCTCGCAGCGCTCCGTCAGATATGATTTAGTTTGTCTCATTTTTGTGTCTATCCTTCGAACATACCCATTACACATTTTGGGCTTTGTTTCATGTTTTGTCCTTCTATTACATTCACTTTAAATTATAAATCAGATGTTACCTCCCAACAGTTACTCTTACCAGAGTAGAACTTTTTCCAAATACTGTTTTACTCTTACTTGAGCACTTTCTTGAACCACTACTTTGTACTTCTGTTTGAGTTTTATTATTTTAAAGTAACGTTACTCTTACATTTTTGGCTACTCTACCCACCTCTGAACTTGGCAACCTCTTGGCTGGTCTCCATGTACAACAGCTCTGTCTCAAATGTAACTTTTTGAACTCTGAAAAAGTGTATTTACTTTTTTGACGCAAATATTTTGATTTCAGTGTTCTCCAACCAAAACCAAAGTCCCCAGGAGATTAACACAAAAACGGGATGTCCTGTTTTTGAATGCACTAACCACAGGCTTATTGTAATAAAAACATGGTGCCTGCTAAAGACTGTGAAAAGTAAACTGTGGTTTGGTTGGATTTAGATAAGAATTACATTGTTTTCTAATGAGATAGATTCAGTTTATGTTTATGTTTCATACATGTCTGGAGCATGTTTGTGGTTCATGTGAAGAAAAAGTAAGTCCATGTTTTTGATTATGGATAGTCACAACATGGTTGAAAGCTTGACAGATAAATAATGACTTTACAATAACAGTGCAGTTTAACAGTGGCATTAGATAATGACATAATGATAAAATACTAACACATGCAAAACTGCACAAGGCTGTAGTTCTGTGACTTCAACACAATGTTGCCATGTCTGTGGGAACAGGACGGCTCTACAGGTGTGAGCAGAGCTAGTTCCCACATGAAATTAGTTGATTTCTGAATAATTAGCTGTGTGGTAACTAATGATCACAAATCCTTAAGAAAGGATTAAACACAAGGAGGACTATGCCTAACAGAGTTTTAAAGCACAAACATGGAGTCTGGAACACCACGAGGTGCAGCGGAGCCTGGTCTCACATATGAGGCATTTGTTCAGGTCTAAATTAGATTGTAGATGAGAGGAGGAGGCAACTGAGCATGTTTCTGATCACAACACAGCTCACCTGTGTGTTCACCACTGACAGGTACATTCACCACCAGTGGGCTCCTTCATGTCATCCATGGGGGGTCAAGTAGTGGTGCCATTGCTCCAGAACAAACTGCAGTAGCTGCACCAGCCAATCAGTCTCATTTGGATCTCACAAACTTTCAGATACTTACATACTGACATCAGAGCAAGTTGGGATTAAGTCAGACACAAACCTAACGAGGGTGCTGTGTTTCAGATCAACATTGACAGCTATCAGATGTGCACAGTTCTAGCTTCCCTCCAATAAAAAAAACTCACTCCCAAAAATACATTGGAAATTATAGACCCACTACGCTGTATGTTCTCTGGATTTGGGTTTTTTAACCGCTGATGCCTATTAACACTGCACCAACCTATCACTACTGATTATGGTTGTACAACAATCCTCCCTGTATCATACAGAGCACATTCATAACCTTTTACCTCTGTTTGCCTGTGTTGTCTTTGTCACCTATCAATCTGCTACTTGGAATTCAGGAAAACGATACAAGAATCCAGACTAACTTCTTAGTATGGAATTGAAAAAGTGTCTCTGTTGACCATCTCTTTCAGTACTCAGTCCCCTGCCCTGCAGACCATTAGTCAATTTATTTTCCATTCATCCCTTTTATCTATAGGGGTTAAATTGAAATTAGTCATTAAATAAAAATTGTAATTTGAATGCTCGACAAAGGCATCTTCTGAAGCATGAGCATTTCGAGCACTGCTTCAAATTAAGTCTCCGGCTTGATTTCAATTCTGTATTCCAATCATCTGCTGTTCTGGCAGACCGCCAACAGATGGCACTATTCTCTAAACCAAGTGCTTCAAAGCACTCTGTCAGTCTGCAGCAGCTGTGTCAAAGTACTTCATGATGTCTGAACTTCACCATCACCAGCGGGCACAGTTAGCAAATTACAAAATCTGTAGGCTAATTATTAAGATAAATTCTCATCTGGCAACACATGTGTTTACAGTGACAAGGAGTGATCACAACTAAGAAACTCATTTTGGGAGTGGGTTTGGTGTGAGCTTTAGTAGGGAGTCGGCACAGTCCCCATGGTAATTATCTATATGCATGTTTAAAAGTTATGATGTAGTGAAAAGCATAAGCAGCATCATTTAGATGCAGTGAGAACGTGCACAGGGCTGACTGTAGATGGTGAAACTTGGGTAGAGACATGTAATAAGTCAGAGTGATAAACCATTGATGGCATTAGTTTTAATGAGCACATAAACTTTGAACATGTTGTGTATTGCCAGAGTCAATACAGAAATCAATTTTATGCCCCTAATTAGGGATGTAAGATAAATCAGAATCAAAATCGAAATCGCAATCAGCAAAATGCAAAGAACATTTCAATTATTTCCTCATAAAAAAAAAAAAAAAAAAATAGTCTGCATAAAAACTGCTAACCCTGTAGTTTCGATCTGTTAAAACATGTTCTGAAATGTTATTCTCATATGAGCTTGTCAGTCTTTTTGTTAATTCTTCTGGATGGTGAATTTTAAACTGAATCCTATTATTGAAAAAAAAAAAAAAAAAATCTGAAATTTTATCACACAATTGCAATGCTTGTCAAAAAAATTTCAATATTTTTTCCCATACCGCTCAGCCTCACCCCAAATAACAATAAGCATGTTTTGCAGAAAAAATGTGTTGGTGGTTAGCTCCTTAACTAGCTCAGCTTTAGATCTGATTTAGTCTTGGTTTAATCCTAGCTTAGGTCAGGTTTAGTCTATCTTGGGCCCTGTTTTGCATTAAGTTCAGAAATAGACCGAAGCCTCTGCTCTGACTTTGTCCAAATACCATTACTCTTTTGGAACAGACGTTTTCAGATAAAGGCATCAAGTGGAGATCGCTCAAAAATGCTCCTCTGATCCTCCACAATCCAGCGCAGGCTCGACTCTGCGCTCAGAACCACATGTTGTGGTGGAGCTTGTGCTTGGGCCTACATGGATATGAAGAATAATCAGGTTTGGAGGAGTGGACAGGAGCCCGAGGGGGACACCACCACAGAAACACTCAACAGGAAACCACACAAAAGACAGACAGTGACCAGCGGGACACATAGAAGAGTCAGGGGGATGGGCCAGTGGAGCCGGGACTGTGGGGGATAAAAGCCAAGTACAACTGGTTTGCATTCAGCAAACAAAGGACACTTATTATGCAAAATAGAGTTTTTTGAGCTTTAATCATGTTACATTATTTTTCCCTCATCAAAAACACTTGTACTTTGCTTCATTCATCTTGTTTACAGGCGTGTCTTGCTCGGAAGCTAAGAAATCACTGTCTGTGTAACCCTTCAGTGTCCAGGTAGTTTCATTGCAAAAGAAAACTTAGTAGTGATTTCTGTCAACTTCTGTCCTGTTGACAGAAATCACAGTTTCAATCTTTCCCCAAATTGTTATGTCGTAGGTCGTCTATAAATCATCCACAGACCCGTTCTGAGTATTTTTGTTGTTAAATTGCAAACAACTGCTGGCTTCTATTACCATGGCAATCATGTTGCTTTAAATACCTTTTTTTTCCTTCTCTATAATGGTCATTAATGGTCATTCCCTCTGCTGCCAGTAGGCGGCATACTAACAGCAAAGGAGAACGCAACTAATGCAAAACAAACCCTTTGGTCCATCACTAGTATTAACATGCATGGAATTTCATGCAGGTGCACATCTTTAGAACAGCTTTTTCAGAAAACCAAGTGAAGCATGGATGAACCACTCGACCACTCGATTCACTCTCAGCATTTGGCTCTATTTCAAATTTCCCTAGATTGTTATGTCAGACATAGAAATCCTGCACCGTTTTTTAAGTAAATAAATCATCCACAGACCCATTTTGAGCATTTTTTTTTTTAAATGAAGTTGCAAACAACTGCTGGCTTCTTTTACCATGACGATCATGTTGCTTAAATTGTTTTTTTTTTTTCTTTCTCTCTAATGGTCTAATGGTCATTCCCAATACTGCCTGTAAACCGTGTACTAACACTAAGGGAGAATGCAACTAATGTAAAACAAACCCTTTGGTCCATCACTGGTATTAACATGCATGAACCACCAACCATCATTCAATCCACTCTCAGCATTTGATGCTTCCAGATTTACTTTATCACTGCTAAGTCCTGTTTTTATAATGTACTAATATGGAGTCTAACATGGAGTCCATTAACATATTAATAAAATGAATGAATAAAAGAGCAAAAAAAAAAGTGCAAATAAAGTATCAGGTAAAAAAGGAATCGAAAGGCAAAGCTCTCGATTTTACCTGTCAATCTACGTTTCTACCCTCACCTACAGTGATGAGCTTTGGGTAATAACAGAAAGGACAAGATTGTGGATCCAAGCGGCCGAAATAGGTTTCCTAGGCAGGGTGGCTGGGCGCTCCCTTAGAGATGGGGTGAGGAGTTTTGTCAACACAGGAATAGCTCGGAGTAGAGCCGCTGCTCCTCCACGTCGAGAGGAGCCAGTTGTGGTGGCTCAGATATCTGTTCAGGATGCCCCCTGGACGTCTCCCTGGAGAGGTGTTCCAGGCATGTCCCACCGGGAGAAGACCCAGGACACGCTCTCAGCTCAGCTGGCTTGGGAACTCCCTGGGGTCCCACCAGTTGAGCTTGAGTACATGTCTGGGGTGAGGGAAATCTGGGAGCCCAGCTTAGACTGCTGCCCTTGCGACCCGGCCCCGGATAAGTGGAAAAAAATGGATGGATGGTTGAATAAAATGCAGAAAATTGTTTTTGCAATACAGTGAGTTCTTCATTCCAGTCAGTCATATAATATATCAGATTCAACATTAGTGCATTTACCGGTTAGATATTTCATGGCAAAGTACCCATTACCAATACCAAAGTACCAAGTTATCAGTAAGTTAACTGTCTCTTGCCCCCATTGGAGTATGACATTGTCACATTCAAGAATCTGAAATTCACCAAAAGAGCATGTTTTGAATTAGGAGATAGCACACTGAGGGCCAAGGCTTATAGAAACTGTCCATGCTATTTTGAGGGCCTTGATACTTGGTGCCAGAGAATACAGCATATCTCAAACAGGTTTAAATCCCACAATAACTGGTCTGAACTTTTCCTGGCCCACACAGACACAAAGAACAGACAGTCTGTTCCTCTGGTTCCTCTGTCATCAGCCCCACCAGAGCCTTGTCATCTGTTTAACAAGAGGAGGCAGACACAGAGCAGACTTCACACCACACAAACAGTGGGTTCACCGCTCTGGGGTGGAAGTAGTAGCAATTTTCCCAACAACAAGCAAAATATTAATAAATTATTCATGAAAATGTTCAGGGCTGCACTGTATTAGTAAAAACATGTGTTTGCGCATAGTGAGGCTGTGCTGGTGGTCACATGAAATGCTTTAGAAATAAAATTTGTTGTTAATTTTCTCTCTCTCTCCGGGCCCTATTTGAACCCTCTTTATGGTTAACTGTAAACTTACATCATCCATGCTCCTACATGACAGTTCTCTCATAAATATATTAAAAAATGATACATGTGATGTGCAGTCATTGTGTTGTGATAGCGCTCTGAAGGAGGAGTGACTTTGCCTGGGGAGGAGGGAGATTCAGAGCGTCAAAAACGGAAGTGAAACATGTTATTAGGTTGTTTCCAGCAAATATAGCATTTTCAAAACGATAAAAAATAACATGGTGATCTAAATATGTTATGTGTTAGCAGTGAATACCACATAGAGGTAAAATACTCCGCTTTCAACAGAATAATTTAGCAATTTGAAACATTGATCATTTCACAAAGACCCAATTCTGGCATGAACCTTAAACTATAATGATTTGGACTATACATGTTTAACTGTTTAAGAAGCACAAATACAATTTATGAATAGGATGGGTGATATATTTGTCCCAGTTTTGATGTCAGCCAATTCATAGATTGTTTATTTTTTTTAATATTGGTATTGATCAGTGACTATATTGATCTTTAAAACAGACTTATGAGTAAAAATGGAAATAGAATGGTGTTATATGACTGTATATTTATTTAATAACCCTGATACATTTTGTCATTAATGTTATGTTTTCATCTTTATTTCAACTTCAGATAGATTTGTGGTTCTCTTGCATGCATCTTAAAAGCTAAAGATCCCGCAAATCCCGATTATTGGCTACAATATCAGATCAGATATTGGTTCCAAAAAATCCATATGTGTACACACTGCTTAAAGAATTGCATAATAGCAGCAGTCATAACAGTTAAGGTGTACATTCATAAGATGTGTAATCCCTCGTCCAGGTATGCTTCATAGTAAAAGAAAAATGCTATTCTGTCAACTGGACAAAAAGCTGTAGGAGTGAAAACATTTTGCTGCTCATTCAAGCGCTTTTTCAGTTCTGGTCAGATTGCTGTTGGACACTGCCTTATATCTGTCTGAACGGAGGAGCTGGCTACACTGAAACTAACACACCTCTTTACAGTTTCTGTAAAGAAGCCCTATTGTTTCTTTGTTTGTCTTGGGTCTGAGGATGGAGTTGTACATAGGAGATAGATGATGTCTAAGGCCCCCATTCCTGTTCAAGGAAGGATTGTCTCAGCAAAATTTGCTTCTTTAACTCTCTTCTTCAACCATTTCTTTTCTCTGAACAGCTGTACCTCACTATCTTAAAAGGAGTGGTTTGTGTCTTTGCGATCAAGATGTACAACGGACTGGAGTCCCGAGGAGCTCTCACAGCAGTGTTGGTACATCCTCTTATGAAGTGACTGTTTAGTTTCTCCAATGTAACACTCACTGCACTTTTCACTACACTGAATGGAGTAAAGTAGTTCACAATACACTGCCTGGCCAAAAAAAACAACAAAAGTCGCCACCTGGAAGTAAATAGGTACAAGTCAGGTCAAGGTTCAGCAACAGTCTGTGCTCAAAGAATGAGGTCAGCTGACTACCTGAATATACTGAGTGACCAGGTTATTCCATCAGTGGATTTTTTCTTCCCTGATGGCACGGGCATATTCCAATATGACAATGCCAGGATTCATTGGGCGCAAATTGTGAACAAGTGGTTCAGGGAGAATGAGACATAATTTTCACACATGAATTGGCCACCACAGAGTCCAGACTTTAACCCCATTGAGAATCTTTGAGATGTTCTGGAGAAGCTTTGTGCAGCGTCAGACTCGACCATCATCAATGCAACATCTTGGTGAAAAATTAATGCAACACTGGATGGAAATAAATCTTGTGACACTGCAGAAGCGAAATCGAAACAATGCCACAGAGAATGTGCCGTAATCAAAGCTAAAGGTGCAACAAAATATTGTGTGACCTTTTTTTTTGGTGGTGACTTTTTTGGCCAGGCAGTGTATTTTCATTCCAACAGTGCTTTCTTCCTTTTCCCAAATTGTCAGCATCCAGCAACATTCAGACTACACAGTGAAATGACAGCAATTTTTTCATTGAGAAATCTTCAGTTACATTCCCCAAAGCATCCTTACTTCACCTTCTAAGCCACGTGTTGCACTAAATCGGATGTGAAAAACCCAAGCGAACAAACCTTCTTCAGAACATCTCCTACTTCAAAACAGCTATACTGGGTCCACCTGTGCTTTAGCCTGCTCTGTGATCCCAGATAGGAGCTGCTGATAAGATCTCAGAGTGCACTAACATGGACCCACTCCAGTCAAATCAAATCCGTCACAGTTTCAACAGCAACCTCACGAAACGCCTGGATTCCACCCACCACACGCTGGTCTCATTTCAGACGCTGCAGAGGGGACTTTACTCTGAGAAGGCCAGGGCGGGTGCAAAGGCCAAGAGGAATGTGCACAATGTGAGGTCCTCACAGTCCTGTTTTTGTCCTGAGTACTTTCTAGTTTATGGAGGACATGTCATGGATAATGGAATAGTGTTTTTTCCTCATTGTAGGGTTACTCATTGTTTGAGTGATTCATATTTGAATAATCCTGTGTTCAAGATGTCAGAGCTAAGACGCATTCCCTGTGTTCATTATGATTTGAAAAAAAAACCTGATGGACCTACTCATCCGTGTCACAAAGACATTTTTCAATAATAAAAATAAATAAATGTTACTGCTATTGTGAACTGTCCATATGAGAGGGGAGCAGCAGAATGGTAAAGGAGCATCACAGTTAGAAGTTATGGGGCTGTCGAGAAACACCTTTGTAGTTTTGTAACAGAAGTCTGTAAATCTATTTTTATTGTAAAGTTAGACCAATGTTGCAGCTTACAACAGACTAAATGTAAAACAGTGATTTACAGATGAATCTGCATTTCAGTTTTATGCAGCCAAAACCTGGAACAGTCTTCGTGAAGATGTGAGACAGGCCTCTACTTTGACAGTGTTTAAATCCAGGCTCAAAACATTTCTGTTTAGCTGTGCAGGTGACTGAAAGGGTTTTATTCTGCACTCTTCTCTTTTAGTGTTAATTTTATGATAATTATTTATGTTTTGATTTGTTCATATTGCGATTTTAATGTCTTTCTTATTCTGTAAAGCACTTTGAATTACTTTGTGTACGAATTGTGCTGTCCAAATAAACTTGCCAGGTGTCATAGATTATCACTAAAAAAAAAAAAAAAAGAAAGAAGCAGCATGTCTTCTTTGATGGCAGGATCTGTTATTTTAGTCTGGTTTGGTAATTTGGTTTATCCCTTGTTTATGCCATGTTTTTATGCAGGGGCGGCGCCAGACATTTTTGGTTGGAGGAGCTATGAGGGTGCTAAGTACTTCAATGTGGGTGCTCACTTAACATGTTAATTTAGAGCCTTTTATGGATGCAAGTGCACCACCACCGCCGCCCATGAGTCGCTGTTTTAAACAACTTAGCCCCTGTAGTGAATTATAAAACCTAATAAGGAGTCATTATCAACTGTAGTCTCATTTTGAACTCTGTTTTGAACCATTTGAACATTTTTAGTCAAGATTGTGCTATGAAAATGGGGCAAACAACATCTTTGGGGGAGCTATGGGGCTGCATGTGTGTAGGTGAGAGACTAGTGTCCCTTCAAGCCCTACCCTTTTCTGGCACCGCCCCTGTACAAAGTGATTCAAATCAATGTGTTCTGAGCATAGACCTCTGCCAGTGCAGGTCTGCATAAGGAACCCTCATGTAATCTTTTTTGGTTTTCAGGTCATTAGACGTGTTTATCACATGGACCTGCAGGACACATGGACATCTGCAAGTAACCTGCAGTATTGTAGTTTAGCCATGGTTCAGTCCTGGTTTATCCAATCAAGTCGAAGTACCAGCTTTAATTACGACTTATGCCTTAAAGGTCCTATATTACGCAAAACTGATACTTGTGAGCTTTAAGCCATCTTCGTAACATTGTTATCTCTCATCAGTATCGTAGCTGGAGTTGAGTTTAATCGTACATGTTTGAGTGATATTTTATTATTAGTCTGTCCAAGCTCAAAATGCTCTGTTCCACCTTATGATGTCATGAAGCAGTAGTTTTCAAGTTAACAGCTACATTTTACCTTTAGTTCAGCAGAGATTCCAGGGGCTGACATTATCCAAATGACGAAAATGATGAAAATAGTATATATCCAAATGATAGAAAACTGCAAATTGCACAAAATGGCCCTTAATTTGAATACGGACAGAACTGAAATCAGGCCTAGCTTGTTGTCTGAAAGAGCACTCTCACTTCAGTCTTTCTCTTCAAAAAGCTCCACGCCTGTGTCAATCATACATACTAGTTTTGACAAGCAGTTTTTGTTTTGCAGTTTAGTTCATTTTTCGAAGCAAAAGTGAAGGCTAAAGACACTCAAAGTTGTCCACTGTTCATTATAAAACTCAGCTGTCCCCCTCGGCCACGTCTGCTCGCTGATGGTGCAGCTTAACTTAATGCATGTGAGATTTGGGAGAAAGTACAGAGCCTGCTGCTGTGTGCTGTGCTACAAACTAGACTGAATCCATGTGGCAGTATTCAGGCCGCAACAGGCTGTGTGGATTATATGTGAGAAACGCAACAGTTTGGGAAATGCACTAGATAAGTGAGCTGTTTTGAACCAACTACTAAATCAGGTCTCAACTAGGCCTAAAACAGGGCTAAAGAGGTCTGAAAAAGAACTAAATCAGTTTTAAATAAAGACAGGTCTAAATCAGTTGAAGTGCTCATCATCTGGCCCAGTTGGTGGTTGGTGCCACAATTCCAGAGATGATCATGATCTTGGGCGAGACACTTAACCCACACCACCCCAGTGTCTGGGTATGTTGGCGTAAGAATGTGTGAATTGGTGAGTGGTTCCTCGATGTGAAGCACCTTGAAAATAGAAAATCACTCAATGTGTCCATCTAAATTTGATCATTACTGGATAATGATTTAAAGCTGCAAATTATGTCATCTTTCTTGAAAATTAGCTGTGTAAGATTACACTTGTGTTTTGCCAATCAAAGTTGCTATACTGAGATACACCAACATACTATAGTTGTATACAGTAAGGAATATTATTATTATTAGTTAAGTTCATTGACTACAATTGTTTTGCTTAATTGTTTTTCCTACAGAGTATAATATAAAAGAAGCACTATGAGACAAGATCAGACCACTGTGTGCTGTCTGCACCTAATCATAAAACCTTTTATTGAGTGTGAACGCAAAAAGACAGCCGGATATTCCATCCTGCTTTGCTATCTAAAATAGCTTTTGCAAAAGAAAATTGAATTCTGTCAACTGCACATACGTTTTTAGGAGAGAATAAAGCTGTTCCAAAGCTGTGCTTGTGCATTCATATATGTGAATACTGACTACAATTGAAACCAAAAGTTTACATACATTATATTAAAAGACTCACTCTCTAACACGAAATCAGACTAAACTTTTCCTGTTTTAGGTCAAGTAAGATTATGTAAATTATTTATATTTGCTAGATGCCAGAATAATGAGAAAAGGATTTTTTAAAACAATATTTCATTACTTTCTTCAAAGTCAGAAGTTCATTTCATTAGCATTTAGTAGCACTGCAACTGTACAATTTGGGTCAAATGTTCTGAATATCCTTCCACAAGCTTCTCACAATAGTTGGCAGAAATTTTGGCCAAGTTTGTTGGCTGCCTTGCTCGCATATCATGTCTGTCCATACATTTTTGATAGTATTGAGATCAGGGCTTTGTAAAAGCCACTTCACAACATTGACTTTGTTATCCTTAAGCTACTTTGTAACCAGTTTGACAGTATGTTCCGGATTATTGTCCATTTGGAAGAACCATTTGCCCCAAAGCTTCAACTTCCTGGCTGATGTCTTGAGATGTTGCTTCAGTATTTCCACATAATGTTATTTCCTCATGATGCCATCTGTTTTGTGAAGTGCACCAGTCGCTTCTACAGCAAAATAACCCCTCCACATGATGCTGCCACCCCCTTACATGCTTCTCCCTTTTTCCTCCAAATGTAACAATGCTCATTATGGCCGAACAGTTCATTTTTTGTTTTGTCAGACCACAGCCCATGCCGGTATGGTACTCGTTTCACTGTGGATAATGACACATTCTTACCAGCTTCAGCCAGCATCTTCACAATTTTGACCCAAAGCACATTGCAGGACACAGCTCCTTCCTGAGTGGTATGATGGCTGGACATCCCCATGGTATTTGTGCATAATTATAACAGATGAACGTGGCACCTTCAGGCATCTGGAAATTGCATCCAGGATGAACCAGACTTGTGCAAGTCCACAATTCTCTTCCTGATATCTTGGCTGATTTGTTTTGACTTTCCAGTAATTTTACACAAAGAAGCAGAGACTTTCAGGTGCGTTCAGATACATCCACAGTGCATCTCTAATTAACTCAAATGTTGTCAATAAACCAATCAGAAGCTTCCAAAGACATGACATCATCATCTGGGTTTTCCCAAATTGTTTAAAGAGACATACTAATCTTACTGTATATAAATGCAAAAAAAAATATATATATACTCATTATCCTGCCATTTAGAAAATAGAAATGATTTTGGTAACCCTAATTGACCTAAAATAGGAAAAGTTTAGCTTTATTTCATGTCAGACAATGAGAAATAACAATGTGTGTGTCTTTTTTTTTAAATTTGTGTATATAACTTCTGGTTTCAACTGTATATGCCAAATAGTGTGCAAAAGATATTGAGTTTATAGCTATAAACTTATAAACCTATAAAGCTATAAGATTGTTTTTTCTTCCTTTTACTCTTTGAATATCAGCTGTAACCAGCACTACTGTAGGATTAAACCAGTGCCTTGAGACATAGTAGACCTATGAACATTGTAAGCTTTTTTTTTTTACCATGTTAACTCATTTAGAAACACGTGTAATATTAGTCTCAAATATACCAGCGCCCCAATTTAATCTGCTTTCTGTTGACTGAGCTGATTTGAATTTGAATTGTGAATAGTGCGTGAGCAACTGATTGGTGGTGGTCGGAGGCAGAAGAGTTGACAGAACCCTCTTCATATCCATTTATATTTGAGGGGAGCTCATGTGAGTCTTCTTGTTTCTGTCTACAGGCCTGGTCAGAGGGGCCAATGGTGCAGATTGGCAGCCTTTCTTCAGTCACTCTTCTGCAGGCAGCTGTGGCTACATTACCACAGCATGCAGTGTATGCAGTGAATGAAAAGTGACCAGTGTACCACTTGAAGACACTTGGTCAAGCCAATAAAGCATTATTATTTAATATGCTAAAAGAGTACTCCTCTCTATAAAATAGGACAATTTGGTGAATAGAAGTGCATGCTACAAAATGAAGCACATCTCCAGTTTACGCCTCACTCAGACTGCACCCGGTCCATCTGCGACTCCTGTGTCGGACCGATTTAGTTTAGTTGCGGTCTATATTTATTTCACTTTTAATGTTATTTTATCTTTTCATCTCTATGGGACATTTTCTGCTCTCCATAGCATGTTTGTCATTAACTGTTTAATAATATCCAGAACACTTTTATTTGTGTGCGAGCGAACACAGCTCAATTGAATCTCAATACACAAACAGCATTTGGTGCCTAGGGTCAAAATGCTGGCTTAAATGGTATGCATGCTCCTCCACTGTGACTTCTGTGGTTACAGGGACGATATTTGTTCAAGCTGATTGTAATTTTGATCAGAAATGTCTCTGAAATTACATCAATCTTGGATAAATTAGGTGACCTGATAACAAATGCTTTTGTATAAGGTTTCGTTAGCGGTTGCCTTATTGGTGTTTTGAATTTTATGGGGAAAGGAGATGGTTTTCCAGAGGGTACACGTGATAAAAATGTCCCCGTCACGGTTAGTCATCATGAGTGTATAGTTTGAATCACTGAAGTGTAAACTTCCAAAGCATTTCCAAGTCCTAATCAACAACAGGTTTTGCCAAGTCCGGTGTGGAAAAAACATAGCAATCAAATCTTTAAAGGTACACTATGTAACTTTGCGGTATAGTGTCTGCCACTTGCCTGTTTCTAAGTAGATGTTATTTATTTGCTTGTAAAGTTCCACAATATGGCATTAATCATAATAGTCATGCATTCATGTGATCACATGTCTTTAAAAACATGCATTCTTACTGTGAGTGGGGTCATCGCTCCAGAGATCTGATCTGTTATTCGGATGGTGTCACTTGTTTGTTTCAATTGAGATGGAAGTTTTAATAAGCTATACTGTGGAATATTGCAGGCAAAGCAATGTGATTTACATGGAGACAAGCAGGTGTCAGACCAGAAATATTACATAGTGCACATTTATAACCACAGTATGCAAACACTCTGAAAAACTCTTGCTTGTCTCCATGGAAATGTTGTTCTTTTGGCTATAACCATCTGCAATATGGCATAAAACTTACGTATTGCCATGAAGAATGTTCCAAAGTATGGTTTTAGCTTTCTATTTCCATTGAATCATGCAGGTGACATGCCACCTCAAGCTACATGTATCTTTAACATTTTGTTGTTAATGTTGAGCTAACTTCTGTTTCAAAACTGCTGAACTGATTCCCACCTTTAAAAAATGCCAAAATGCTGTTGATGTGCATAGTCGATCATTCAAACCTTAAATGTTTCCTTGATATTAATAAGAGAAAGTTAAGATTTGTTTCCAATTAAAGAAAAAGACTACTAAAATGCCACTTTACACTGGAAAACTGTCGCCCCTCTCTCCGAAACTGCTGCTGTCAGGCTTGCTAGTTTTGTTTTAAAATGTCCCTATTAACCCTCTACGTGATCCTGGTATTTTTATTTTTTTTTTTTATATGAACATTAATAACAGACAAATCATTAACCTTCTTTTCCCAAGGTTGCTCCCGCTAGCATTAGCAACAGGTTTGATTGACAGCATTGCTAAGCACCAGCTCCCTGCTAAACCAGCGGTGCAGGCGGAAAGTCAACAGCTTCGCTCCGGATTGGCTCCTTGGTTGCTATACTATGTACTCACAGCTTGTATTCCTAATGTGCAACTTGGCTCCAAATCCACCTTATAAATTCTAGCCTCAATGAGCTTCATTTGACTGGAACCGAATGCTATGAGTGACGTCAAACTCTCTTAATCCACTTCTTTTTACAGTCTATGATGTAGATCACATGTGTCAAACTCAAGGTCCGTGGGCCAAATGTGGCCCGCCGTGTTATTTTATGTGGCCCGTGACAAAGTAAATTAAAAGGTCTGACTGTCTTAAAATATAGGTTTTTATCAGCAGTTACACAGCCATTTTTTCATATCTATGCAAATCCATATGCAATATTTGTAACTTGAATACGTAATAAATATAGAAACGGTTAATTAACAAGATTTAAAGTACTTGCATTTATTTTACACGTTTATCTTACAGTTACATCGGCCCTTTGAGAGCAACCATTTTGTTGATGTGGCCCTCTGTGAAAATGATAATGAATGCTACAGGATTACTCAAACATGTGTGAATGAAACAAAACACAATTCCAGGTACGTCTTTGATGAGGTAACAATATTCTAACATGGCTTAAAGTTCCATGACTGGTTTCAGTATGCATTTGTATTAAAAAGTAAATGCATTTAATTTTTATATGTAAAGAAAAAGGCCATAAATCAAATCCACCTTGGCTAATGTCTTATCTTTCTCAAGGATACAGCAAACCTCTCCCAAACTGCATGATACATTTGATTTTAATCCCAGACGTTGACCCATAGAAGACCCCGTCCGTTTAACACACTACGGTCTTCCATCTGCACCACTGTCCAACGCTCTCCATGCATCTGTCTTACATCCACTTCTCATGTCCCTTGTGAGCCAAAGCACCACGGCAGATCCCCTATTGAGACTAAATCCCCCATTATAGTCCCATTATAGTCCAGTCTCATCTCAACTTTTCTCCGGTGAATGATGTGCTTCACCATTTCGTCACAACCCAAGAACTGCCAGGTGGCTCGCTGCCCCCCCCCCCCAAACATCACATGGAAAGAAAAGACGAACAACTTTAATTTATTCAAGTGATGTCCCTAGAGGAAAAAATACGGCTGCTTGTCAGATTTAAAAATTTAACGGCTTTAAAAATCAAATACAGAACCACCGGGGCTTGCACGCTACCGCTAGCCTTCCAAAAACGAGTCAAAACACATTAGGGGACTCTCACTGCACAGTCCCGACCTCCTCAATATACGCGATCATGAGACAACGCTAGCTAGCACATTGGGAAGCCATAACATCAGGGAGGCAACAAGAGAAATGTGGTTCCAATCATCACAACTGAGTTTTTTTAGTAGAAATTTTATGGTGGTGAGGTGGATTGGAAAAGAATAAAAAGGAGAGAGATTACGATGTCTTTCAAATCAATTTTAATGTGAGCGATATTACACTGGAGATTGGTAAACTGCTGGCCTTGGTTAGGCACAAGTGAGTCATAACGAGATTCATAAACCATTACTATTGACAGGGCATGATAACAACTCTACTTTTAAAACTGATTTCATTTTTTTACAAAGGAGTGTTGCCAAAGCAAAACAGTTGCAAGGTGTTTTGTTAGATTTTTATGCCGTTCCTGTCATAACTGAAAATTACTGGAATTGACGTAAAGTGTCTTGCCAAAGAACACAATGGTGAGCCTGATTAAAGCTTGATTCCAGTAATTCTCTGGTTGATGGAAAATTGCTTTTGAGGGTGCACTATGGAACTTTATCCGGTGGCGGGGGAGATGTTATTGCTTTGCCAGGAATGTTCCACAGTATGACATTATTTTATTGCTAAAATATACCTTTAAAAAACCTGCATTGTTATAGGATTCAAGGATTTATTGTCATTGTCACAAGTATCAACGAAATTACATTTAATGCATTAAACAGTAAGTGTGCAAGCTGAAGTGCAAGACAGAATTAGTCCAACTCGAAGTGCAAATAAGCATATTCACTGTTGAGTTACTTGAATTATGTAACACAACAACATGGCAAGAAAGGCAGAGGTAGATACAGCAGTGTAAGGTGTTTGTTGCATCATTGCATAGTCCAGTTCACAGTTTATGGCAGGTGTGGGGAGTTATCGAGGGACCTAAGTGGAAAGAGGAAGAGAGACGGGGCAGTGCTCTATGGAGTCTGATCGCCGGGAGGTAGAGGCTGTTAGCCATTCTAGTGTTTCCGGCCAGAAGTGACCTGTACCTCCTTTCAGAATTCTGGTGGAACAGGTTTGTGCTTTGAAGTTCAGCGGTGCATGACTCGCCTCTATACAGAAATCCACGATCATTTCTCTTTATGTTTAAGGCCAGATTGTGATTTTGTTAGTTAGTTAGTAGTTGTTCAAACTCCTTGCTGTATGTGGTTGGTCTCATTGTTTGTACTAAGTCGGAGCACAGTTGTGTCATCTGCAAGCTTTCTGATGTGATTAATGGGGAAGAGGGCAGAAACAGTCATGAGTGTAGAGGGTGTACAGCAGTGGGCTTAGTACACACCCCTGGGGAGCACCTGTGTTATTGTAGATGAGAAGTGCCACCTACTTTCACACACAGAGAGCAGTTGGTTAGGAAGTCCAGGATCCAGCTGCATAATGAGCTGTCAAACATTTTTAGCAGGAGTGTTTTTGGCAGAATGATGTTAAAGCTGAACTCAAGAGACTTATAAAGAGCAGGCTTGCCGGTCCCCGTTTAATGTCATAATATGGAATCTTGCAGATAATGCATAATTTGTGTTGCGTTAGATATTTTTTATATCAGTCTCACCTCACCAGTAAATGTTTCTATGTGGTGTCAACATCAGCACGATGGCCCTAGTGGTATACTTTGGTTCACTGACTACCTGGATGGAACAATGGGCCTTAGATCATAAAACATTAGCCATTAGCTCCCTTTATAACAGGTACATTTATCACCTTCTGATTTAGCTGCACTGCTGTTCCACTTCTTTAAAGACAGAAAACTAAATCAGCGCAGCTAACATGGATTAGCGCTGCCATAAAAACAACTTAATATGTCTTGGGCCTAACTCCAAACATATGTCTACATCGCTCCAGGATACTGCAAAAAAGTGTATGCTGAGTGCTAATGCTAAAAATAGTAGGCTATGAGCTAACGGTATGTAGCATATAGTGCGTAGCTAATCACACCAGGTGTGCTGTGTGGATTTGCTCACTCGTGGCTTGGCAGTCTTTAGGAAGAGGAAACATCATGCCAGGATTTTATTACTGCTAATACAGGTAGCAATTAATCTGCCTTGCTGAGAGTCAGGTATTACATCAACACAATAAGGTTCTGATTATGCATGGAATAACTTTGGGTAAACTCTAGTTTTGCAGGTTGGGATGATGTATGCTAGCTAGCTAAAATGACTAAAACAAAACTCACTGTTTGATAAAGACGATACAGAAGAGAAGAGTACTAGGTTTTAACCATGTTATAACTGGTTTAAAATGTATTCAACGCAAATAAAACCTCTCTGATTTCTCTGATTTCAGTTGTAAAAGGGTACTGGATACCTTACTCAGCCTGTCTGCAGTACAAAAAAACTAACTACTAGATGGATCCTGTGTCTCTTACACTAAAGTTCTACATAAAGATGTAGCTTTTGCTATCTTGAACCAAAAACTTTTAAAATCTTTCACTGTAATTAATATCAACACTTCATAACACTTTAACCCAGGGGTGTCCAAACTTTTCTCATTAAGGGCCACATACAACAACACAGACAAAGCTGAGGGCCGATTGAGGGCCATAGACTCGTCACCAATACAGTGAATACTTCAAGTCTGCATTATTATTACAAGTCAAACTGAACCACTAGACCAGACATGTCAGACTCAGGCCCGCGGGCCAAATTTGGCCCTTGATATAATTATATTTGGCCCGCGAGACCATATCAAATATGTATTAGAGCTGGCCCGCAGGCCGCCGCACCAAGATAGCACATGTAGCACTAATACTACGAATCCCAGAATGCTTTGCAAATTTGTTGGCGCTGACCCCCACCACTTCTGTTGACATGCAGATATTGTTGTGAAATTGTTCAGTAAATATTCAGTTCAGCCCGTGACCTAGTCCCAGTTTTTAATTTTGGCCCTCTGTAAATTTAAGTTTGACGCCCCTGCACCTTTATTCACGCTACATCCTCAGTGGGACACATTAAATATTTGATATGGGCTTGTTAAAGTAGATTTTCAGAAATGTACAGTAAAAAGTATTCACCTGGAAGCTTGAGGGGCAAGAAAAATTGGTCTCAGCCGCATTTGACCCCTGGGTCACAGTTTGGGCACGCCTACTTTAATCCATTAACTGATTTTTGTCTCAGTCACAGCTGACACTGGTATGAACAGATGTCGTCAAACTCCTCAAGTTAGTAGGACATCTGCATCTTTATTTGTATTAAAGTTGTTCTCTCTGTGTTGATGGGGCAGCTCTGAGGTTTGAATCCCGCTTGGCACAAGAAGTTATGTGAAGTACTCTTTCAAATAGGTTTTAACCGTGCAAACAGCAGATATCATTATATTATATTGTATATATTGTGGCTTGAATCTGGGAATCTTAATGGTTATATAAACATGTATCGCTTTAACCTATAGTTTTGGTTGGGGAGATGTTGTTGCTTTTACATGGAACACTATGTGCCATGTTCCTGTCAGACTTGGAAGAATGTCTTGGCGAAACACCTGCTTTTTTCAGAAGAGCTATTGTGGAGATTTATAATGGATTAAGATTAATGACACCACAGACTCTTACCCTTCAGGAGAAACAGTACAGGCAAACTAAACAAACAGCCTTGTAAAACCGTCTAGCCAAGCATCGCACAACAGATGTTTGTGGTGTAGTAAATATGGCTGAACCATGTTGGAACAGTGCAATTTTTCTGTAGTCTTTAATTGTAATTAGAGTTTTGATTTAGGATATAAAATGAAGAGGCATTTCACAATACACACTTTAAAGGGTTTGTATATTCCCATGTATTTGAGTAATCCACTGTGTACTGTCTGAATCTAATTATAAAGAGTTTTCTCTTTATTGTAGGATCAGTGGGATAATATTAATGGGTTTCCCCTTTCTGTTTACAGGTGCCATTTTGAGCACATTTCACCATTAACAAGATATAATATTTGGTTTTGGGTCCCTCCATACTGAATCTCTGTCTCTAATATAATCCATCCATCCATTTTCTTCCGCTTATCCGGGGCCGGGTTGCAGGGGCAGCAGTCTAAGCAGGGAATCCCAGACTCCCCTCACCCCAGACACGTCCTCCAGCTCCTCTGGTGGGACCCCAAGGCGTTCTCAGGCCAGCTGAGAGACATAGTCCCTGGGTCTTCCCCGAGGCCTCCTCCCAGTGGGACAATCCCGGAACACCTCCCTAAGGATGCATCCAGGAGGCATCCTGAGCAGATGTTCTCTGGATGTGTAGGAGCAGCGGCTCTACTCCGAGCTCCTCCACGTGACCACGCTCTTCATCCTATCCCTAAGGGAGTGCCCAGCCACCATGCGGAGGAAACCTATTTCGGCTGCTTGTATCCGAGATCTTGTCCTTTTGGTCATTACCCAGAGTTCATGACCAAAGGTGAGGGTAGGAACACAGATTGACCGGTACATCAAGAGCTTTTGCCTTTCGATAGTTTGTTACAACTAGCCCATATATTGTAGTGCACAAAAACAGTGACATCTCAAAACATGAAAATGCCTTTGTTATGGGAATTATATGTTCTATGTACAGACTGCACATATATATAAATGGACATAGCTAACCTGCTAGGTGCCACATTCCAAATAAGAAGTGAGCATGGGCGTGCTTCCGGCTCAGTTGACTTACAATGCTCGTATTAAGCCGCTCTACATGGTCCTGCTTTTTTATTTTGCTGTTGTGTCTGTAAATCAAGATATGGACATTAATAACAGACAAATCAGGTGCCTTATTTTCCCATGGGCGTTCCCACTAGCATTAGCAACAGGTTTGATTAACACCATTGGTAAACGCCCCTCCCTTTTATACCAGCAGTGCGGACGGGAAGGGTCGTTACCTTCAACAGCCTCCCTCCCTATTGGCTCTTTGGTTGCTATGATACTCATGGTCTATCACAATACAACCAGTGTGCATCCACCTAACTACTGCACATTGCATCAGGTTTGTGAAGTTGTATTGTATTGTTTTGCATCCGGGGTTTGTATATTTGTGGAGAATTGCCGTGTGGGACCGTGGGTGATGTGCTTGTGGGCTGAACATGGTAGAAAGCTCCAAAAAGTTGATTTTGCATCATACCCCCCTCTTTAACAATTGTGATTAGCTGTGATAGGTCCAACAAACTTCATAAATAATACTCTAACAACTGCATATTGAATTAGGTGACAAGACCAAAGAAAAAAAAAAAAAATTACTTGTTTTAATGTATTTTTATATTAGAGGGATATGAAACTGGTCCCCACGCCCTTCAGCACATCTTCAGCCAGATTCACACAGAACCGTGCCTTCAGATTTGTTTCAGTGGCACATGTGAAATGAAGGAGCTTTAGTTCAGTGCTTTGCTCACTGATTCTGCAGAAATCTGTGACATTTTTCTGTCCCCTGTGACTTTTTTAATCTTTTCTTTTTGCCACGTTAGCAGCCATATTTGTTTTGACAGGTGGCTTGGCTAATCCACCTGTCAATCCTGCCCATCTGCACTCTGGAAGATACACCTGGTGACCAGAATCACATCTTTGTAAAGTGTTGGAGAGGTGTGGATTCTGGATCAAAAACACTGAACAAATTTTTTTTAGCTTAGCTTCAGTTGTCTCTTCACATCATTAATTCTAGTGACCATTCAAAGTGCATTTTGGATTTGATTGTGAAAATTATGCAGACAGAGCATCACACATATTTAAGTACATTAATTTCATCAGGGTCATAGAGGAGAAAGGCCTATAACTGTTGTATGTCTTTCTCTCTTCAGAGGGCATGCCTGACAGATAAGGCTTTCAAGAAACAAGCCAATACAGATGTCTCACAGTGTCAAAACATTCACTAGAACTTCACACTGATGCCTCTATTACTTCAGCCCACATGAACACCATTACATTATCACATTATTTCCACAGGGCCTGGTATGTCTGCTGAAGCACGTAGCAGTGTCAGGAGCAGCTGAAGTGAGATGATTTGAGATGTTATCAGAAAGAGAGGAAGCCATTTTGAAAACACGCAGTCCTTTTTAAGTCATGCTGGACGAGAGGGTCGAGGCAGGACGGACTTATCAAAAAGACCATCTCCAGCTCTGTTCTCACTCCTCTGTTTCCAATCTCTGCTCTCAGCGCCACAAAACTTCCTCTGGGTCTATGTTTGGACACCATTGCATAGTTAAAGCGTCCGTCAAAACAGATCCCCAGCAAATGTACTGGTGGATTTCAGATACTACAAGAATCTAGGCAAGAAACAGTTTTTCCTATTGTTTGCATTGTACTTTCCCATGAAATATCTAAAAGGTAAATTCACAAATGTTGATCCTGATTAGTTCTATTGTGACAAGGCCCTAGAACTCACTGTCTTACAACAAAAATTTGCATTTTACCAGTGCTCATTTTAGCTGCCCCTCGTCTGTATTAAATATTATTGGCCAGTAGAATGCTGTGATGTCATCTGAAGCCCCCAGTACTTTAAATTAGGGCTGGGCCATATGGGAATAAATGTATCGATACTTTTACTCATAATCTTACTCATATATATCAATGTCAAATCTTCAAATCTGTCAACTGAAGAAAAAGTTATAGGAATGAAGATGTTTCACTGCTCATCCAAGCCACTTCTTTGGTTCTGGTAGGATTACTGGTGGACACTGCCTCTTAACTATCTGAAGGGAGGAGCTAACCCAGGGGTGGGCAAACTTTTTGACACATGGGCCACAATACATTCTAAAATTTGACAGAGGGACTGGGCCAGGATATATTTATATGTATATATTGCATTAGAGATTTGGCCTGTAACATGTAGCAAAGCATTAATATGCAAGGCTCATTGTACAAATTGTTTTCCAAATGCATTAATAAAAATAATAATAATAATTAATTAATTAAATCTAATTTAAATAAACACAGCAGAAAAAACTTTCAACAAGTTTTGCCCTTACCTCTTTTAATATAATTTGGTCACATTGCGCGAGCTGGATTAATAAGCCCAAAGGGCTGTGTGTGGCCCCCGGGCCGTAGTTTGCCCATGTCTGAGTTAACCACTGAAAGTAACACCCTTGTTATTCAGAGTTTCTGTTTGTTGGCTATTTCTAATGAACTACACTGTGAACTGTGCCTTCTCCCTTCAGAGAGAGTGTCCATCGTTAAAGCAGTAACAGGAATCCCATCCATTTCAATGGAGAATTTGAGAAAAGTTTCTTATCTTAACTATGATATAAAGTAGGTTGATTTGTTTAAAATGTTCAATGTTCATATGCACCAACATGTCAACACTGCACCGATTCTCTGGGAGGCTTTAAAATGGCTCTGTAGTTCATATAGAACTTATTCCATCCAGAACGCTGCTGCTCGGGTCCGGACTAGAACCAGGAAGCACGAGTATGAGCTCAGGTCTCAGCACTGGCTCCTGTAGCTGAAAGAATAGACTTTAAAGCAGCTCTGCTTGTGAATAAGTCTCTCCATGGCCTAGCACCAAAGTACATCTCTATATGAACCATCTCACACTCTGAGGACTTCAGGGACCCGCCTCCTGCTGGTGCCTAGAGTCAGGACTAAACATGGGGAATCAGTGTTTCAGTTTTATGCAACTAAAACCTGGAACAGTCTTCCTGAAGATGTGAGACAGGCCTCTACTTTGACAATATTTAAATCCAGGCTCAAAACACTTCTGTTTATCTGTGCATATGACTGAAAGGTTTTTATTCTGCACTTTTCTGTTTTAATGGTAATTTTATGATGATTATTTGTGATTATTTATGTTTTGATTTGCCTTGCTTTGCCTATTTGCTGTCAAGAAGAAGCCCCATGCAAAATAATTCAACCCAAATCCATCTTGTCTAGGTACTAGGGTAGTGGAAAAGTAAATTCAAACACAGATTTTTTAAAACCATCTCTGGACTAAAGTTGACCAAACAGTGCATCCTGGCTTCATAAAGTCATCTGAACAGCATCTACAAAACACAGACCCAATCCTGTAGGTGTCTTTTCCAGATCCACTAGCGTCTCAGAACACAGATACACACAAGTTTAACGTTGTCTACCGGCAATGTGACACAGCAAGCCACGGCGAGCTGTTCTATATGACCCAGATGCACCGACGGGCAGGGGGCGGCGCTTTTATTACAGAAAACACCACCAAGTAGAGGCCGGGAGAGAGATGTGCCAACCAGTGGACAGCGATCCGCAGCCAACTCAGGGACCAACATCAGAATTTTTGTATATGTTAACAAAACACTTGGTTAAGCAAAGAACAGGGGAGCGCTGGGTACGGCGGGGCCCAGGCCAAGTGTTGTGACATCCACAAGTAAATGTAACTGCATAAATGTTACTGAATATGACCCAGCTCTGGTCTATGCAGCAAAGTTTGTTAAAAGTCTCAGTAAGTGATTGTAAATACCGACATGCATCCCATTACTTGCACAAATATGGTTAGTGCTGGCTCAAAATTGACTGTAAAACAGCTGGCACAAGTTGCGGAGAGTTGATGTTTTCATTTTTTATTTTTTTTTCCAAAGCAATTCATATGTCCAAATGTACACAGCAGGCACGAGCGCCCGACCACAAGAATGAAATCTGTATTCAAACTGCTTATAAATGTACAAGTAAACAAAAAGCTCACTATTCCACCAGTTGGAGTACTTATTAAAGCTTTAAAGAAGATAAATCATGTTTGCTATATAGTTAGAATTTATAAGATCTGTGGATCAATAATATGGACATTTTAAATCGCAATATTGATCTAAAATGACTTAATAAAAGGAACAAGTCCACTGACAAACATGGTACAAAACTGCAGTGCCCAATGGGAGCTGAGGTTGCTGTAAACGTCATCAGAACAAAGAGCAGTGAAGTTGACGGTCCCTCCTATGGATAGCTAGAGTTCACGTGTATAAGAAATTAAATACAATGTAGATTGGATGAAGTACAAGGCAGTGGGCATATACTGGAGCAGATCGGAGCAATGAGGTCTTGAATACAGGAGAGTAAAAACATGCATCAATCACGCTAAATACGAGTTTCAGTGCTTAAATGAGAAGGGGAAACCACTACAACATTGTTAAAAGCTCTAAAAAGTTGGTTTTGCAGAACAGATCTGCTTTAAGTTACAAAATGTGTAACACAGTGGTCCCTCATTTACGTTATGTTCTAAAAATAACCTGCAATAGGCGAAATCCGCGAAGTAGTCAGCTTTATTTTTTATAATTATTATAAGTTCAAACCTTGGTTGGTGCCTTTGTTGGTGCAGAACATTTCATCCACATCATGGGTTTTGTCGGGGAGAAAACTTGCAAATATACAGCACTTAAGAGTCACACTGCGACCGAACATTTATGTAACTTTGTCTGACACATTCTGTCCTGTACAGGAGACACGGAGGAGACTGATGGACAATGGTCTACAGTCCCTCAGCCAATCAGGACGCAGAACATAATGCAGGTTCATACGCTGTAAAAAAAACAAAAAAAAAACCCCGCAAAATTGCACCAAAAAATCCATCCACTTCACCGCGAAAGGTGAAGTGTGATATAGTGAGGGACAATTGTACAATGCTAAATTTTCAGAATTACATATGTTTTTTAAACTTTGAAAATATGCATGAAATGTTTTATCTTTTATAATCCAAAGCTTCTGAACAATCAAACCCGTTAAGGTAGTGTTAATTGGAAGTAGTGCATGTTGGAATTCTTTTATGGGGTACAGTTTCTGCCACTTGGCATTATAAATCTGGCCCGTGTATCAGCCCAGAGCCGAAGCGGCACAGATGTTGGCACGGCAACAGAAGCGAGCAAATAAACTCAGTGATCGGTTATATCAGACAGAGCCTCATTAGAAAGACACACAAGTTTGTTTGGAGCCACTGTAGATTAGATCAAAAAAATTGACATAAATCTTTAACAATCATTTTCTACTTTTGGTGGATAGAAAAATGGTTTTGTAGTTTATGTAGAATTCCAGTTTTCCTCAGCAGTCAGAATGAAATTGGCTAGAAGTTTACTCGATTTCAAGTACTGTACAAGCTGAAGGATGTAAATATCATTCCTCATAACAGCAGAGATTAGATTAAAGGCGGTTTAGGATTTGCACACAACACTGCACAAACACACTTCATTTTTGCCCATACTATAAAATAGATTGTGCAGCATGTTCTCTCAGATTAAACTGTTACAGATAACGCGTATGTGACTCAACAAGATGAGTGATGAGCAACAACTCCGAATTTGGTAACACCAGGGAGGCACCAGGCGGGTGGAGGAATACCTGGAGGAAGAAGAAGAGGTCTACGCCCAGCTACTGCATATTCATGATTTATGTTTATTATGAGGCACGCAGGGTGAGGCACTCAGAAGAACACGGGAGCGCCCCTGAGATCTCCGTGCATGTACTAGGGACAGCACCGCGCCTGGCTTGTATTAGATTGGCTCTGTATAGGGAATAGACCTCGTGTGATTCTGGTCTCCAGTGATTCTTCTGATCTGATTAAAGAACACGCTTACAAAGTACAAGTGCTGCTTCCAAAAAAAAAAAAAAAAAAAAAAAAGTATTGTATTATAAACGTACAGACGTTGTCAAATTGTAAATGTAAAAAGTACACATGAAAAATACTACTCAGAGTACTGGTTACTAGTTACTACTTACTTTTTGACAGATTTTTAGGGCATCAGTATTTTATATAACTTAAACAGTTAATAATTTTAGACCACAATCTATTTTCCCTTAGCTCTGGCCAGTAAGTGCAGGTGAGGCAGAGCTGTTATGTCTTTGTCAGGTTAGAAAGGAGGAGATACAACTGTGAGACAGACATGAATCGAAACAGCTGGGACTTGTACAGTACTCAGTACTCATATGATTTTAAATGTAACAAATTACAATTAAATGGCTAGAATTATACTCAATTACAAGTGCAAGTCTGGGTTTAAAAATCTACTCAGAAAAGTACAATAACCCAAAAAAATCTACTCAACTATGGAAAAATGTGGATATGTAATTAGTTACTTTGCATCCTGGTAATAAAAATATGAAACTGGTGGAAAAATTAGACAAAATATGGATATAATGAACATATCACTTTTCTGGTGGGGGTCTGTCAGATGATTGTCCCTCATCCCACAGTATGGCATTAAACTTGATATAAACCAAATTCTGACTCATCTGATTACCTGGCCAGCCAGAACCACATGCTTTAACTACACTTTACAAAGACGAGTGGATCTGGAACCATATCCTGTCTCCCCAATTCCAGAGGGCGTGATTGACAGACAGATTAACCAATCAGAGAGCTGCGTGCTCCATTCCAGTAAAAACATTGTAGTTTAAAGGTAAAAAAAACAAACAAAAAACCCAGAAAGAAACAGCACAGATTTCTGACGGAGGCTTGTCACACTCTATGTCCGATTCCAGAGCCTTCCTCTTGATCCTTGTGGAGTGTGGATGTAGAGGGGACTGGCTGGTCAGGCAGCAAATCTGACCTGTAACTTTTCCTAATGGTGCCAAGTCTAATGTAATACTGTGGAACATTTCAGGCAAAGCAATAACATCACCATGGAGACAAGCAAGTGGTGGACCCGCCACAAGGAAAGTTATATAGTTAGTTAGAATGTTACACACTTAATATGGTTGAAGCAACATTAGCATAACAGAGCATAACATTGCATTTAATAAGCACAGCAAGACTAGACTAGACAGTACTACACAAAAAAAGCTTTCAATTGGATGAACAGGAGAAAGCTCTAAAATATGTCTTTGTTGGGGATGTTTTTTGGGAAGTATTGAGTCTTACCTTTCTTGGGTGGTTTGCATCGCTTCTTCAACCTGCACCTCTGCGTCTCGGCATGTAGAGGGCAGAAGGAGGTGGTGTGGTTGTCGGAGGTCCCCCTGGTCCTGCTCTGTTTGCCCCACCTGTAGCCACATGTTGCTCCATCCCGCTGGCACAGGCTCCACTCACTCCACTCGCCCAGGGGAGCCAGGAGGCAGTGGTCTGTCGAGATAAAAAAAATATTCAAAATTTAGACTTTATCCAGGCTTTTTGTAATAACTTTGAGCTATTTACATGTATCATTTTGATATACAGTAGAAACATAAGCCTTTACAGCTAACGCCCCACGATGATCATTTAAAATAAAGTTAGCCCAAGAACTGAAGTGATTAAGGACTAGAAGTTGAAACATTGTTGCAGTGTCATTTGGTGCAGATTACGTTCTCACCACACTTCACCTCAGGCTGAAGGTGACACTGCATCACAGACAGACAGAAGTGCATGTGGAGGAAACAACAAACTAGAAACCATGTTTGCCTTTTGGCCACAGGAAAGTCTCTCACTGATCCTTATCTTTAAAAGCTGAGCTGCATCAAATTTTTGTTACATTTTGAATTTCTGATTTGGATTTTACAGCATATGTTGGACACACTGGACCATTGGGGGCGCTAACGATGAGGAGGAGAAGAAGAAATTTTACTTCAGGGGACACAGCACAACATGAGTGGGCGAACAAACCACAGAGGTATGCCAACTTTATTATCGCTGTATGGGATGCGGATCAAGGTAAGACATGGCTACTACCTCATTAGACTAGAGTAAATCCATGTAAATGTTGAGAGGATTAGCCTCAGTGCTTTACTTTACGAGCCCGTGTACACTGATTAGCCTGTAAACTCTTGTTTTTGTGATCAGTCCCAGAAGCAGTGATATATTTTTGACTGATTATATTAAGTAACTTAAGAAGGTTGTTTGGATGAAAAGCTGTATCGAGGCCAGTTAGCGTTCACAGCGCACAGTACACGGTCTCACACCAGCCCTAATGAACCGAACTTACGGGTGTTCCGAACTTGCCTTTAAGCGTACCAGATGGTGTAGTGTGAAAGCCTTTTAGTCAACAATTATGTTTACTTAGCTTGTTTTCACTGACTTGTACTTCGTATTGTCAACACATAAAACAGTTCCAAGCAAAACACTTTTAACCCAGTATCCGTACGAGACAGGGCAGCAAGTGTCACCTACGTCAGCCACGGGCGTCCTAGCAACCACAACAACATGACCCATGCAACCACCAACCACCACAAGTGCGAGGGGCAGTGACAAGAGAACAAATAGAGCTTCAGTAGTTTGGGGTCGTTCCAGCTCGCAGGAGGAGTAACACCAAAAAAACACACATTTGTACTCTCACACATAGTAAACTTGAGGACTTCAGTGCAACAATTTTGTATTTATCGTCTTGTTAAATGAATTTTATTAGTGTCTGCACTTTGGATGAAACACAAAAGCAAAATACAGAAAAAGATTTTACGATTTTACTGGAAGCTCTTGTTCCTGGAGTGGACAATGTGAGCAAACTTTTACACAGCGACCTTGCGGTTTTGAGGCAAATGCATTACTATTAAAGGCACTGCACCTGATGTTTACTCTCTTAAAAACGTGAACAAAAAAAACCCAAAAAACAAACTAGTTCATTTTAAACAGTTTGCACTTGTCCAAAGTTCTTCCTCAGTTCCCTTTTGCATTCTGAACATCCTAATTATTCATCATGATGAGTTTATAAGCACTTTGCACAACTCTCAGAGACCACAGAGGAATTTTGCTGTGATGGTGACGTTAACAACAACTAGCAAGCCAACGTGCACTTCCTAATTACCCGACACTAAAATTACCTCAAGAGCTGCTTATACAGGGTTTTGAGGGACCCAGAACTCCCCAGGGAAGCGCTGTACGCTTCTGACACGTCTGCCCACTACACCAGTCCACGGTGGGTCATAGGACTCTAACCTGTATACAGGACTTTAAGCTGTTTTACTATCAGGACTTTAACCTGAAGACGGCTTCGTAAGGGACTTTAACCCTCACCGGGGACTCTAACCCGGTAACAATAATATTCAACACACTTTTTTTGAATTTCAAAGCATTTCTGGGATTATGGCTCTTATTTGAGCCTCAATATTACGTTTTAAGTCGTATCTTGTTTGCCTGAACACCTTTTCTTTAAGATAGCCCCACAGGAAGAAATTGGGACTAGTCAGGTCTGTGGAGATCACATACTGCCCCCTGTCTTTGAAAACGACTTATTATTTTCTTTAATGGCATTTACGCTTGGGGCATCTCTGGTATTAAAATGTCGACGGTAACACAGCTGGGTTTCTGAATTTGACCCATGTGACTCAAAGTACCACTGTACAATGAGGGTTCTTTCCTCAGTGCTGTATTTGCTCATATTAAAGTCGGAGGGGTAGCTCTAAATGCTCTGAAAAAAATAAAAGAAAAGCATTTAGAAACAAAAGAGTTATGCATTTTTTATTAACTGTCAGTGACTTTTGGGCAATACAATATATCTGTACTGTGGCAGGACACATGAGGAGAAAATCGGGTATATGCAGCCCCTTTAAATCAAGCTTTAGTCACATCTGAGGTTCCTGTTTGCCTCAATACATTTTTTGTCGCCACCCGACTCCCTCTGATCCACCGAATCCTCTGCCGCAGCTGGCGGGCAGATTTTCGCTTCTCTTTAAGTATATATTTTTAGTCTTAACTTAACCACGCCTTATCGCTAGGGTTCAAATAAGGTCCATATTTACAGATCCGATGCTATATCTTTCTTTGCATGATGTCACCTGTTAATTGAAGTTCTTTCCATTGTGTCCCCCTAATGGTAAAACAAAACAGGAGACCCGGCATTTCCTTCAGTAATTATCATTATCATTGTCAGATCAGGGGATTAAGAAGACTGGTTTTGAATCGGGGCTTGCTTGAGGTGTACAGACTTGAAAACTCCGAAGCGTCTCCCATCAGATCCAGATGTGCAGGGTTGGCCGAGAATAGTCCAGTAGCCCCAGATGTTGCAGGTGGATGGCAGAGGGATGCACAATATATCTCACTTACTTAATGTACAAGGGCAGAAATAAAGATAAATACTTCAATATATGTATCGGAGGGCATATGTAACCCATCTGTACTTCATATAGTACTAATAATGAAAGCTTAACTATAGTTTAACAGATTTCCTGATGTTGGTAGTACTAGCAGCAGTAGCAGTAGAAGTAGGGCAGTGAGTAGCACTAAACTTACAAGTGGACATATATATTCTTGTCGTTTTAAATCCCTTTTGAACATGCTTTTGTGGACTTTAAACCATCTTGGAATGTTGTTACCTCATCAAAAACATACCTGGAGTTGTGCTTTTGTTTTGTTCACACATGTTTGAATGACCCTTTATTACTGGTCCATCTGCATCTCCAAAGCTCAAAATGCTCCGTTCCACCTTGTGATGAAGTGTCATGAAGCTGTAGTCTTCAAGATAACAGCTACCTTTTACCTTTAGTTCAGCAGAGATCGGAAATTCCAGGGCTGAAATCATCCAGATGATTCTAGTGAAGGTGTGTGGAGTCTGAAAACACCTGTATTACGACGTGACGTCACAAGGTGGAACAGAGTGTTTTCTGTTTGAGAGAAGCCTAAATATGCAGGATTTATGTGTTAAATGTGTAAATGAAGCAAAACACAACTGTTTTTGATGAGGAAACAACATTATAACATAGATCAGAAAATAGTGTAATATGGGCCCTTTAATGAAACTAAGTGATAGAAGATAAGCACAACTCCAGATCTTTTGAAGAACTTTTAACCATGTTATATTTCTCCCTCATAAAAGTACATTTAGCATAATATGTGTCATCTTCTGTGCTGGATGTAGGGACTGGCAACAAGCTTGTATGAAAATGTTATTGCTTTGCCTGAAATGTTTTGTATTATGTCATTAAACCTCCCTTACTTGTCTCCATGGTGATAGATAACTCTAATGGCATACTGTGAAACATTTCAGGAGAAGTAAGAAAATGGGTGATGGTCCCTGCATCAGTAAAGATACATGTTCCTTGGTTAATACTTAGATGGGAGACCTCTGGAAATACCAGGTGTCATAGTGAGGCACAAATGGTTTTGTCCATAGGCAAGACACTGCACCCACTGTGCCAAGTGTGAAAGTGGTGTGTGAGCATAGACTGTATATATAAAGTGACATACCTAACCTGCCGTTCCAGTTAGGAAGTGCTCATGGGCTGTGCTTCAACCTCCATCCATCCTGACACCAATTCATTTTACAATGAAAAACTGTCGCCTCTCTGTATCTGCTGCAGTGAGCTTCGTCATTTTGCTCTTAAAATGTTCGTATTAACCCGCTCTACATGATCCTGCTCTATATAAATCCAATGCATTATTATCCATCTCCATGGAGACAAATATGTGACACTACCAGGCGAAGTTACAGGTCAGACTTATGTAGAGTTGTCTTCAACCAATCCACTGAGGACTTTTTCACTGACTATCCACAAGAATCAGAAGTTTCTGTTTAAGCTTATTCCATCTTAAAACATATGCTAATTCATTCCTGTAAGGCATCTGTTGTGGTCTGTTCAAACTTAACCAAAATCCAGCCAGAATTCCCCCATTTTTTACAACAGCAGATGGATTTATCTGGAGCATTACAGTCTTTTCTGAAACAAACTGTAGTTTTAAAACCCCCTGTCAGAGTTAGATTACTGCAACTTGATATGAGAATAAATATGGAACATCCCAAGACTACTGTGAGATAAAAACAATTTCACCCAGAGGCCCTGGGATCAGCTGCAGTCCACCGCACGTACTCCAAAACTTCAAACAGGCGCCAGAACACATTCTGGTCACAACAGATACAATGACACTATATGCCAAAGACAACTCCAGAGTATGAGCAGTCCAATTTTGATAGAGTTAGAAATCTAAATCTGATGACACTGTCCTCAAAACAGAAAAAGTATTTTTCAAATTATCTGTTTGGCTAACCACAATCACACACTCTGACAGAATTGTACAAAGTCGTGTGGGTCTGGACTCGCATCGTGCCTCCCCAGTTTGAGTTGGGAGTAATTGACAGGTGGATTAACCAATCAGAGAAACACAGCCTGTTCACGTTAAAACAAACATGTTGGCTCACAGTAAAGCAGTAAACAATAAAGAAGACTGAGAAACAGCACAGAATTCTGCTGAAACAACAATTGAAGAACTTATTTATCTCAGGTAGAAGAAGTTACATATTTTCTTCTGAATGCTAACGAGAAAAGATGTTTTCCATATACAAGAGACACCTGCTACACATTAGCAGCTGTAGTTGGACCGTGCCATGATAAGACAGAGATTTGTCTTGATTGGTCTGTTGTTAATGTTCATATCTTGAGTTATGGACACAATAGTGACATAAAACATTTTAAGATCAAAATGACAAGGCTCACTGCAGCTGTTACAGAGAGATGGGTAACAATTTTTCAATATAAAGTGAACTGGAGCCAGAGTCGATGAGAAGTTTCTATTTGAAATGTGGTGGCTAGTATCTTAGCTATGTCTCCAGTCCAGATTCAAGCAGAAAGTAGAAGGACAACTAATTATCACTATTCCATGCAGCTCCTGTATGTTTTCCACACACTTTCCCTCAAATTGCTATCACTATATCATCAACTTTGTTCAGTCATTGCTCAGCGTGTTCCAGCGTGGCTCACTCCCACCATCACCAGACTAGGGCAAAGGCACTAATTAAATATATAAGGCCATATTGTGGGACATTTTAGAGAAGGCAATATCACCAAGAAAAATGACATAGTGCACAATGAACAAATGGAAACCAAGCATTTTTGTTTGTTATAGGGAATTGCAACATAAAGAAAACAAATAGCTTTTTTTTTTTTGTCTTTTTAAAATTAGCTTTACCCTACTGAATCACTTTACCCTTTTGTCTTCACTGGAGGAATGGCGTGTACACCACCATTCAAAGGTTTGGACAAACTTTTTCAATTCTGTTTTTTTTTTTTTTTTTTATTTCCGTTGTAGATTCTCACTCAAAGTATCAAAACACATGCATGGACACGTATTGGAATGTAATAAACAAAAATAAACCCAAAATAACTCAAAACTTATTCCAAATATTATATTTTAAAAAATATCCACCCTTTGCTTTGACCACTGATTTGCACTTTGGTAACTTCTTGTGCAAACCATTTCAGGAGACTTCATCAAGATGGTCACTGAGGGAAGGCCAAGGGTTTGCAGCGCTATCAACAAAGGGTGGCTACTTTGATGATTATGAATTTGTAATATAATAAATGTTTAGTTGAGTTTTTTCTTTGCTACATTCCTATTATCTAATCCATATATCTTGCTTCATATATTTGATGTCTTCCATATGTATCGAAAATGCAGAAAGTATTAAACTTAAAGAGAAAAAAAAAAAACTGAATGAGATGTATTCAAACTTTTGACTAGTAGTGTATGTAAAAAAAAGGTGTGTAAACTCACCCAGGCAGTCGGTGTGGTGTGGGAAGGTTCCCAGTGGACAGCGGCTAAGACACTTCCCTTTGTAAAGCTGAAATCCTGCTTTACATTTGGTGCAGAAGTCTCGGCTGAAGCAGTGTTCGCAGTCCAGGGAGCGGCACTCTGAGGAGCACATAGAGCACAGGAATGAGATCAAACTGCTACAATCAATAGCTAACTAGATGCACTGGTCTCTCTGAAGCTCTGTTACTCAAATTAGACTTTAATCTGAACATTATTTTAACACAATCTGACTACAAAGACTTACAACAGGTGAGCTGCTTTGTCTAAATCTCTCAAACTGCCTCTCAGCTTTTTTAGTAGGCTCCAGAAAAATGTGTTGTTTAAATTAATTTTGCATTGTTTCTTGAGATTTCAGACTAAAAACTTATCAGGCTGTGTTTGGTAATGAGTCCACTGAGTTACCATGGCAACTGCTGAACATTCCTCCATAGACACATGTGATCACGATTGCATAGTATATATGGATGTGAAATTCTTAGAAAAAGTGTATGTGCAGACAATACACACACTTTCATAGCATGTGAAGTTCAGATTTGTTGGAGAGGACCATTCATTTCTAAGTCTCTTCTGAGCGGTCACTTGATGCTGCTGTTGCTGATTTACTTTGGTTTTGGTAGAGACAGGACGACGTCGCCATCTGCAGTCTAAATTCATCAGGACAGTATCCCAGGTGTGTGACAGTAAAAAGGCCCTCTTGTCCCGCTTTATTGTCCCGGTACAGCAACATCATGTGACCACTTTGAAGAGGACTATGTGAACTATCAAAACTGTCAGGTATGAAAAATCATATCCTAATCTTAAAATCAAATCTCTTATTATAAATTATCGGAAGACTAAATTCATCTTAGAACTATACAATAGTTACCAAAAATACCATTTGTTTTAAAGGACAAATAATATACATTATTTGTATTATGTTATTGGCCTTTAAACACGCTCTTGAGTACTTTTGCTTTGCTGGTTCATATTTTAGAATTTAAAATGGCTAATTAAAAACATTATTTCTCAACTTCAGTACTTCCCATACTTTAATGATTGTTAATGTAAATCAGAGCTCCTCGCCGTGTTCTCAGGTAGTCTATGGGGTACCACAGGGTTCTGTGCTTGGTCCAATCCTGTTCACACTTTATATGTTGCTGTTAGGTAATATCATCAGAAAACATGGCATTAATGTCCACTGCTATGCTGATGACACACAACTGTACTTGATACTGTACTCAATGAAACCAGATGACACTGATTGCGTAGGCAGACTTAGTGTGAAGGACATAAACACCTGGATGACACTTAATTATCTGCTTCTTAACCCCAAAAAAACACAAGTCACTGTTTTAGGCCCCAAAGGCCTTTGAGACTCTCTATCTAACCAGGTAGTCACACTGGACAGTGTCAGAGTAGCCTCCAGCTCTACTGTAAAGAACCTTGGAGCCTTATTTGACCAAGAGCTCTCATTCACACCACATATAAACCAAACTGGTAGAACAGCCTTCTACACCTGTGTAATATCGCAAAAATCTGAAAAAATCTTGTCTAAAAGTGATGCTGAAAAATGTATCCATGCATTTGTTACATCAAGGCTAAATTACTGTAATTCCCTACAAGCTGCGCACCCTAAAAAAAAACTCTATGAAAAGCTTTCAACTAGTGGAAAATGGAGCAGCCAGGATCTTAACAAGGACTAAGAGAGGAGAGCACATCACCCCAGTGCTGAAGTTCACTAGCTTTCTGCTGAGTTTAGAATTAAATTTAATGTTATCCTCCTGACATATAAAGCCATAAAGGGCATGGCCCCACCGTATCTGCAAGATGCTATAGTACCATATCATCCAAACTGGGCACTCCGCTTTCATAATGCTGCACTCCTGGTGTATCCTAGAGTCTCTAAAAGCACAGTAGGAGGGAGAGCCTTCACTTACCAAGCTCCTGTGTTATGGAATCAGCTCCCTGCCCATGTTAAAGAGGCCTTCACAGTCTCTACATTTAAGACCAGGCTTAAAACGTTTCTCTTTGATTTAGCTTATGGCCAGGGCAGTTAGGAGCAGAAATAAAACCTGCAGTTTTAGTTAAGCTGCCTTAGCTATTCTGGGGAAGTATGGAAACCTGAGAATTATCCTGTTTCCTCCTACTTTCCCCGTCAACAACATTCACTTTAGAGTTCACCTGGAGTTCGTTCATTGCTACTCACATGTGGTTCCCTGTCCCCTGCAACTGCTTCAGATGGCTGGCCCCTGACTGCCCAGTGATGGCTGGACCCAAGGTGCCTCTCCTATGCCCTGAAAACTGTTCCATGGACCCGGATCGTCCCTTCCCTCAACTGGCTAAATGACCCAATACATAGCTAGATGACCCCTAACCTACTGTGGATAAACCTTTCTCTGTCCCTTAGTTGAGCGGCTCTGGCCCTACAGACTTGAACTCTATCTGCAAATGGATGCACATTAGTAGCCGTCCATGGGAGTGGATCTCTCCTTCACTGTGTTTCTCCTCAAGGTTTCTCTGTTTCCCACTGTATTTTTTTTTTTTTTTTTTTTTTTTGCTTGCTGAGAAGGAGGGTCTAAGAACAGAGGATGTTCTTGGACAGTTATTCATTTGCTTGTCTTTTGTTGATTCATTTGTTTGTCTGTTATTGACCAATGCCTCTTTCACTGCTGATTTTTTGTTGCTTAAATCAATTATCATACTGAGCCCTAAAAGGCAACTCCTGTTGTAATTTTGGGGTTTATATAAATAAATTGAATTGAATTGATCTGTTACAGTTTGTCATCTACTGGCAGCAGAGGGAATGACCATGTGGGAAAAATTTTTATTAGCTAATAACCAACATGCCCACACATAATATAAGCATGCCGTTAGTATGCAGTTGTAATAAACACAATTTGAAGGCAGAAATGTTTGAAATGAAGTCTGGCGATGAATTATGAACTTAAAAACTGCACAGGATCTTTACCTGTGACGCCACAATTCTGGAAAAATTTAAACCACGAGCCAGGGGATCTTTTATGGCAGATTACTGAAACCAGAATGAAGCAAAAGGTACGCTTTGCTCCAAAAAGTACATTTTGCGCAATATGTGTCCTTTAAGCAAGTTACTCTTGAGTAAAAAAAATCTTCTGAAACAAATTGTATGCATGTCAGAGTTATTATTTGTTTTGTCTACCCCATACCCTCAACCTTATTTATGCACTGTCTTCTGTGATGCAATAGACCTCTGCCTTTCACACGCTGTTTTGTAGACTCACTCCAAACAAAGTGTAAACCACATCCATCCGGAACAATCTGGCACCTCTCTCAGTACCAAACAAGGCAGTGCTGAACACTTTGAGCCATTTAATGAAACCTTACGTGCATTTGGTTTGCAATCCGATCGTACGAGTTCTCTGCGAATTCAAGATGCATTTTTCATAACTCAATATAGTTTTTGCGAACGCTTATGGCGTGCAGAGAGGCTGTCGGCGGTGGGCTATTTTGCAGTTTACACTCGTGGTTTGTGGTTGGAGAGATTTTCTGCGGGCTGCTTGGCATCTCTCCTTCAAATAAAGCCTTTAATGCACAGGCCCAGCTATGTACTGGAGAGGATGTTTTTCTTTCATTAGCGGAGTGAGTTAACAGAATTAACAAGGTGAATCTCCCCAACCGTGGATTTTATAGCTATGCGCCTTAACCTATGAGGAATGCATGCTAATAAGACAGCTCCCTGTTTTCATTTGGTTCATGCAATATATAGCCGGGTTTCAAAAAATATGTTATAGGAATGACCAGCTTCAGAGTGGGTTTATCTTTAGAATAGCTTTGATGAAAATAATACCATATGATCAATATAAAACTGTCTCTTTTTGGTTGGGTTATTTCTTGCAGGCTCAAAATCTGATTATTGACAGACTTTTGGAGGTATAAGATTATTTAAATGAAATGTAAACAGCAAAATCATCCTTTTTCTTTTTGATCATGGTCCCTCTGATTACTCGTGTCAGATTTTGCAGTTTGCATGTCATTTGAATTATCTTAAAGTTCCAGAAATCAGATAATCAGATTTTTGGTGTGTGTGTGAACATAGCCAGTGAAACACAGGTCCCTGCTTGCTGCTACTCAGTTGATCAGTGCTGACCAACTCCATACTATCAGTCTGCTTGCACTGAAAACTTACTCAAGCATCGGTTCATATCCTTGCCCTTCTGTTCATAGTGTCCTGGAGGACAGGTGAGTAGACATGTCCCGTGCTGAGACATCCCATCCCTCTGCAAAAACAGGAAGAGTCGCTCGGGGCAACGCACACATCCGTTGTCACGGGAACACTCCAGACAGCTGCGGCAGTCATCTGTGTCCTTCTGAGCTGTAGGACACACAGGGACAGTCCTAAGTTTATATATGAAAACTCAGCAACACAAATACATATCACAACACAAGTATTATCAAGTACTTCAACTAATAATATTTGAATAGCCATTAAAGCAAATAAATTAAGCCCCATTCTGTGCATCATTCACATGTGGTAGACTGGCAGAAACATGGCTCCCACTCTGTGTATATGTCCCCTGCCAATAATCCGTCATATAAATATTTAGAGATGGAAGTGTCTTGCTTAAGGACACTTTTTGCTGTTGATTTCAACCCAGATGAGTGTTGAGCTGAAATGTTGTGACCCACTCAGATCACCATCATGGCAGACTCATTCTGTCTGCCTTAAATGAAATCAAATCAAATAATCTGCACAACATCAGAAACAAGGGGCAGATTTTCATATAAATCCTCACCATCCACTTGGATAAAGTCATCATGTCGGCAATCAAATGTCATCTATCAAACATTTGTCTCTGATGGGACAGCAGGGGTTCAATGATTAAAGGACAGACCTCGCCAGTCTGAATATGGTGTGTGTGAGTGTATGAGTGTGTGCACACGTGTCTGCGTGTGTGTGCACATACATGAGTGGCTCAGATTGGCAGCCTTGCCTCTGTGAGTTTACCTGAGGGCAGTTGGAGCTGCACTAGTAGCCTGTTATAATTGATGTTTTGTTATGACTAGATGGAAGGCGGTCAGTGGCATGAACTATTACTCTCTCTATCTCACTTTAAGCTCTTAAAACCTTTTGGCATATCACTAGAATTTACATACATACATTTTTGCATGAGTGCACAGCTTTGAAACAGATTTCTCTTTTCTTTGTTTACTGCATGTGGCAGGATTACTCTGTATCCTGAAATGCACTGAACATGACATACAAATATGAAAGACATGCCAAAATGGTCTCAGAAAAGATTTGATGGTATTTATTTCAGTACTTGTATGTCAGGAATCAATGGGTAGACCTTTCAGTGTGGAATTTGCATCTTCTCCTTGTGTCTAGGTGGTTTCATCCTCATACTCAGGTTTCCATCATCAACTTATTCTGCTGTGGCACTTGGTATTTTTCTGAGCTGGAAGATTTTTCGTATTCTGCATATTTGATGTAGGGCACCAGAGTGCCAGGAGGAAACCCACCCAGACACGAGGAGAAACCTGCACACTCCACGCAGAAAGGCCTGGGAGTCGAACCAGAGACTTTTCTGTGAAGCGATAGTGACCAACGTGATGTTCACTCTGTCTTGGCAGTATAATTGACCTACATACAGGTGCAGTATACCATCACAAGTGTGTGACTACGCTACTGCTGCTGCTTAAACACATATGGATATATTACGTACCATCAACGTGACCATGGTCTATGGTGTTTTTATTGGTCCCAAACAGTGATGTCTGCTCTCAATACTTTAAACATACGTGATCCTCCCATGAAACCAACTTGACTGACAACTCTAGCACATTAACCACAGGCCTGCATGCAAAGGATTATGGGATAAAGAGGCCAATCAGAGGTCGTTCCAAAACCCCATCCAAAAGCTTTCTGTCCAAATGTGAACCTGCACAGGCCTGTGGTTCAGTGATGACATATTCACTATAGATATATAAGCTACACAGGGGGCAGCCAAGAGGTTCACACACAACTTCCTAACCATTCATACAAAATAATTCAAATACCAAAGAGAGTGATAAACTGGCTTATTTTCAATTCATTTAAATGTAACCTTGCACATTCCTTCATAGTGCAGTTTCTGTGTGCTACAGCAACCTCCTCCACACCCTCTCCACTGCAGCAGCAGAACCATAAACCTCTTCCCCTCCTTGGTTCATTGATCACTTTTACAGTTGAGTTGTTCTGTTACCTGTAGGCTACTGGTCTCAGCTAAAGCTCCAATACTGTTTTTTCTTTTTTAAATTTTTTTTTTTTTACAAATTGCTACAGGCAAGTACTCAGACCAATTCGCCGATCCAACACCACCTTGTGTTATTCTGATTGATGATGAAAGTAAATCTCACAGGGGACTGGGATTGTGAATTTCTGTCGAATCAATGAGTGAAACCCAAAACTCTGTTAATCTGAGGTGATAAAGATGTCATTTTGTTTGTAAATTATAGGTGACCAACGAGCTCCCTAATTTCAGATGGGTCACTGAGAAAAAACAAATCTGATTGCATGCAATGCTTGGTCATGTTTGAGATGTGAAGGGGGGTGTGGGGACCACCCTGATATCACTTTGTATGAAACACAGATATATCATTCTGGATTTGCCAGGCAAGCCACTTACTGCTTGAGGCTAATACTACCGCTTGACAGAGCAGCTTAAGTATAGACATTGGAGTCTCTGCAGGACACTAATAATGACAGAAAATAGATTTGTGTTGCCTATTTAATGCCCTCAATTATCCTTTTTGAGTGGAACCAGAGCTTTGTTCATTTTGCATAATTACCCATGTGCTCTGAGGATGAGCTCTTTTTACAGGCCTCACTGTTGTTTTTATCCACACACGGTGGTAATGGACAGGTACTCGGTAATAATGGCTTCCCTGAGACCATGTAACAGGTATCGGTTTGGATTTTTAAAATTCGTATTGGAACAACTTTACAGCTCAAATAAGTAAGACAGGAGGAAAATACGATGCCATGGTAGGGAATTACTGCATCTTATACAGATACGTTAAGTGTGTGATTTCCATCATTTTACCATGCTATTAACAGGCTATTGCTGTGCTGTATGAAAGTGTTACCACATTGTTGATTTATATTTGTGCTCTTTTAATAATATTGGGGTCTTAGTCCAACCTGGACCTCTTTAGAGCTTTGGGCTTTTTTATTAGCTACAGTTGCCAACTCATTTCGTTTCATTGCCGAGTGGATATATATACTTGCAGGTATGTAAGCATGCCATTCGTGGTTGCCTATAGTGAGCAAATTTCCCCTAAATAATCCACTGGCCCATTATACAACGCTTTGAGGTCTGGCTCCATTGTCTGCAAACGCACATGTGCTATCGATCTGCGGGCTTAAGGGACTGGGAGAGCAGCGGCAGGTTTAGGTAGCGTAAAACGGCAACCTCTGACCTTAGCATGGGATCGCACTAGTGTCTTAACAAGGACCAGGTGGAACAGGCACTGCTGGGGTTAGCACTAACACACAGAGACTTCCACCCCGCAAATAGGATTCACATGAAGGGATAAGGGAGAGGCAACATAAAGAGTGTACAGGGGTCCGCTTCAGACATGAGCAGATGTAGGACACTGCAACAGCGTGAAATGGGCTTGAAATGAGAAATATGTCAGGGGAGAATATCTGCAGGACAAGACTGTAGAGAGGTTTAACATATTACAGAACCTGGACTCTACAAGAATCACACAGTCATTTGTACATTTTCTGTAGGCTAAAGCTGCACCGGTCCCCGAAGGGAAATTTGTCATCTGCATTTGACCCATCTTTCAATGCTGCGAGGGCAACCTGTTAGGAGCAGCTAAGTAGTGATATTATTAGTTAATCTTTTACTTCCTTCTTCTGTCGACACTTTTAATTTAAAGGAACTCTATGTTGCCTGCGCTCTTATTGTTTTAAAAAAAGCTACTGCAATCACAACTGAGCCTGAATTCAGTGCCTAAATCTGCAGATAGAGTACACAGTTCTTCTCAGTACATGTATTAATTTGTTCTGGTTGAGATTAATGTTTTTTATATATAGTATGCAGGGTATTTAATTGAGAAAATAAACTGACACTGACAAACAACATTGTTTGATAAGAATCATGGGGAAAAAAACTGCCTGACACTATTCCAGACACTTGATTTTCTGTCATGGTGCATGTTAAAGGGGGAAATTACAACACTGACAGGGCATTTTTTTGTCCAAATGAAACTTTCTGGACTAAAGACATATTATAGGATGCATTCACAATACACTTTCACTTAAATCACGATATGTTTGCCTTGATAATTCAGGTCATTTGGGCAGTTGCTAATTCACAATCAATTCTGATCAGGTCTTGGTCTGGTGGTATTATGGAGTGATGTGATTGATTTGGGAATGCAGTCAGATCAGAGAGGGGAACAGAATCCAAAAGCACCTTGAACAGAGACTGTGTAATCCCTCAGTTATCCGGGTCTGACCTATAATAAAAGCCAAGGTTAAATCTGTCAACTGGGGAACAAGCTGTAGGAGGGGGAGATGTTTCGCTGCTCATCCAAGCTGCTTCTTCAGTTCTGGTCAGATTGCTGGCGGACACTGCCTTATATCTATCTGAAGGGAGGAGCTAGCTGAAACTGTAAACGGCTATTAAAGGGCCTACATTCAGCCTTAAGGGGTCTACTGGCTGCCAGAAGTAGAAATAAGGCAGTGTCCACCAGCAATCTGACCAGAACTGAAGAAGCAGCTTGGATGAGCATCGACATGTCTTCACTTCTACAACTTTTTGTCCAGTTGATAGATTTAACCTTGGCTTTTACTTGCACAGACACACGGGGGTGTTCAGAACCGAAACCGACTCCTGTGCAGAGCTGATAACAGAACAACTGAAGCACAAAACGTCAGGAGGAGGTCAAAGCCATTTTGCCAGTAATGAGCTCATTGGATCAATAAAAAAAAAACAAAAAAATACAACTCATCGACAAAAGGCTTTATTTCATGGTTCATGTCTATCGCTTGCACATACATACAGGCTAAATTACAGATAGAGAGTTGTAAGTCTTCCTATATAAAGACTGAAACAGCTACTCCAACTTCCTGTCACTTTTCACACTAGGACTGGGCAATATGATGAGAAAAATTTTAATATGATCTCAAACCTGTGACTATCTTCTATTTTGGTAAAATGGTACTATGATCCTCTGCTTGTTAAATGCAGCACCCAGGCCTCCTATTGGTCGAGCTCTGTCGTGCTCTGAATCAGTGCCAGGTGTACTTTCAGAAAACTGTCACCCCCCTACTGCCGTGTGCCTCGTCAGTTTGGTCATAAAATGTTCGTATTAACCCGCTCTAAATGATCCTGGTATTTTAATTTCGCTATTGTATCCGTAACTCAGTATATGAACATTAATAGCAGACAAATCAGGCACCTTCTTTCCCCGAGGTCGCTCCCACTAGCGTTAGAAACAGGTTTGATTGAAACCGTTGCTGAGTGCCCGCTCGCTAAACCAGCGGTGGGGATGGAAAGAAACGTTACCTTCAACGGCCTTGCTCCACATTGGCTCTTTGGTTGCTATGACTGCAATACCTAATATGCAACTTGGCTCCAAATTTGTCACTATAACTGCTAGCCTTGATGAGCTACATTTGAAACTGGACCCAAACTCTATGGGTGACATCACTCTCACTCACGCCTACCTCTAATTCACTCAGACAAGATCGGTGAGGCAAGTGTTTTGCGCAAGAACATCACACAAAACAAACTAGGCTAGAGAGATTTGAACCACCAACCTGGAAGCTCCTCCATACTCAAAATTCCTCCCATTACGCTGTTAATCAGATCAATGTGCGAGATAATGTCCATTCGCACATGTGCAGATTTGAGGCAGCGTGGGAGTTCTACAGTCTATAGTTTTACACGTGGGAAGTCTTTTCACACATTTCTATGAGTATAATTTTTAATGCAGGTTTGAGTGAGATGGTCATGGGTTATGTCTCTGTCCACCACAGCCAAAAGACAGGCCTCTCTGGGGAATACTAACGCTTTTCCTTACATACTAGTACAAAGAGAAGAGTCTGCAAGGTACACAGGTGGGTTGATAGAATCGACCATTCCAGTGTTAGTTATTAAAACACATGCATTCTAGTGTTACATAAGGGATGAAACACTGGCTGTAATGCGTTTTCAATGAGGGATTTAGCTTTGGCCACCCAAACATCGCAATCTAAAAAAAAACAGGGTTATTTTTGATGACTGACAACCACTTAACCACACGTGAGTAACATAAGAGCCTCGCTAGGGTGGGGCATTGTTTTGTGTAGCTCATTGATGTAGCAATTACCGACAAAATTTGCATAATGCTCTCAACCACATCATAAACATCTCCTAAGTATGTTTCATCCGGCACCACACATCCAATTTAAATTAGTGAACTTTAAAAAATGGAGAAGGAAGTTACATATTGACTCTCTTGGCAAATATAACAACTATTTATTTCTTCAGTGTAAATTAAAATCACGTTTTTAGTTAGCCGCCTCATTAAAATAAATGGGATAAAACGTTTATTTAACTGCAAATTTTCTAAACATGCTCCCGTAATAAGATCTATAGCCTATGGGGAATTATTAGAGTTAGCTACTGCAAAAAAATAAAATAGTTAGAATCAAACTATGAGATATCTGTAATAATAAAAAATAACAATAATAAAAGCAAAATTTGAATACTGAGCATATCGAGTATTTAAAAAGTTACAAAAAGATACAAAAAAGATGCAATTTTAAGTAATAGACACACACATTGAGGGAATGGTTGTCTCATGATCAACCAAAACGGGACAGAGTGAGAGGGAGGCGTAGAGATTCAGGACACAGAGGACAGAGAGGACACAGAGGAGGGACACTTTTGTCCTGAGGGCTGTCACTCACCTCAAACTGCTCTGACACTGGATCTGATGACCTTCATGACCTGTTGAGCTACACAGACTTTTGTTTGAGCTTTTTTATTTCTAACATTGTATTTTACTGCTCAATGTGTTTAAATTGCCCCTCAGGACAAATAAAAAGTTATTGATTGAGTAACCCTTCAAAAATGTGATATTTCTCAGTTTTAGTTGTATATATATCGTCTAAGTGCCATATAGATATACATTTTTGTCAGTGTTCACTCTACCTCATGTAAGTCACCCTTTACATGTTCAGTTTTCAGTTTCACTTTTAAAATGTCTGGTTTAGTCCTAGTTTAGATCATAGTCTGTACAAAGAAATGGACTAAGGGAGTGCTATGTCACCCATGGCGTACAGCTCCAATCAGACGCAGTTCATCGAGTCTAGCAGTCATAGACACGAACTGGGAGCCAAGTTCACTATTTGATAATCCTACCACGAACATCATAGCAACCAGAAAGCCAATCCAGAGCCACGCTGTTAAAGTCGATGCCCCGTCCCGCCAGCACCACTGGTTTGGCACAGAGTGGGCGCTTAGCAACGCTGTCAATCAAACATGTTGCTAATCCTAGCGGCAACGACCTCAAGGAAAGAGTTTAGACCTTATTTATTTACGTTGAGGAGAGAGGAGCTTTCTTGATTCGATTTCAGTGTAGTTCCTTTTAAAATATCTCAAACTTCGCGTGAAAAGATTGAGGGCCACTGGCTTAGACCACGTGAGTGACGGATGGATTGATTTGATGGATTATTGAAATTTATGAATAAAAGGTTTTGATTTCATTTCCAAAGCCACAGGTGGGGAGTCCATAAAACATTACTTCTGCTCTAACTTCAAATGTAATCACTGACCCCGTGCACAGATGGTCTCAATAGTGCTGAAGAAAAACTAGGCTAAATGCATACCTTCCACTGCATTTGCCCTCCCTCTGTGTAAATCAAATATGTGCATGGACTAAATTATTACTACAGTGTTTTAGCTCAAGTAAATGAGAAACTATATTTGCTTTTACAATGAAGGATATGTTAAACGTATGTGGCATTGTTGGTATTTATTTACTTTTAGTTAAAATATTGCATTTAGTTTACCACACTCGCTCCGTCACATGTGTATTGCCGTAATATCATAAACAGTCATGTATTTATATGTATTTTCATTATGTTCTAACATCATAGAGCTGATTTCTCTGGGGCAATGAGACTCAAGCGTCCCATTTAAAGGTGGTCCATAGGGCTGCTTGATTATGGAAAAAAAAAATCCAGATGATTTTTACTCATAATTGAAATCATAACTATTCACACACATCCTCATATTTATATTTTAGAGTATAAACCCCCAAACCCAAACCCATTACAACTGTCTCACTCAGAGGGACATGTGTGTGCTAATTACAAGTGCAGAGAAATAAAAAGGTGTCATATTGGTTGTGCTCATCTCGCAGCAAGTGGGTTTCCTCCGGCCTCTCCGATTTGCCCCATCAACCCAAATCCTCCAGCTGATGTTGCCTTAGGTCATTGTAGTTGTATCGGTTATCTGGCCGGGCCAGGATATATATATATATATATATATATATGTATATATATTGCATTAGAGATTTGGGCTGTAACATGTAGCAAAGCATGAATGTGCAAGGCTCAATGTACAAATTGTTTTCCAAATGCATTAACTAAATGAATAATATGAATTTATTAAATTTCAGTTAAATAAGCACAGCAAAAAAACTTTGAACAAGGTTTACCCTTACCTATTTTAATCTAATTTTGGTCACGTTCGGCAGGCCAGATTATTAAGCCCAAAGGGCCGTGTGTGGCCCCCGGGCCGTAGATTGCCCATGTCTGACTTAACAGAACTGAATTTTCTTTTGCTATGGAAACTACCTAGATGACTGAGAGATTACACAGACATCTTTCCTGTCACGTTTGACAGATATTCATCAAAGACACAGTGAGAGGAGGCATCACTCTGAGCCAGATAAATGCAGCTCATCTCTGGTCACATACATTTCTAGGTTTTGTCTTTGTCCGTGCATCGCTGTAATACCTATGACCAGTGGTGCTGGCTTGGAAAGGGAGTAAAATCCTGCAAGAGGGGCCCTTCACAAAGTCTGTAATGGGCTTGTTTTTTTAGACAACCTGTAGTGTGGGCCCATTAAGATCATTTCAACCCAGAATGTGGTGCTACACCTCTGCCTATGACCTAAAGCTGACTCAAGATTTTCCCCCATAATCATGCAGTGACACACCTGGCTTTCGACAAAACACCACTCGAGTTTTTGATGAGGCTCATAGCTGTAACAAGTGAACATACTGTACTGAGACATGGCCATGCACAGTGTATTCTCTTGAAACCACTCCCTCTCAATAACCCCTTTGCCACATGACAAAAAGCAGTCACATCTCACCGCTAGATTTGTACTCCGTGTCCTTCTGTTTTTGGCCCAACAGCACACTTACCCCATACCGCTCCAGATGTTATGTTTGTGTAAAAGTACTATGACAATGCATTTACTGTAAGTGAAGCATACCCTGACCAAGTATTATGCAACCCACAGTGCACTGAGAAGACTCCACTTTGGTTACAACAACATTAGTAATTGAGTTATGTCACTACACTTCATACAGGAAATACTACCTAAATGTTTTGTCTTTGTGATTTGCAGTGTTTTAAATACAATTAAGCACTTCCATAATGGCAGGCCACTGTGCTGTTGGCTAGTACTTTGGCTTAGTTGGGTCCACTGTACACACCTTAAGTTAGGTTTTGTCAGTGGCCCACGTTTGGGTAGTCCTGGATATTTACGGCCTCTTGACTAGGAGTTAAAATGCTTACTTCCACCTGTCTGTCCGTCAGTGGTAATACAAGTGCTCCACAAAGTTTTATTTTTTAAAGTCCATTTGCCTTCACTAAGATTTGTTGAGTTGTTTGTGGTTGAATTTGATCATAATCGTGCAAATGTATAGTTTAGCAATAGCTTATGTGCACCCACCCCCTTACAAGAAATAGATAATATGTAAAGTTTTTTGGGTTTTTTTTTTTTCAAATTTGAATAACCAATCCATCCAATTCTGTCAACAAAAGAGCAAAAAGTTTTAGAGTGAAAATGTTATGCTGCTCATCCAAGCCACTTTTAGGTCCCTAATTGGTGCTCTCAAACCTATTAGCATACTGGGTAACCCTCTTGCTTTCCTTGTTTTGATTTAGATCTGAGGATGGAGTTATAGATAGCAGATAGATGATGTCCAAAGCTCCAATTCCTGTTCAAGGAAGGATTGTCTTTCCATACAAAAATTGCTTCTCTAACTTCCCTGTCAAACTATTTCTTTTCTCTGGCTAAGATCTGAACATCACTATCTTCAAAGGAGTGGTTAGTGGCTTTGAGATAGAAATGAACAGCAGACTGGGGTCCCGAGGAGCTCTCGCGACGGTGTTGGTACATTCTCAGCTGTAAGAGCACTGTCAGAATGTACCAACACCAGTCCATCTTTGAACAGGAATGGGGGGCTTAGACATAATTTATCTCCTATTTATAACTGAATAATTATACAAAATATGACCCAAAATAGATATAAGGCAGTGTCCACCAGTAATCTGACCAGAACTGAATGGTTCTGGTCAGATTGGATTGGACGCTTGGATGAGCGGCAAAACGTCTTTACTGTAAAACTTTTTTCCAGTTGACAGAATTGATTTTTTCTTTTACTATGGATCATACCTGGATGAATAAGGGATTACACAGACATCTTTAAGTTGAATGTTAAAGTAATCTTGTCCTAATACGTTGCATATACAGGCGAGGCATCAGTAATTACAAGGACAGACAAAAACAAGTCTAACAATGTCACAGAAATGTGACAGGGAAAGTAATTCATTTAAAATTTTATTTTTTGAAACACAAAAGTACCATAGCACTAGTGTCCTTTTGATTAGGCTATGTTCCAGTAATGGACATGCACCAAACTAGACTTGAGTAGGGCACAGCCAGCTGCATTGGAGAACTCATGACGATACTGGCAACACAAGGGAGACGACGCAAACATCAACAAAGACGTCTGCGTAATCCCTCAGTCGTCCAGGTCTGATTCATAGTAAAAGCCAAAAGTAAAAATCTGTCAGCTGGACAAAAAGTTGTAGGAATTCTCTCCAACAACGTTTTGTCCAGTGGACAGATTTTACTTTTGGCTTTTACTAAACAATGAAGGCACAAAGTGAAAGTCAGAGATAGAACAGTTGGGTTTGTGGACTTTTATACAGTACGCTGGTGCTGCTTTTTGGTGTATTACTGAAGTTCCCCCTGCTTTGTAACATAAAGCTGAGGTACCTAACTTTTGTAAATGCATAAATTGCAGTATATTGTAAAAGCAGCACTGTGTAACAAAATCAGGGCCGTCCTTAAGCAGAATTTGCCGTTGTGGCCCTTAACACTTCAGTGCCACATATTCATATATGACCTAATTAAGACATGATCTCAACCAATTGTAAAAAGACTGCACAACAGCACAACAGCACAACAGCAAGAGCCACAAGTGTAACAGTGGAAAACATGTAAGGAGGGGGGTCTTCTAGACATTTTTTCCTGATTTCTGGTGCATTTTAATGTGTTCCAGTTGATTAAGTGGGCTTAGATTTATCAGTTTTGTATGATATAAAATGCTGAATTGGATAGAGTAGCCAAAAGATGTACTTAAGCGAGGGTACACTTACTTCAGAATCAATTACTCATGAAGTACAAAGTAGTGATTTAAGTTAGAGAAGTATAAGAGAAACAGTCTGGATGTAACATCGATAATCATCAGATAATGTGAAAGGACTGAACATGAAATAATGCACAAAATCTGATAAGTTCCACAAATAAACCACAAAAAGGATAGCATCACATTATTTTGATGTTTATTGTCAGGTTTTGGATGTATAAATTTGCATACATTTCACGTAAATGCACTTATTAATGAGCATTTAGAACATTTTCAGGAGCCGTTAACCGTTCGAGTATGGGCCTTGAGGCCTTAAGCAGCACATTAGTCTACGTATAGGTTGGGCTGGCCATGGAGCTTAAGCTTTAATATGTAATCTTCCTCCACTTAAAAAGTAGGGCCAGGCATAGAGAAAAAAATTAACGAATCCCTGGGCTCACGAGCGCCCCCTAACATGAGGCAGGGTAACTGCGTGCCTCAGCCGGAGCCTTTTCACAGCCGCTCAGCTCTTAAAGAGTTAAAACAGTAGCTTAGCTACAGCACAGTCAGTCTGCGGTGAGGCAGGAACGGCCTGTGCCTCACCACACATCTTTTCTCAGCTTTTCAACGGTAAATGTAAAAATTCAGCGATTTTGAGTAAAAAAACGAATAAAATTGCAAAGTTAAATACAAAATAACTTTATTGTACAAATCTTTGGATAAATATAACAATTTCATTTATTTTTCTCTGTGATGACAGGTGAGGCACCGCCTCACCTGCCTCACCTGACCGCACGTCACTGCTCTATAATATCTACATACATATAATATCTACATACATAATAATAATATCTACATTCATACAGCACAAAGCCTTCTAATTTCTACCCTGAGAGCTGCCTTTACATTATACTGCACTGGGGCGAGATAAAGGTTGCTCAACTATATGGACAAAAAGTACAAGGCTTAAGAACAAGAGCATACATTAATCACTATTCACCGTTAAAATCCTCTTATAATAACACCTTATATGGATCACTTTTTAAGCATACATGCTGTTTCTTGTTACATGCTTCATAATGGCGTACAGGAAGGTACAGTGCATTTTACATCCTATGGACCTCATTAACTCCTGCATATACGTCCAAACCATATCAATTTATGGACAGAAACTCGCTTTAAGGCCCAAAATATGATTCATACCAGCTCTTACTCTGAGAAGTCCTTTGTTATTCTCCACTCCTGATTTCCACACTGCTAGAGGTGTGATGAAAGCTGAATTAAAGGCGAGAAAATTGCAAAGATTTTCACATCATGTTCATCTGCCAAGTGTTCATAAATGATCTAGCGGCTATTGATAAGCATTGAGTTCACGAGGTCCAGAGTAACAAAGGTGGGTAGTACTCAATCTTTATTGTGGGGTATATATTTTTTGCAATATCAGGAAGATTTTTGTTATTTTTGGGGGTGAAAGGGCTTGAAAAAGTAACTTCTCTGAGTATGTTTTACTTAATTATGCTATTTATTGGTTGAAGTGCATAACTGTTAATGATGTGCAATGAGTGGGATGTGCAGTATGTGGGATGTGCAATATGTGGGATGTGCAATATGTGCACATTCTATGCATTGCACATGTGGGGTGTGCAATGAGTGGAATGTGCAACTATGGGAATTGTGCAATTTGTATTTTAGCCCTTCTGTGACCCCAGCCAGGTGGAAATTAGCCTTTGGCTATAATCCGGCAGGTTTATGTTCATGCCTGTCATGTCTGTCTGTTCATTAACATCCTTTGTTTTAACCAAACGAATAAATAAATAAACACTGTCTACTGAAAAATGGTTAATTGGGATTATTTTAGTTTAATCTATTCTGTCAGTGGCATAAAGTAACTTAAATATCATCATGAATTGCAATATTCCTCTGCAGTGATATGTCGAACTTCAAAATGTGTAATCGTGACAGGTGAGTAGGACTCACATTTACTTGAATAACTTATTAAAGACGTTCTCATTTTCAGAGTACGTTTTCAGCATCATGCATTTAATCCAATGTGTGCATTTAATCTGAGTAATATTTCTATTGAAGGAACAGTACTCTCATTTGAATTCAAGTTTTGGTTCCTCTTCCCACTTTGATTAAGTCTACGAGTGACCAAAGCTTTATGTTGACAGTATGAAAGGATTTCTGTGTCTATCTTTTGAAAATATCTACTTCTGTACATTATTTAATCACATTACAGTAACTTTATAACTTTATGCCCTAACAGTGACTCTTAAGTTACTCTTACTTAAGTAGTAGTTCCCCAAATACTTAATTTACTCTTACTTGAGTAGTTTCTTAGACCGCTACTTTGTACCTCTACCTAAGTAATATTATTTTGACATAACATTGCTCTTATATAACTGCATTTTTTGGCTGCTCAGCCCACCTCTGCGGAATAGCCCTATCTATGTTAATATACTGGAAGAAAAGTTTTTGTTGGCAGTGTCTGAAGCATTTATAATGATGAAACAAGGCAATGGTTCAACTGTATACTCCAAGTGGTCGTAAAAATGTCTCTCCAAATGTGAAAAGACAAAAGTTCTGAAAAGTTAAGTAGGCTCTAATGCCAGTTTTTTGCACTTCGAAACCTTAGGCTACAAAATCATGAAAATGGTTTTGACTTGAGTATTTTTGAAGAGTTTGGGTTCAGTACAAAAGCTGCAGTAGTGATGACATGAGACAGTTTGAGCAGATTTTACAGTAAGAATATATATTTATTTAGAAACAAAACTGTATAGTGGATTGATAATTGGTAATGTATTAATTGTAAACTGTTAAAGAGGAGGTATTATCCAAAATTGACTTTTTGGAGCCTTTTTGGATAGTTATAATGTTGTTGCCTCATCCAGAAGAGGTTTTAGATGTCATTCCATACAGGTTTGAGTCATTTAGTGATCTCCCCCATGCACTATTCGAGCCCTGCTCACAGTTAGCAGTAAGATTCTGTGCAATGCTCATCCCACAAGCCTCCATCACCCATGCTCCCACATTATAAGTCTCCATGAATATACAAAAGTAGGATACAAACCAGTACACTACAACTTCACAAATCTGATGCGATGTGCAGTAGTTTCATTAGCGGTATGGATGCGATTGTGATGTGATAGCGCTCTGAAGGGGGAGTGGCTCAGCATAGAGAGCAAATGGAGGAGGGACTCATGTTAATGCATTGTTTTTAGCTAATATAGCATTTTCAAATGATAGAAGGTAACAATGTGGTCTTAATATGTAAAGTGTTAGCAATTAATGCCCCATAGAATTGCAATATCCCTAACCTGGCACAGAAAGATGAATTCTCACGATATCTGTGAGCTCACAAACTCACGAGGATCCATCATGCTCTCACTGTAAGGATAATCAGAGAGACAATTAGACCAATCACAGAGCAGCAATGAGGTTTGTGCAGAAGCAAAGGTGACGCTCCCAAGGGAACAAAAAAAAAAAAACCCAAAAAAACATGGCGACACCAACATATGTACTTCAGCCTATCTTTGTGTCAATACAGACTATTTCGTTTGTGAAAAAACATGCAGAAAGTAAGAGCTTTATGCATTTGTGGACAGGGAAGATGAACAAAAGTGAGATTTGTTTTGGGCTTGTTCCGCTGTTGTGACACTTCAACCAATCAGATTCAAATATCCGTCATGATATTCTGCGTTTTCCAATCCAATGTGTGGAACTTAATTCATAGTGACACACATATCAATCTGGTGTCTCAGGTTATAATATCCCCTCTATACAGGGAAATGTGGAAATGTAAAATAGAATGTGCAAAAAAAAAAAATCATTCACATTATTGGTTCATTTTAAGGTCAAAATTACGTTGTAACTTCTCAACTTCATGGTGCAGCCATGTTGTTTTTTAAAGTCAAATTATTCTAACTTTTTTTTTCTTTTAAAGATTGTGTAAACTTATTGTAAGTAGTTATAACAATTTTGTCACACATTAACATAACATTGTAAAGGCTGCCAAAATTCCATAGTGAAGTTGCTACAAAACACAAGATCTGTGGTGTATATTTGGTACTTTAGATACACTGCCTGGCCAAAAAAAAAAAAGTCGCCACCTGGATTTAACTAAGCAAATAGGTACGAGCCTCGTCCTGTTGGTCAAGTCGAGGTTCAGCAACAGTCTGTGCTCAGAGAATGAGGTCAGCTGACTACCTGAATATACTGAAGGACCAGGTTATTCCATCAGTGGATTTGTTCTTCCCTGATGGCACGAGATGACAATACCAGGATTCATGGGGCTCAAATAGTGAAAGAGTGGTTCAGGAGCATGAGACATCATTTTCACACATGGATTGGTCACCACAGAGTCCAGACCTTAACCCCATTGAGAATCTTTGGGATGTGCTGGAGAAGGTTTGTGCAGCGTCAGACTCGACCATCATCAATGTAAGATCTTGGTGAAAAATGAAGCAACACTGGATGGAAGTAAATCTTGTGACATTGCAGAAGCGAAATCGAAACAATGCCACAGAGAATGTGCCGTAATCAAAGCTAAAAGTGGTACAACGAAAATATTAGAGAGTGTGACCTTTTTTTTTTTTTGGTGGCGACTGTTTTTTTGGCCAGACAGTGTAAAATACTGTAAGAATTTTAGTTCATTTTTTACTTTTATTATTTTGTCAGCATTAGACGTTTGAAACGAGCTGCTCTGTGAAACAAAAACGAAACAAACATGGACATAGTTTACTCTAAAACCTGTCAGTGTTTCTTTTTTTTTTTTAATGTCTGCGCATTTTAAGTATGTTTCCTCTCATTTCATGTAAACAAGAGATCAAGAATAATGTTGAAGTTGTTTAAAATATCAAGTCTAAACAGTCCTCACAAAACCAACATTAACATAATTGTAACGGCTGCCAAAAAACATTCATTTTTTTTTTTTCTCCAAAAATGTATCCCCTGCCACAAAAATGAGAGTGAGCAAACATCTGAAATATCAAAACAATATGTCAGAGTTAAAACAATTCAATATCTCCACGTCGTATTGAAGAAATCAAAAGTAAGAATCAATCCAAACAATTACATGTGAACTATTAAGTCTTACAGAGAAAATTCTTCCCCTGACACAAAACGAATTCATCATCTGAAACTTAAAGTGCATATGACAAGTTTTACTGCTTTTCAGTGTTTACTTGGTTTGGTGGGAACGTACCAGTGGTAAATATTTATCATAGTTTTACACCAGCTAAGTGTCAGAAAAATGTTCAAAAGTTAAAAAGGGGGTATTATGCAAAAATGTATTTTTTTTGTAGCTTTCTACCATATTATAACATTGTTTCCTCATCAAAAACATGCCTGAGGAGGTTTCATATATCATCGTAGACAGTATATATAAATGGACGTAGCTAACCTGCTAACCTGCTAGCCACCGTGCCGCAAAGTGAGCATGGGCTCCATCGACTCTGGCTCCAATTCCTCATTTTGGTCTGAAAATGTTCGTATTAATCCGCTCTACATGGTATTTTATTTCGCTATTGTGTCTGTAAATCAAGATATGAACATTAATAACAGACAAATCAGGCGACTTCTTTCCCCGAGATCGCTGCATTAGCATTAGCAACAGCTTTGGTTGACGGCATTGCTAAGCGCCCGCTCCCTACTAAACCAGCGAAGGGGCGTAATCTTCAACAGCCTTGCTCCGGATTGGCTCTTTGGTTGCTATGATACTTGCGGTTGGACTTCCAAATATGGAACTCTAAATTCACCCCTTCAAAAACTGCTAGCCTCGATGAGCTTCATTTGACTGGAGCCGAATGCTATGGGTGACGTCACACTCCACATTTTTATACAGTCTACATATGTCATCCATGCGTGTTCGAGTAATCTAGCGATCTCTCCCGATTATTCAACCTTAGTATTCCTTGCGGTTAGCTGTACGAGCGTGTCCAAAGCTCAGCCCACAAGCATACGTCTACCCATGCTCCCGTGCAGCAATTTCACAAAACCATGATACAAAACAATACACTACAACTTCACAAACCTGACACGATGTGCAGTAGTTTCATTAGCGGGATGCACGCTGATTGTAATGTGATAGCGCTCTGAAGGGGGAGTGACTTAGCATGGGGAGCAAAGGGATTGGGACTCGGAGTGTCGAAAACTAAACTGAAACTTATAAAACATGCTAATACGTTGTTTTTGGCGAATATAGCATTTTCACTATAATAATGTGATGTAAATATGTTATGTGTTAGCAGTTAATACCCCATGTAAGTGTAATACCCCCTCTTTAAGTACAAACCTGCAGGAAGGGGCACTGAGCACTACCAGTCAAAAGTTTGGACACATTTTTCATTCACTGATTCATCTTTATGTTTAATACTCTCTAGATTGTTAATACTGAAAACGTAACATATATAAACTATGATGTATGTTAAATGACGCTAAGTAGACTCCTCAAAGTAGCCACTACAGGATTATTTCAATCAGTGGCGTAATTTAAATATTTGTTAGGCTTTGAAATGATCCATGTCCCACTGGGAGGAGGCCCTGGGGAAAGGCCTAGGACACGCTGGAGGGACTATGTCTGTCTCGGCTGGCCTGGGAACACCTTGAGGTCCCACAGGAGGAGCTGGAGGATGTGTCTGGGGTGGGGGAAGTCTGGGAGTACCCGCTCAGACTGCTGCCCCTGCGACCCAGCCCCGGATAAGCGGAAGAAAATGGATGGATGGGCTTTGAAATTAACATTAGTCCCAACACACAAAGACATATTTTTTGGGATTTATTGATTTTAGCCGTGGACTGTATAAAGAAGTGGACTAAGTGAGTTTGACGTCACCCACGGCGTTCAATTATAGGGACAAATTTGCTCATAAAATTATTGCAAGCAAACTATTACGTACAAATGTAACAGCTATTGCATTTTTTTCCGCATGTATTTGGGCAAAATGTGTCTTGCCCCAGTACAGATTGTCCGAAAATCACGACGTTAGCATGCTAGCTGTCATTAGCTTTACTGTGACGGCAAAACTCTGCTCCAGGTTCTGAAAGTTGTGAAAAGAGCTTATAAACTCATCTCAGTGAATAATTAGGTTGTTCAGAAAGCATAAGGTAAGTGAGGAATAACTTTGGAGCACTGCAAAGACATTTTTAAGACAGTAAAAATGAGGTACAGCGCCTTTGAGTAAACAGGACTGTGACACTCTGTCTCACTCACATGTGCCTGAATTTCCCAGCACTGAGGCATCAACAAAATGCGAAACACATTTTGGGCCAATTTTCTTTGACTCTGCGCTACAATATTTTACGGAGCGGCCCTTTAACCTGTCCTAAACAGACTGTAACGTTGTTCCAGATGAGGACGATTACCTGCAGCTACCTCAGACAGAGATAATCATGACTTTGACCTGCTCAGCTCCAAGACGCCCATTCACACTTTAGGACACTGCTCACTTCTCCTCTGCTTCTGAAGGGAATGTGGAGGGGAGAGGGAGGGATACAGAGAGAGGGAGAGAGGGAGTGAAAGAGAGAGAGGGGGAGAAAGAGAGAGAGGGAGAGAAAGAGAGAGAGGGAGAGAGAAAGAGTGAAAGAGAGAGAGAGGGAGAGAATGAGAGAGAAAGGGAGAGAGAAAGAGTGAAAGAGGGAGAGGGAGAGAAAGAGAGAGAGGGGGAGAAAGAGAGAGAGAAAGAGAGTGAGAGAGAGAAAGAGAGAGAGGGAGAGAAAGAGAGTGAGAGAGTGAGGGCGAGAGAGAAAGAGAGACAGAGGGAGAAAGAGAGAGAGAGAGGAGAAATAGAGAGAGGGAGAAACAGAGTGAAAGTGAGTGAGAGAGGGAGAGGGAGAGTGAGGATGAGTGAGAGGGAGAAAAAGAGTGAAAGAGAGAGTGAGAAAGAGTGAGTGTGAGAGGTAGAGAGTGAGGGAGAAAGGTAGAAAGAGAGTGAGAGTGATTGAGAGAGCGAGACATAAAGTGAGAGAGAGAGTGACTGAGAGAAAGATGGAGAAAAAGTGAGAGAGAGTGTGAGAGAGAGAGAAAGAGGGAGAAAGAAACAGAGAGAGAGTGGGTGAGAGAAGGAAAAAGAGAGTGATAGAGTGAAAGAGAGGAAGAAAGAGTGAGAGAGGGAGAAAGAGAGTGAGAGATATAGTGAGCGAGGGAGGAAGAGTGTGAGAGAGGGAGAAAGAGAGGGAGAAAGAGTGAGAGAGATAGTGAGCGAGGGAGGAAGAGAGAGAGCAAGAGAGTGGGAGAAAGAGAGTGAGAGAGGAAGAGAATGAGATGAATGATGAATGTGTGAGAGAGAGTGAGAGAGTGAGTGAGTGAGTGAGGAGGAGGAAGAGAGTGAGAGAGATAGTTAGTGAGTGAGAGAGAGGGAGAGAACGGGTGAGAAAAGGAGAAAGAGTGGGTGAGTGAGTGAGAGAGGGAGAAAGAGAGTGAGAGAGGAAGAGAATGAGATGAATGATGATTGTGTGAGAGAGTAAGTGAGTGAGTGAGAGAGGAGAAAGAGAGTGAGAGAGATAGTGAGTGAGTGAGCGAGAGAGGAAGAGAGGGAGAGAAGGAGAAAGAGAGGGAGAAAGAGTGGGTGAGTGAGTGAGAGAAGGAGTGAGAGAGAGAGTGAGAAAGTGAATGAGAGAGAGAGGGGGGAGAGAGAGTAAAAATAGACATGATAATAAGATTATATGACTTAACATCTTTTTGCCCATGGCAGGTTGTGATATTTTTTTAATTTAAGTGATAAGTTTGTGAAAAAAGTTAAGAAGCAAAACCAAAATACAGGAAGTAGAGTTTTAAAACAGAATAGCTCTATCTCATCAACACCAAACATTCCAACCAAAATGTCAAGACAATTAACAGGCAAGGAAGGCGTTTTTATGTCAGTTTAAACCTTAGTTTAACAATATAAAGGTGTTGTCATTTATTTTTATTAGTCTGTTTAGTCTAATTGTGACTTTTGTGCCTTTTAGAGACGTTTTGGTCCTTGTTTATATTATAGTTGCTAGGTAACAGTTGCAGAATTAGCTCTACATACGTCACATCTGCTGCTCATGTCCAACCAGGAAGTCAAATTATAAACTTCAGCAAAATTAAATAATAATTCATATCCATATGATTGTCTTTCTTCTGGTGTTCATAGCATTACAGCAGCACTTGTAGGTAAAAAGTAACATTTTGAAGTACAAACTGCAGTATGTGACTTTTTAATAGGATTTTTATAGAAATGGAAACATAGCAGCACATTTAGTGTCGAAACTTTGATGTAGCATTTCATGTAATACATTTTAAAAGGGTAAAAACTGACAATTCACCAGTTTAAATTAATTAGAATATTTTCTTCTTATACATTACATATATATCTATTCTAATAAAAGAATAGAAATCATATGAATGGCAAAAAAAAAAAAAAAAAAAAAAAAAAATCTGTACAATCTCAAAAAATGTGAGATTGAACAGACCACACACGCTTTACAACTTTGCTCGCCATGAAGAATTCTACCAAAGTTGAGCTACTATTCTTTATTATACTTTATACTTACGCCAAAAAGGCTAAAGTCACAATTTTTCCCGAAAACTCCCTCACGTACCAAAAATGCGCAATGTTTGTGGTCAAAAGCGAACAGAAAAACGAGGAAGAGAAGAAAAGACAAATTGGACATGAAAGGAGGTCAAGCCCAAAGCCCACAACCCCAATCCAGCGTTTGACCTTTGACCCCTGACGTTCCGCGCATTATTACATCAGTCGCCATCCGTACCAAGTTATATCTAAATCACTTTACGGGCAAAGGCAGAAAGAAACGTATTCAGAACTGTGGGTTTGAACTCGACACATGTATTTCCAATTCAGCTCGCTAAATCAAATACGCCTGGAAGATAGAGAGGCGAAATCAGTACAAGGTGGAAAATATTCAGCTTTTTGTGAGTTCGGGTTAATAGCGCTAAAGTGCATGTGACAGGTTAGCCTTTGCATTTCACAAAAACGTCGCTTAACCTCTTTATATTTAAGCCTTTACTCAAAATCTTGCCTAGTTTTTTGTCTAGTTTTTAAAATTTGGTGAAGCTTATGCAGTATTTTACTTCCTGGTGGGACATGCGTAGCAGATGTGACAAACATAGAGCTACTTTCCTAGCAATCATAACGTTAGCAAGGACCACAACGTGTTTGTGTTGCGCAATAGTTATGCTTAGACTTGTAAAAATAAATTGAAATGGCTTTATTTTGTTAACTGAAGGTTTAAACTGGCAGAAAAATGCTTTTCTTGTGCGCTACTTCCTGTATCTTTTGTACTTTGAAGCTTTTTTCTACAATCTGCCACCTTAACTAATGTAAAACTATGATACATATTTATAACAGATAGGCCAACTATTCCACCAAACTAAGTCATAATTAGAAAAAAACACTGTATGCACTTTAATATTGTATGAACATTCGAGGGCACGTGTCAAACTCAAGGCCCGTGGGCTAAATGCGGCCCACCATGTCATTTTATGTGGCCCACGACAAGGTAGATGAAAAGGTATGACTGCCTTAAAATGTTAGGAGGAAATGCTCAGAAATACAGCCATATTTTTTACATTTATGGACATGCATATGCGATATTTGTAACCTCAATAAGTAATAAATACAAAAACAGTTAAAAAAGTAGTTTATTTTACATTTCATCTGGCTCTTTGAGGGGAATAATTTTGCTGATGTGGCCCTCGGTGAAAATGGGTTTGACACTCTTGTTCCAGGGGGATTACACATGGATCTATAATAACGACTGGATAAGACACTCCCCCCTCTGTCCCGGGTCGAGATCGACTAGTGGCCGCTCCAGGTACTGCAGCACCCAGGAGCTTGGGTTTCCACAGCTTTGACTAAGGTCGGGTTTCATAGAGATTCTCCTACGCATTTCACTAAAACATAGCTAACATCTATGCAGTATTTTATTTCCTGGTTAGACATGTGTAGCAGATGTGACATATATAGAGGTACTTCCAGAACTGTTTCCTAACAATCGTAATGTTAACAAGGACCAAAATGCGTCTGTGTTGCGCAATAGCTATGATCAGACTTATAAAAATAAATGGAAACACCTTAATTTTGTTAAATGAAGGTTTAAACTGGCAGAAAAAAATGCCTTTCTTGCGCGCTACTTCCTGTATTTGTGTACTTTTTTCTACAACAGGTTGGCCTACTATTCCACCAAACCAAGTCATAATTAAAAAAACAAAAAAACATGAAAACCTGTCATATGCGCTTTAATATTGTATGAATGTTTTATGGGGATTACACATGGATCTATAATAAGAACTGGATAAGACACTCCCCCTCTGTCCCAGGGTGAAATCAACTAGTGGCCACTCCAGGTACTGCAGCACCCAGAAGCTTGAGCATCCACAGCTTTCACTAAGGTCGGGTTTTGTAGAGATTCTTGTGTATTTTCACAACATGAAGTTTTAAAAGATAAAATTCCTCAAAGAGTCTAAAAGTTCGCTTTGTAAGATTTTGCTCTGATTCTGTCGTCACACTGTGGGACGCGCTAGTCCTTATCGAGAAAGTTATTGTGGGCCCATGCTCCAATGAGCACAAGCCTTTTGAAAACAATATGACTCCGCCTTGGGTTCACGTTCCACATTTTATTGTACTGGGGATTACAACATGTAAGTAGTGCTTAAAGCTAAGTAGACTGCATTCCAGGTTCCAAGCCAAGATTAGCATTAAGCAATCATAAAAAGACAATCGTTTGGCAACTTGCATGTACGTTGCTTTGACTAAACAGATACATTTATTTATTTATTTTTTGTCGATTTGTAAGCCAGATGCCCTTACTGCTGCCAAAACCGTGGGCGATGTGTGTGAAGTGTCAAGCCGATACACAGCAATGTTATAACGTTTTAGGGACATTTGAACCTCCTCCTGTTAAACGGTATATGCTTATGCTGCACCCACAATTATTCAAATGTATTTTAAATTGTATCAGTCCACAACGCTATTGAAAGGTCCCAACCAGGCATTAAATCAACCATATGTTTTTGTACCAATTCAACTATCTCAATGTGTGAGGAGTTGGATAGTGATTTTTATTAACGTTTTGGGGACATTTGAATCCACAACCCTCTAGATGGAGGATGATGCTTTGTGAAGGTGACTGAACACACAAAATTAAAGCTTCCAACCATGTTTCTATCAAGTGAACTTTGTTGAACATCTTTGCATTGGCTAGTTTGATGAAAGAAAAATAATTAAAGGGGAAAAAGAGCACAAAAAAAAAATTAAATATATATATATATATATATATATATATATATATATATATATATATATATATATATATATGTATGTATATATATATATATATATATATATATATATATATATATATATACATATATATATATACATATATATATATATATATATATATATATATATATATATATATATATATATATATATATATATATATATAAGTATCCATTGGCTAACATGCTCACAAAATAAAATAAAATAAAATTGCTAATATTTTAAACAATCGTTGTATCCATTGGCTAACCCGATTACAAAATAAAAAAAAAAAAAAAAAAACAACAACAAAAAATATTAATATTTTAAACAATCGTTGTATCCATTGGTTTACCCAATCATAAAATAATAACAATAAAAAATATATATATATATATTTTAAAAAAAATCAAAAAATCAATGTGTCCATGGCTAACCTGATCACAAAATAAAAATAAAAATAAACAAACAAACAAAAAACCCCAAAAAAACATTAATATTTTAAACAATCATCGTACCCTTTGGTTTACTCGCAAAATATAAACAATTTAAAAAAATAAATGTCACAATCGTTGTGTCCATTGGCTAACCCGATCACAAAATAAAATGATAATAATAATAATAGTAATAATCTTTTAAACAATTCATTGGCTAACCCAATTACAACATTAAAAAAGCTAATATTATAAACAATCATCATCTCCATTTCTCAAAACATTGCCAACTTTCCTGAAATATAATTTTGTCACTGCACAGCGCTATTTAAAGCTCCCAACTAACCATTTGATCAACTATATTTTTCTACCAATTCAACTTTCCATCTCTGTGTTGGCTTTCCTGATCACAAAATTATAAAAAAGTGAAAAAATGCTGATACTTTAAACAGTCATCATATCCATCTGTCAAAACATGACCAATTTCCCTAAAATATATTCTGAAATTTGTCAGTCCAAAGCGCTTTTTAAATCACAACCATCCATGTTATGAACCATATTTTTCCACCAGTTCAAACTTCCATCTCTGTTCACAAAACGATTTCAAAAGACAAAATGATAATATTTGAAATAATCATCGTCTCCATTTGTCGAATCATTACCAATTTCCCGGCTTTAGTGAACACATCAAACAGACGTTCCCAGCTATGTCAGCCGCTTCCTTCCATTTCAAACGGTACAATTTCACCTGTCACTGCCAGTTAGCTTGAAACATCCAGCCTCACCTGCCGACCACACAGATCCCTATAATCTTCATCGGACGCCTCTGACAGCAATGGGAAAGACCTAAACGCTCGCAGTCATTTTGACCGGATCTAGCTTATTTTTAGTGGGAATTCCAGGCTGGGGTCAGAGCATACCTGTGTAGAACGGGCCTATAAAAAGCCATTACGGGTAAATGTGGAGCAGGATTTTGTCGACGAGCGGGGAGCGTAACTGGGACTGACACCGCGATTTAGAGTTTAATATGAGACATGTGAGAGAGCAAACAACAAAGAAGCAACCGCGGAGAGGAGAGCAGCCGAGATACAGATCTGAAACGTGAGCAGATACTGACAAAAATGACATTGTGTTTGTTTGGGATTTTTTTTTTTTTTTTTTTGTTTTTTTTTTTTTTGTTTCATTTTTAAAAATTATTAGCATTTAATTTTTTTGTTTAGTTCTTTTTTCATTTTTTTTTAAAGTTTTTTTTATTTATTTTATTTATTTATTTATTTATTTTTTCATTTTGATACCGATTTTCAGTCGATATTGATTCATGCAATTTCAATAATATTTTTTTTTCAATCATTTACATAATTTACATCGTATAAACACAAAATTGTAACAAAAAATAGGCTAAAACAAGGTTTATCTTGCCTATACTATCAGATAACAAAACTCAACACAGATTAACCACGGTATACTGACTACAGACCAGGCTATACACAAGAGTAACCAAAAATTTTACTCAAGTAAGAGTAATGTTACTTCCAAATAATATTAGTCAAGTAGAAGTACGGAGCAGTAGCCCAAAAAATCACTCAAGTAACAGTAAAAAAGTATTTGGAAAGAGTAACTTGAAGAGAAACTGTTGGGGCATAACATCTGCGGTTAATCGAAAGGACAAAATATTAAATAATGCACAAAATCTGGTATTTTCAAAGGGCAGATGCAAAAATGAGGCAAACTAAATCATATCTGAAGGAGCTGCAAGAAACACAAATGTTCAAATCATTTCATATTGTCGACATAGAGCTTTTGTCACTTGTAGAAAAGTAATCAAAACTTTAACTTAAGCAAGAGTACTGTTACCTCAATAAAGTATTACTCATTTGGAGTAAAAGTACCCTGCTGTAAAAGTACTTCAAAAAGTACTATCCACCTCTGCTGTAACCTAGAGCAGCTCTCCCTTTTACATGTCATTTCGATTTTCATTGGTACATATGCATTTGATTTCTTTAAACCTTAGTTCATCCCATAACTTTACACAAAAAACTGAACTTACATCTTTTAAAAAAGTCCTCTCAAATGTGCCAACTCTAAATATCTTGGTTGAGGTTCAAATATTGCACGATATCGAGTACTTGATATTTAAATTTTGCATATCATCAAAACAGCTATTACAATGTTGCTTTTAACCAACACGTAATAATTTATCCCACATAAAAACTCTCAGAAACAGTTGTAGTAGTTGTAGTTGTGCCCACTGCATGATGTCATCAGGTGGTAATCCAAATATCTTGCGTTTTAAAGTCTTTACACTTTCACCAAACTACTTTTACTGCGCCAAGATAAGCTCAAACAGAACTTAAAATCCAAAGCTATAGCAATACACGCAGTACTCGTTACACGCAGTACTCGTTACACGCAGTACTCGTTACACGCAGTACTTGTGGAGATAATCTTGATATGGCCACAAAACTGAATCCAGAAAAGAAGTGATGAAAGAGTATTTAGCGTCATACTTAAGTACTCAAATACCAAGGATGGTTTATTCAGTGGTGGAACGTAATGAAGTAAAAGTAGTAAAGTACTGTACTCAAGTATACGTTTTAGGTATCTGTACTTTACTTAAGGAGATTATAAAGTGAATGTTCTTTGGTTTTACTTCCTTACATTTTGAAATCAGGTATCTGTACTTTCTACTCCACTCCGTTTTTGAGCTGGACGGGAAAGTAATTTTGAGTATTTTTGATTATTTTTTGAGACCTGCGGAAAAGTCTGAAGGTTTAACACGTTCATAGTTTGAAGAAAAACGGAAAAAAACAACCTCAAAACACTAAAATTCATCAAAATCACTGCATTTGAAGTCTTATAAGACATCAAAAAATGTGCAAAATACTTTTACTTTTTACTCTCTAAGTACATTTTTGAACAGGTGCTTTAAAACTTTTACTTAAGTAGACTTTTTCATGTGATACATTTACTTTTACTTAAGTATTTTTTGCTGCGGTATCTGCACTTTTACTTAACAAAACTGAGTACTTCTTCCACCACTGGATTTACTGTTATTATGATAATGTTACTCAAGTATTTGGTTAAGTAATATTTGGCAAGATTACATTTCAGATAACAAGTGCCATTTATAAATATCTTGTAGTTTAGGTACAAGAAACAAGCTGAAAATCGAATATCAATAAGACTTTCGTCATATTAGCTCAGTTTATGGGGAGAGGCCAAAACGGTAACTTAAAGGACACATATTACGCTATTTTCTGATAAATGTCCTAATGTTATTTCCTCATCTCAAACATACAAGTTGTGTTTTGTTTCATTCACACACGTTTAACACACAAATCCTGCATATTTAGGCTGAGTTCTCCTCTCAAACAGAAAACACTCTGTTCCACCTTGTGATGTCATCATGTGGTGATACGGCAACGCACACTCCACTGTGTTTTTAAACGCCACACACCTTCGCTAGAATCATTTGGATCATTTCAGCCCTGGAACTGCCGATCGCTACCGGACTAAACGTGGAAAAAGTAGCTGTTAACTTGAAAACTACCACTTCATGACATCACGAGGTGGAACAGAGCATTTTGAGGTTTGGAGATGTAGCTGTAGGGTTACTCAAACATGCGTGAATGAAACAAAACACAGCTCCAGGTGTGTTTTTGAGGAGGTAACGGCGCTCTAACATGGCTTAAATCTATTTTGCGTAATGTAGGACCTTTAAGAAGGATATTGCGTTAAACTAATGAAACAAAGACGTCCAAATGAATTCAAAAGTCAGTTTAAGAGAACTTCAATTTCACGTTGTACTGACCAGTTTGCCTGTGCAAGACTCCCACTCCCATCCGCATCACCTCACACATAACAGACACCACCATGGACACCGCTCTCCAATGCATCTGGGCTACTGCAGCACGCGCCCGCTTCACCGCCAGACTGGGGACATCGGGGGCGCCAGATTGGACGTATTTCTCCCCCAAAAATGAAAAAAAAAATTGCCAAAAGCTTCAAAATGTGACAGGGTACTCTTCAAAGCGAGATACTGAGATTTTTAAATTCCGAAATTTCCAAAAAGTTGCCCAAAACTCAGGTGTAGTCCAGAAGAGCCAGCCAGCTCGCCTCGCACGGACTGGCAGCTAGAAGGATATGCTCACCATCTAACTACCTCTGTCAAATTTGCAATAAACGAGCCCCCACTTATCCCATAGCCATCTTTAACCCTTTAGGGGTCTTTAAGTAGTTCCACATTTCCGAGCTCACGTCTCCTCCCTCCCTCCTTCCCTCTCTCCTTCTCTCTCTCTCCTCTGCTACCTCCACCACTTTTATTATCCTTGTTTATTTTTTGGGCAAAGATCTCGCTATTTGCTCCTCATAAATTGGAGGAGTTTGAGACGTTTTTTGGATTAGTTTCTTGTTTGAAGATGTGACCACCCTGAAGTAGAAAAAGGAAGGAGGAAAAAGCGATTTGATTGGGTTTTGACATGTTTGAGTAATCCATTTGTTGTGCTTGTTTGGTCCGAGGAGGCAGGTATAGAAGTGGGGGGCCGCGGGGGTCTCAGATGAAGAGATAGGGGGAGAGTTAAGTGAAGGAAATGTGGTTTAATTGTTTTGGCTGAAGCAAATGACTTCAAAATGTATGTTCCACCATGGTTTGAATATAGATTGTGGTCATAGGTGGTAGAGGAGCAAAACATTTTATTCAAGCAAGAGTAACGTTACTGCAAAATAATATTATTCAAGTAGATGTATAAAGTAGTAGAAAGGACTGAAGTAAAAGTAAAAAATGTATTTGGGATAAAGAGTAACTTAAAGAGTAACTGTTGGGACGTAACAACTTATTTATAATTAAAGTTAATGTAATAGGAAGGACAACGCATTAAATAAATCACTTAATCTGGTATTTTCACAGAAATGATGCAAACTTCTGAAGAAGTGAAGTGAAGTGAAGAGAAACGCAAGAAACACAAATGTTCAAATCATTTCATATTGTCGACAAGGCTTTTGTCACTTGTAGACTTACTCACAGTGGGAAGAAGTACAAAGTTACTCAAGTAAATGTACATAACTGAGTAAATGTAACTGAGTACTACCCATCTCTGATTGTGGTGGTACAGAATCAAATACTGTAAAGGACAGAGCTGCTCTTATTAGTGATATCAGCTGGTATTTTGTTTTAAATGCACCTTTTATTAGACCAGAGAGGTTCCTCTGAGATTCAGGTCATTTTCACATGTCAGTGGCTCTGTGGAGTTGTATATACTTTACTTTTGGGTTGGTCTTGTTCATATACATTGCATCATTCACTTCAAACACCATGAGCCATGTGAGAGTCCATCATCTGACCGCCAAATGTATTTCCATGACAACATGCTTCAAGGGACAGAGCAAGATGAATAAGCACACGCTCGCTTCCTCTACACGCGGTGGTATTTTTCTTCGCCTGTGGCAAAATACACCGTGACAACCTG
>JAIEZT010000013.1:32085677-32204904 GCA_019594935.1 Periophthalmus modestus | reverse complement strand
ATCAACCCAAATCCTCCAGCCTGATGTTGCCTTAGGTCATTTTAGTTAGTATCGTTATCTGGCCGTGCCAGAGTATATTGATAATATATATAATATATCTGTAATATATATTGCATTGAGATTTGGGGCTGTAACTGTCAGCCCCAAAGACCGATGATGTGCAAGGCTCAATGTACAAATTGTTTTTCCAATGTCATTAACTAAATGAATAATGATTTATAAATTCATTAATAATCCAGCAAAAAAAGACTTTGAACAATGTTGTTACCCTTAACCTAGTTTAATCTAATTTGTCAGACGTTCGGAAAAAAAAAAAAAAAAAAAAAAAAAAATGCCAGATTTTAGCCCCAAGGGCCTGTGTGGCCCCCGGGCCGTAGATTGCCCATGGTCCTGACTTACAGAACTGAATTTTCGTTTTGCTATGGAAACTACCTAGATGACTGAGAGAGTACACAGACATCTTTCCTGTCACTTTTTGACAGATATTCATCAAAAGACACAGTTGAGAGGAGGCATCACTCTGACAGATTCCTGCAGCTCATCTCTGGTCACATACATTTCTAGGTTTTTTCCTTTGTCCGTGCATCGCGGTAATACCTATGACCAGTGGTGCTTGGCTTGGAAAGGGAGTAAATCCTGCAAGGAGGGGCCCTTCACAAGTCTGTAATGGGCTTTTTTTTTAGACAACCTGTAGTGTGGGCCCATTAAGATCCTTTCAACCCAGATGTGGGTGCTACAAACCTCTGCCTATGACCTAAAGCTGACTCAAGATTTCCCCCATAATCATGCAGTGGACAACACCTGGCTTTCGACAAAACACCACTCGAGTTTTTGGATGAGGCTCATAGCTGTAACAAGTGAACATACTGTACTGAGACATGGCCATGCACAGTGTATTCTCTTGAAACCACTCCCTCTCAATAACCCCTTTGGCCACATGACAAAAAAGCAGTCACATTCTCACCGCTAGATTTGTACTCCGTGTCCCTTCTGTTTTTGGCCCAACCGCACACTTTACCCCCTATTACCGCTCCAGATGTTATGTTTGTGTAAAATTACTATGACAATGCCATTTACTGTAAGTGAAGCATACCCTGACCAAGTATTATGCACCCCACAGTGCACTGAGAAGGACCCACTTTGTTACAACAACATTAGTAATTGAGTTATGTCACTACACTTCATACAGGAAATACTACCTAAATGTTTTGTCTTTGTGATTTGCAGTGTTTTAAATACAATTAAGCACTTCCATAATGGCAGGCCACTGTGCTGTTTGGCTAGTACTTTGGCTTGGTTGGGGTCCACTGTACACACCTTAAGTTAGGTTTTGTCATGGCCCATGTTTGGGTAGGACTCCTGATATTTACACGGCCTCTTGACTAGGAGTTAAAATGCTTACTTCTACCTGTCTGTCTGTCAGTGGTAATACAAGTGCTCTCCACAAAGTTTTATTTTTTAAAGTCCATTTGCCTTCACTAAGATTTGTTGATTTGTTTGTGGTTGAATTTGATCATAATCATGGAAATGTATAGTTTAGCAATAGCTTATGTGCACCCACCCCCCTTACAAGAATAGATAATTCTCTAACTAACTCCCCTGTCAAACCATTTCTTTTCTCTGGCTAAGATCTGAACCACTATCTTCACAGGAGTGGTTAGTGGCTCTGAGATAGAAATGAACAGCAGACTGGGGTCCCGAGGAGCTCTCGCGAGGTGTTGGTACATTCTCAGCTGGGAGAGTATTGTCAGAATGTACCAACACCAGTCCATTTTGAACAGGAATGGGGGGACTTAGACATAATTTATCTCATATTTATAACTGAATAAGTATGCAAAATATGACCCAAAGTAGATATAAGGCAGTGTCCACCAGTAATCTGACCAGAAACTGAAGAAGCCGCTTGGATGAGTGGCAAAACGTCTTTACTATAAAACTTTTTTGTTCCAGACAGACAGAATTGATTTTTTCTTTTACTATGGATCATACTGGATGAATAAGAGATTACACAGACATCTTTAAGTGAATGTTAAAGTAATCTTGTCCTAATACGTTGCATATACAGGCGAGGCATCAGTAATTACAAGAACAGATAAAAACTAGTCTAAACAGTGTCACAGAAATGTGACAGGGAAGTAATTCATTTAAAATTTAATTTTTGAAACACAAAAGTACCATAGCACTAGTGTCCTTTTGATTAGGCTATGTTCCAGTAATGGACACGTGCACCAAACTAGACTTGAGTAGGGCACAGCCAGCGCATTGGAGAGCTCATGACGATACTGGCAACACAAGGGAGACGACGCAAACATCAACAAAGATGCGTAATCCCTCAGTTCGTCCAGGTCTGATTCATAGTAAAAGCCAAAAGTAAAAATCTGTCAGCTGGACAAAAAGTTGTAGGAATTCACTCCAACAACGTTTTGTCCAGTGGACAGATTTTACTTTTGGCTATTACTAAACAATGAAGGCACAAAGTGAAAGTAAGTCAGAGATAGAACAGTTTGGGTGTTGTGGACTTTCATACAGTACGCTGGTGCTGCTTTTTGGTGTATTACTGAAGTTCCCCCTGCTTTGTAACATAAAGCTGAGGTACGGTAACTTTTGTAAAATGCATAAATTGCATAAAGTATATTGTAAAAGCAGCACTGTGTGACAAAATCAGGGCCGTCCTTAAGCAGAATTTGCCGTTGTGGCCCTTAACACTTCAGTGCCACATATTCATATATGACCTAATTAAGACATGATCTCAACCAGTTTTAAAAAGACTGCACAACAGCACAACAGCACAACAGTAGCAACAGCACGAGTAAGCCACGTGTACAGTGGAAAACATGTAAGGAGGGGGTCTTCTAGACATTTTATTCCTGATTTCTGGTGCATTTTTAATGTGTTCCAGTTGATTAAGTGGGCTTAGATTTATCAGTTTGTGTATGATATAAAATGCTGAATTGGATAGAGTAGCCAAAAGATGCACTTAAGCAAGGGTACACTTACTTCAGAATCAATTACTCATGAAGTACAAAGTAGTGATTTAAGTTAGTAGTAGTAGTAGTAATAAGAGAAACAGTCTGGATGTAACATCGATAATAATCAATAATGTGAAAGGGCTGAACATGAAAATAAGGCACAAAATCTGATAAATTCAAAGAATAAACCACAAAAAGAATAGCATCACATTATTTTGATTTTTATTGTCAGGTTTTGGATGTATAAATTTGCATACATTTCACGTAAATGCACTTATTAATGAGCATTTAGAACATTTTCAGGAGCCGTTAACCGTTCGAGTATGGGCCTTGAGGCCTTAAGCAGCAGCTGGTCAGGAGCTTAACAGCTTTAATATGTAATCTTCCTCCACTTAAAAAGTAGGGCCAGGCATAGAGAAAAAATGAACGGATTGCTAAAGTTGACTTGCTAACTCTAAATTGTAGTTTGCGGCCCCTATTCTGCAGGAGTTACAAGAATCCCTGGGCTCACGAGCGCCCCCTAACATGAGGCAGGGTAACTGCGTGCCTCACCTGGCGCCTTTTCACAGCCTCTATAATGTGCTCAGCTCTTAAAGAGTTAAAACAGTAGCTTAGCTACAGCACAGTCAGTCCGCGGTGAGGCAGGAACGGCCTGTGCCTCACCGCACATCTTTTCTCAGGTTTTCAACGGTAAATGTAAAAATTCAGCGATTTTGAGGAAATAAAATTGCAAAGTTAAATAGAAAATAACTTTATTGTACAAATCATTGGATATTTCATTTATTTTTCTCTGTGATGACGGTGAGGCACTGCCTCACCTGCCTCACCTGACCGCACGTCACTGCTCTATAATATCTACATACATATAATATCTACATACATAATAATAATATCTACATTCATACAGCACAAAGCCTTCTAATTTCTACCCTGAGAGCTGCCTTTACATTATACTGCACTGGGGCGAGATAAAGGTTGCTCAACTATATGGAGAAAAAGTACAAGGCTTAAGAACAAGAGCATACAATAATCACTATTCAATGTTAAAATCCTCTTATAATAACACCTTATATGGATCACTTTTTAAGCATACATGCTGTTTCTTGTTACATGCTTCATAATGGCGTACAGGAAGGTACAGTGCATTTTTACATCCTATGGACCTCATTAACTCCTGCATATACGTCCAAACCATATCAATTATGGACAGAAACTCGCTTTAAGGCCCAAAATATGATTCATACCAGCTCTTACTCTGAGAAGTCCTTTGTTATTCTCCACTCCTGATTTCCACACTGCTAGAGGTGCGATGAAAGCTGAATTAAAGGCGAGAAAATTGCAAAGATTTTCACATCATGTTCATCTGCCAAGTGTTCATAAATGATCTAGCGGCTATTGATAAGCATTGAGTTCACGAGGTCCAGAGTAACAAAGGTGGATAGTACTCAATCTTTATTGTGGGGTATATATTTTTTGCAATATCAGGAAGATTTTTGTTATTTTTGGGGGTGAAAGGGCTTGAAAAAGTAACTTCTCTGAGTATGTTTTACTTAATTAACATCCTTTGTCCTAACCAAATGAATAAATAAATAAACACTGTCTACTGAAAAATGGTTAATTGGGATTATTTTAGTTTATCTATATTGTGTCAGTGGCATAAAGTAACTTAAATATCATCATGAATTGCAATATTCCTCTGCAGTGATATGTCTAACTTCAAAATGTGTTATCGTGACAGGTGAGTAGGACTCACATTTACTTGAATAACTTATTAAAGATGTTGTCCTTTTCAGAGTACGTTTTCAGCATCATGCATTTAATCTAATGTGTGCATTTAATCTGAGTAATATTTCTAATGAAGTAACAGTACTCTCATTTGAATTCAAGTTTTGGTTCCTCTTCCCACTTTGATTAAGTCTACGAGTGCCAAAAGCTTTATGTTGACAATATGAAAGGATTTTTATGTCTATCTTTTGAAAATATCTACTTCTGTACATTCTTTAATCACATTACAGTAACTTTATAACTTTATGCCCTAACAGTGACTCTTTAAGTTACTCTTACTTAAGTAGTAGTTCCCCAAATACTTAAGTTACTCTTACTTGAGTAGTTTCTTAGACCGCTACTTTGTACCTCTACCTAAGTATTTTGACATAACATTGCTCTTATATAACTACATTTTTTGGCTGCTCAGCCCACCTCTGCGGAATAGCCCTATCTATGTTAATATACTGGAAGAAAAGTTTTTGTTGGCAGTGTCTGAAGCATTTATAATGATGAAACAAGGCAATGGTTCAACTGTATACTCCAAGTGGTCGTAAAAATGTCTCTCCAAATGTGAAAAGACAAAAGTTCTGAAAAGTTAAGTAGGCTCTAATGCCAGTTTTTTGCACTTCGAAACCTTAGGCTACAAAATCATGAAAATGGTTTTGACTTGAGTATTTTTGGAGAGTTTGGGTTCAGTACAAAAGCTGCAGTAGTGATGACATGAGACAGTTTGAGCAGATTTTACAGTAAGAATATATATTTATTTAAAAAACAAAACTGTATAGTGGATTGATAATTGGTAATTTATTAATTGTAAACTGTTAAAGAGGAGGTATTATCCAAAATGGACTTTTTGGAGCCTGTTATAATGTTGTTGCCTCATCCAGAAGAGGTTTTAGTCATCCATACAGGTTTGAGTAATTTAGTGATCTCCCCCCCATGCACTATTCGAGCCCTCCTCACAGTTAGCAGTAAGATTTTGCGCAATGCTCATCCCACAAGCCTCCATCACCCAAAGCTCCCACATTATAAGTCTCCATGAATACACAAAAGTAGTACACTACAGTACACTACAACTTCACAAATCTGATGCGATGTGCAGTAGTTTCATTAGCGGGATGGATGCGATTGTGGTGTGATAGCGCTCTGAAGGGGGAGTGGCTCAGCATAGAGAGCAAATGGAGGGGGGACTCTGAAACGTATTAATCATGGTAATGCATTGTTTTTAGCTAATATTGCTTTTTCAAATGATAGAAGGTAACAATGTGGTCTTAATATGTAAAGTGTTAGCAATTAATGCCCCATAGAATTGCAATATCCCTAACCTGGCACAGAAAGATGAATTCTCGCGATATCTGTGAGCTCACAAACTCACGAGGATCCATCATGCTGTCACTGTAAGGATAATCAGAGAGACAATTAGACCAATCACAGAGCAGCAATGAGGTTTGTGCAGAAGCAAAGGTGAAGCGCCCAAGGGAACAAAAAAAAAAACCCAAAAAAACATGGCGACACCAACATATATACTTCAGCCTATCTTTGTGTGAATACAGACTATTTCGTTTGTGAAAAAACACGCAGAAAGTAAGAGCTTTATGCATTTGTGGACAGGGAAGATGAACAAAAGTGAGATTTGTTTTGGGCTTGTTCCGCTGTTGTGACACTTCAACCAATCAGATTCAAATATCCGTCATGATTTTCTGCGTTTTCCAATCCAATGTGTGGAACTTAATTCATAGTGACACACATATCAATCTGGTGTTTCAGGTTATAATATCCCCTCTTTAAAGAAAAATGTGGAAATGTAAAATAGAATGTGCAAAAAAAAAAATCATTCACATTATTGATTCATTTTAAGGTCAAAATTATGTTGTAACTTCTCAACTTCACGGTGCAGCCATGTTGTTTTTACATTCAAATTATTCTAACTTTTTTTTCTTTTAAAGACTGTGTAAACTTATTGTAAGTAGTTATAACAATTTTGTCACACATTAACATAACATTGTAAAGGCTGCCAAAATTCCATAGTGAAGTTGCTACAAAACACAAGATCTGTGGTGTATATTTGGTACTTTAGATACACTGCCTGGCCAAAAAAAAAAAAGTTGCCACCTGGATTTAACTAAGCAAATAGGTACGAGCCTCGTCCTGTTGGTCAAGTCGAGGTTCAGCAACAGTCTGTGCTCAAAGAATGAGGTCAGCTGACTACCTGAATATACTGAAGGACCAGGTTATTCCATCAGTGGATTTGTTCTTCCCTGATGGCACGAGATGACAATACCAGGATTCATGGGGCTCAAATAGTGAAAGAGAGGTTCAGGAGCATGAGACATCATTTTCACACATGGATTGGTCACCACAGAGTCCAGACCTTAACCCCATTGAGAATCTTTGGGATGTGCTGGAGAAGACTTTGTGCAGCGTCAGACTCGACCATCATCAATGTAAGATCTTGGTGAAAAATGAAGCAACACTGGATGGAAGTAAATCTTGTGACATTGCAGAAGCGAAAATCGAAACAATGCCACAGAGAATGTGCCGTAATCAAAGCTAAAAGTGGTACAACGAAAATATTAGAGAGTGTGACCTTTTTTTTTTTTTGGTGGCGACTGTTTTTTTGGCCAGACAGTGTAAAATACTGTAAGAATTTTAGTTCATTTTTTACTTTTATTATTTTGTCAGCATTAGAGACGTTTGAAACGAGCTGCTCTGTGAAACAAAAACGAACAAACATGGACATAGTTTACTCTAAAACCTGTCAGTGTTTCTTTTTTTTTTTTATGTCTGCGCATTTTAAGTATGTTTCCTCTCATTTCATGTACACAAGAGATCAAGAATAATGTTGAAGTTGTTTAAAATATCAAGTCTAAACAGTCCTCACAAAACCAACATTAACATAATTGTAACGGCTGCCAAAAAACATTCATTTTTTTTTTTTTTTTCTCCAAAAATGTATCCCCTGCCACAAAAATGAGAGTGAGCAAACATCTGAAATATCAAAACAATATGTCAGAGTTAAAACAATTCAATATCTCCACGTCGTATTGAAGAAATCAAAAGTAAGAATCAATCCAAACAATTACATGTGAACTATTAAGTCTTACAGAGAAAATTCTTCCCCTGACACAAAACGAATTCATCATCTGAAACTTAAAGTGCATATGACAAGTTTTACTGCTTTTCAGTGTTTACTTGGTTTGGTGGGAACGTACCAGTGGTAAATATTTATCATAGTTTTACACCAGCTAAGTGTCAGAAAAATGTTCAAAAGTTAAAAAGGGGGTATTATGCAAAAATGTATTTTTTTTGTAGCTTTCTACCATATTATAACATTGTTCCCTCATCAAAAACATGCCTGAGGAGGTTTCATATATCATCGTAGACAGTATATATAAATGGACGTAGCTAACCTGCTAACCTGCTAGCCACCGCGCCGCGAACTCTGGCTCCAATTCCTCATTTTGGTCTGAAAATGTTCGTATTAATCCGCTCTACATGGTATTTTATTTCGCTTTTGTGTCTGTAAATCAAGATATGAACATTAATAACAGACAAATCAGGCGACTTCTTTCCCCGAGATCGCCGCATTAGCATTAGCAACAGCTTTGGTTGACGGCATTGCTAAGCGTCCCTACTAAACCAGCGAAGGGGCGTAGAGCCGAATGCTATGGGTGACGTCGCACTCTGTTAGTCCACATTTTTATACAGTCTACATATGTCATCCATGCGTGTTCGAGTAATCTAGCGATCTCTCCCGACTATTCAACCTTAGTATTCCTTGCGGTTAGCTGTACGAGCATATCCAAAGCTCAGCCCACAAGCATACGTCTACCCATGCTCCCGTGCAGCAATTTCACAAAACCATGATACAAAACAATACACTACAACTTCACAAACCTGACACGATGTGCAGTAGTTTCATTAGCGGGATGCACGCTGATTGTAATGTGATAGCGCTCTGAAGGGGGAGTGACTTAGCATGGGGAGCAAAGGGATTGGGACTCGGAGTGTCGAAAACTAAACTGAAACTTATAAAACATGCTAATACGTTGTTTTTGGCGAATATAGCATTTTCACTATAATAATGTGATGTAAATATGTTATGTGTTAGCAGTTAATACCCCATAGAAGTGTAATACCCCCTCTTTAAGTACAAACCTGCAGGAAGGGGCACTGAGCACTACCAGTCAAAAGTTTGGACACATTTTTCATTCACTGATTCATCTTTATGTTTAATACTCTCTAGTTGTTAATACTGAAAACGTAACATATATAAACTATGATGTATGTTAAATGACGCTAAGTAGACTCCTCAAAGTAGCCACTACAGGATTATTTCAATCAGTGGCGTAATTTAAATATTTGTTAGGCTTCGAAATGATCCATGTTCCATTGGGAGGAGGCCCTGGGGAAAGGCCTAGGACACGCCGGAGAGACTATGTCTGTCTCGGCTGGCCTGGGAACGCCTTGGGGTCCCACAGGAGGAGCTGGAGGATGTGTCTGGGGTGAGGGAAGTCTGGGAGTACCCGCTCAGACCGCTGCCCCCGCGACCCGGTCCCGGATAAGCGGAAGAAAATGGATGGATGGGCTTTGAAATTAACATTAGTCCCAACACACAAAGACATATTTTTGGGATTGATTGATTTTAGCCGTGGACTGTATAAAGAAGTGGACTAAGTGAGTTTGACGTCACCCACGGCGTTCAGTTATAGGGACAAATTTGCTCATAAAATTATTGCAAGCAAACTATTACGTACAAATGTAACAGCTATTGCATTTTTTTCCGCATGTATTTGGGCAAAATGTGTCTTGCCCCAGTACAGATTGTCCGAAAATCACGACGTTAGCATGCTAGCTGTCGTTAGCTTTACTGTGACGGCAAAACTCTGCTCCAGGTTCTGAAAGTTCTGAAAAGAGCTTATAAACTCATCTCAGTGAATAATTAGGTTGTTCAGAAAGCATAAGGTAAGTGAGGAATAACTTTGGAGCACTGCAAAGACATTTTTAAGACAGTAAAAATGAGGTACAGCGCCTTTGAGTAAACAGGACTGTGACACTCTGTCTCACTCACATGTGCCTGAATTTCCCAGCACTGAGGCATCAACAAAATGCGAAACACATTTTGGGCCAATTTTCTTTGACTCTGCGCTACAATATTTTACGGAGCGGCCCTTTAACCTGTCCTAAACAGACTGTAAACGTGTTCCAGATGAGGACGATTACCTGCAGCTACCTCAGACAGAGATAATCATGACTTTGACCTGCTCAGCTCCAAGACGCCCATTCACACTTTAGGACACTGCTCACTTCTCCTCTGCTTCTGAAGGGAATGTGAGGGGAGGAGAGAGAGGATAGAGAGGGAGGGAGAGAGGGAGAGAGAGAGGGAGGGAGAGGGAGAGAGGGAGTGAAAGAGAGAGAGGGGAGAAAGAGAGAGAGAGGGAGAGAAAGAGAGAGAGGGAGAGAGAAGAGAGGAGAAAGGGAGAGAGAAAGAGTGAAAGAGAGAGAGGGAGAGAAAGAGAGAGAGGGGGAGAAAGAGAGAGAGAAAGAGAGTGAGAGAGAGAAAGAGAGAGAGGGAGAGAAAGAGAGTGAGAGAGTGAAGGCGAGAGAGAAAGAGAGACAGAGGGAGAAAGAGAGAGAGAGAGGAGAAATAGAGAGGGAGAAACAGAGTGAAAGTGAGTGAGAGAGGGAGAGAGAGAGTGAGGATGAGTGAGAGGGAGAAAAAGAGTGAAAGAGAGAGTGAGAAAGAGTGAGTGTGAGAGGTAGAGAGTGAGGGAGAAAGGTAGAAAGAGAGTGAGAGTGATTGAGAGAGCGAGACATAAAGTGAGAGAGAGAGTGACTGAGAGAAAGATGGAGAAAAAGTGAGAGAGAGTGTGAGAGAGAGAGAAAGAGGGAGAAAGAAACAGAGAGAGAGTGGGTGAGAGAAGGAAAAAGAGAGTGATAGAGTGAAAGAGAGGAAGAAAGAGTGAGAGAGGGAGAAAGAGAGTGAGAGATATAGTGAGCGAGGGAGGAAGAGTGTGAGAGAGGGAGAAAGAGAGGGAGAAAGAGTGAGAGAGATAGTGAGCGAGGGAGGAAGAGAGAGAGAGCAAGAGAGTGGAGAAAGAGAGTGAGAGAGGACGAGAATGAGATGAATGATGAATGTGTGAGAGAGAGTGAGAGAGTAAGTGAGTGAGTGAGGAGGAGGAAGAGAGTGAGAGAGATAGTTAGTGAGTGAGAGAGAGGGAGAGAACGGGTGAGAAAAGGAGAAAGAGTGGGTGAGTGAGTGAGAGAGGGAGAAAGAGAGTGAGAGAGGAAGAGAATGAGATGAATGATGATTGTGTGAGAGAGTAAGTGAGTGAGTGAGAGAGGAGAAAGAGAGTGAGAGAGATAGTGAGTGAGTGAGCGAGAGAGGAAGAGAGGGAGAGAAGGAGAAAGAGAGGGAGAAAGAGTGGGTGAGTGAGTGAGAGAAGGAGTGAGAGAGAGAGTGAGAGTGTGAGAAAGTGAATGAGAGAGAGAGAGGGGGGAGAGAGAGTAAAAATAGACATGATAATAAGATTATATGACTTAACATCTTTTTGCCCATGGCAGGTTGTGATATTTTTTTAATTTAAGTGATAAGTTTGTGAAAAAAGTTAAGAAGCAAAACCAAAATACAGGAAGTAGAGTTTTAAAACAGAATAGCTCTATCTCATCAACACCAAACATTCCACCAAAATGTCAAGACAATTAACAGGCAAGGAAGGCGTTTTTATGTCAGTTTAAACCTTAGTTTAACAATATAAAGGTGTTGTCATTTATTTTTATTAGTCTGTTTAGTCTAATTGTGACTTTTGTGCCTTTTAGAGACGTTTTGGTCCTTGTTTATATTATAGTTGCTAGGTAACAGTTGCAGAATTAGCTCTACATACGTCACATCTGCTGCTCATGTCCAACCAGGAAGTCAAATTATAAACTTCAGCAAAATTAAATAATAATTCATATCCATATGATTGTCTTTCTTCTGGTGTTCATAGCATTACAGCAGCACTTGTAGATAAAAAGTAACATTTTGAAGTACAAACTGCAGTATGTCACTTTTTAATAGGATTTTTTTTAGAAATGGAAACATAGCAGCACATTTAGTGTCGAAACTTTGATGTAGCATTTCATGTAATACATTTTAATAGGGTAAAAACTGACAATTCACCAGTTTAAATGAATTAGATTTTCTTCTTATACATTACATATATATCTATTCTAATAAAAGAATAGAAATCATATGAATGGCAAAAAAAATAAAATAAAAAAAATTTGTACAATCTCAAAAAATGTGAGATTGAACAGACCACACACGCTTTACAACTTTGCTCGCCATGAAGAATTCTACCAAAGTTGAGCTACTATTCGCTATTTATTATACTTTATACTCACGCCAAAAAGGCTAAAGTCAAAATTTTTCCCGAAAACTCCCTCACGTACCAAAAATCCGCAATGTTTGTGGTCAAAAGCGAACAGAAAAACGAGGAAGAGAAGAAGAGACAAATTGGACATGAAAGGAGGTCAAGCCCAAAGCCCACAACCCCAATCCAGCGTTTGACCTTTGACCCCTGACGTTCCGCGCATTATTACATCAGTCGCCATCCGTACCAAGTTATATCTAAATCACTTTACGGGCAAAGGCAGAAAGAAACGTATTCGGAACTGTGGGTTTGAACTCGACACATGTATTTCCAATTCAGCCCGCTAAATCAAATACGCCTGGAAGATAGAGAGGCGAAATCAGTACAAGGTGGAAAATATTCAGCTTTTTGCGAGTTCGGGTTAATAGCGCTAAAGTGCATGTGACAGGTTAGCCTTTGCATTTCACAAAAACGTCGCTTAACGTCTTTATATTTAAGCCTTTACTCAAAATCTTGCCTAGTTTTTTGTCTAGTTTTTAAAATTTGGTGAAGCTTATGCAGTATTGTACTTCCTGGTGGGACATGCGTAGCAGATGTGACAAACATAGAGCTACTTTCCTAGCATGCGTAACGTTAGCAAGGACCACAACGTGTTTGTGTTGCGCAATAGTTATGCTTAGACTTGTAAAAATAAATTGAAATGGCTTTATTTTGTTAACTGAAGGTTTAAACTGGCAGAAAAATGCTTTTCTTGTGCGCTACTTCCTGTATTTTTTGTACTTTGAAGCTTTTTTCTACAATCTGCCACCTTAACTAATGTAAAACTATGATAAATATTTACAACAGGTAGGCCAACTATTCCACCAAACTAAGTCATAATTAGAAAAAAACACTGTATGCACTTTAATATTGTATGAACATTCGAGGGCACGTGTCAAACTCAAGGCCCGTGGGCTAAATGCGGCCCACCATGTCATTTTATGTGGCCCGCGACAAGGTAGATGAGAAGGTATGTCTGCCTTAAAATGTTAGGAGGAGATGCGCAGTTATACAGCCATATTTTTTACATTTATGGACATGCATATGCGATATTTGTAACCTCAATAAGTAATAAATACAAAAACAGTTAAAAAAGTAGTTTATTTTACATTTCATCTGGCTCTTTGAGGGGAATCATTTTGCTAATGTGGCCCTCGGTGAAAATGGGTTTGACACTCTTGTTCCAGGGGGATTACACATGGATCTATAATAACAACTGGATAAGACTCTCCCCCCTCTGTCCCGGGTCGAGATCGACTAGTGGCCGCTCCAGGTACTGCAGCACCCAGGAGCTTGGGTTTCCACAGCTTTGACTAAGGTCGGGTTTCATAGAGATTCTCCTACGCATTTCACTAAAACGTAGCTAACATCTATGCAGTATTTTATTTCCTGGTTAGACATGTGTAGCAGATGTGACATATACAGAGGTACTTCCAGAACTGTTTCCTAACAATCGTAATGTTAACAAGGACCAAAATGCGTCTGTGTTGCGCAATAGCTATGATCAGACTTATAAAAATAAATGGAAACACCTTAATTTTGTTAAATGAAGGTTTAAACTGGCAGAAAAAAATGCCTTTCTTGCGCGCTACTTCCTGTATTTGTGTACTTTGAAGCTTTTTTCTACAAAAGGTTGGCCTACTATTCCACCAAACCAAGTCATAATTAAAAAACAAACAAACATGAAAACCTGTCATATGCACTTTAATATTGTATGAACGTTTTATGGGGATTACACATGGATCTATAATAAGAATTGGATAAGACACTCCCCCTCTGTCCCGGGGTGAAATCAACTAGTGGCCACTCCAGGTACTGCAGCCCCCCGAAGTTTGAGCATCCACAGCTTTCACTAAGGTCGGGTTTTGTAGAGATTCTTGTGTATTTTCACAACATGAAGTTTTAAAAGATAAAAATCCTCAAAGAGTCTAAAAGTTCGCTTTGTAAGATTTTGCTCTGATTCTGTCGTCACACTGTGGGACGCGCTAGTCCTTATCGAGAAAGTTATTGTGGGCCCATGCTCCAATGAGCACAAGCCTTTTGAAAACAATATGACTCCGCCTTGGGTTCACGTTCCACATTTTATTGTACTGGGGATTACAACATGTAAGTAGTGCTTAAAGCTAAGTAGACTGCATTCCAGGTTCCAAGCCAAGATTAGCATTAAGCAATCATAAAAAGACAATCGTTTGGCAACTTGCATGTACGTTGCTTTGACTAAACAGATACATTTATTTATTTATTTTTTGTCGATTTGTAAGCCAGATGCCCTTACTGCTGCCAAAACCGTGGGCGATGTGTGTGAAGTGTCAAGCCGATACACAGCAATGTTATAACGTTTTAGGGACATTTGAACCTCCTCCTGTTAAACGTATATGCTTATGCTGCACCCACAATTATTCAAATGTATTTTAAATTGTATCAGTCCACAACGCTATTGAAAGGTCCCAACCAGGCATTAAATCAACCATATGTTTTGTACCAATTCAACTATCTCAATGTGTGAGGAGTTGGATAGTGATTTTATTAACGTTTTGGGGACATTTGAATCCACAACCCTCTAGATGGAGGATGATGCTTTGTGAAGGTGACTGCACACAAAAATTAAAGCTTCCAACCATGTTTCTATCAAGTGAACTTTGTTGAACATCTTTGCATTGGCTAGTTTGATGAAAGAAAAATAATTAAAGGGGAAAAAGAGCACAAAAAAAAAAATATATAATATATATATATATATATATATATATATATATATATATATATATATATATATATATATATATATATATATATATATATATATATATATATATATATATATATATATATATATATATATATATATATATATATATATATATATATATATATATATATATATATATAAAAGTATCCATTGGCTAACATGCTCACAAAATAAAATCATAAATAAATAAATAAATAAAAATTGCTAATATTTTAAACAATCGTTGTATCCATTGGCTAACCCGATTACAAAATAAAAAAAAAAAAAAAACAACAACAACAAAATATTAATATTTTAAACAATCGTTGTATCCATTGGTTTACCCAATCATAAAATAATAACAATAAAAAATATATATATATTTTAAAAAATCAAAAAATCAATGTGTCCATTGGCTAACCTGATCACAAAATAAAAATAAAAATAAACAAACAAACAAAAAACCCCCCAAAAAATTAATATTTTAAACAATCATCGTACCCTTTGGTTTACTCGCAAAATAATAACAATTTTAAAAAAAAATAAATGTCACAATCGTTGTGTCCATTGGCTAACCCGATCACAAAATAAAATGATAATAATAATAATAGTAATAATCTTTTAAACAATTCATTGGCTAACCCAATTACAACATTAAAAAAAGCTAATATTATAAACAATCATCATCTCCATTTCTCAAAACATTGCCAACTTTCCTGAAATATAATTTTGTCACTGCACAGCGCTATTTAAAGCTCCCAACTAACCATTTGATCAACTATATTTTTCTACCAATTCAACTTTCCATCTCTGTGTTGGCTTTCCTGATCACAAAATTATAAAAAAGTGAAAAAATGCTGATACTTTAAACAGTCATCATATCCATCTGTCAAAACATGACCAATTTCCCTAAAATATATTCTGAAATTTGTCAGTCCAAAGCGCTTTTTAAATCACAACCATCCATGTTATGAACCATATTTTTCCACCAGTTCAACTTTCCATCTCTGTTCACAAAACGATTTCAAAAGACAAAATGAATAATATTTGAAATAATCATCGTCTCCATTTGTCGAATCATTACCAATTTCCCGGCTTTAGTGAACACATCAAACAGACGTTCCCAGCTATGTCAGCCGCTTCCTTCCATTTCAAACGGTACAATTTCACCTGTCACTGCCAGTTAGCTTGAAACATCCAGCCTCACCTGCCGACCACACAGATCCCTATAATCTTCATCGGACGCCTCTGACAGCAATGGGAAAGACCTAAACGCTCGCAGTCATTTTGACCGGATCTAGCTTATTTTTAGTGGGAATTCCAGGCTGGGGTCAGAGCATACCTGTGTAGAACGGGCCTATAAAAAGCCATTACGGGTAAATGTGGAACAGGATTTTGTCGACGAGCGGGGAGCGTAACTGGGACTGACACCGCGATTTAGAGTTTAATATGAGACATGTGAGAGAGCAAACAACAAAGAAGCAACCGCGGAGAGGAGAGCAGCCGAGATACAGATCTGAAACGTGAGCAGATACTGACAAAAATGAACATTGTGTTTGTTTGGGATTTTTTTTTTTTTTTTTTCGTTTTTTGTTTCATTTTTTAAAATTATTATTATTTTGTTTTTTTTGTTTAGATCTTTTTTATTTTTTTTTATTTATTTATTTTTTTTAATTTATTATCATTATTATTATTATTTTGGTTTTTTTTTCATTTTGATACCGATTTTCAGTCGATATTGATTCATGCAATTCCAATAATTTTTTTTTTTTCAATCATTTACATAATTTACATCGTATAAACACAAAATTGTAACAAATATTGGCTAAAACAAGGTTTATCTTGCCTATACTATCAGATAACAAAACTCAACACAGATTAACCACGGTATACTGACTATAGACCAGACAATACACAAGAGTAACCAAAAATTGTACTCAAGTAAGAGTAATGCTACTTCAAAATAATATTAGTCAAGTAGAAGTACGGAGTAGTAGCCCAAAAAATCACTCAAGTAACAGTAAAAAAGTATTTGGAAAGAGTAACTTGAAGAGAAACTGTTGGGGCATAACATCTGAGGTTAATCGAAAGGACAAAATATTAAATAATGCACAAAATCTGGTATTTTCAAAGGGCAGATGCAAAAATGAGGCAAACTAAATCATATCTGAAGGAGCTGCAAGAAACACAAATGTTCAAATCATTTCATATTGTCGACATAGAGCTTTTGTCACTTGTACAAAAGTAATCAAAACTTTAACTTAAGCAAGAGTACTGTTACCTCAATAAAGTATTACTCAAGTTGGAGTAAAAGTACCCTGCTGTAAAAGTACATCAAAAAGTACTATCCACCTCTTCTGTAAACTAGAGCAGCTCTCACTTTTACATGTCATTTCGATTTTCATTGGTACATATGCATTTGAATCATTTCTTTAAACCTTAGTTCATCCCGTAACTTTACACAAAAAACTGAACAAACATCTTTAAAAAAGTCCTCTCAAATGTCCCAACTCTAAATACCTTGGTTGAGGTTCAAATATTGCACGATATCGAGTACTTTTAATTTTGCATATCATCAAAACAGCTATTACAATGTTGCTTTTAACCAACACATTATAATTTATCCCACATAAAAACTCTCAGAAACAGTTGTAGTAGTTGTAGTTGTGCCCACTGCATGATGTCATCAGGTGGTAATCCAAATATCTTGCGTTTTAAAGTCTTTACACTTTCACCAAACTACTTTTACTGCGCCAAGATAAGCTCAAACAGAACTTAAAATCCAAAGCTATAGCAATACACGCAGTACTCGTTACACGCAGTACTCGTTACACGCAGTACTCGTTACACGCAGTACTTGTGGAGATAATCTTGATATGGCCACAAAACTGAATCCAGAAAAGAAGTGATGAAAGAGTATTTAGCATCATACTTAAGTACTCAAATACCAAGGATGGTTTATTCAGTGGTGGAACGTAATGAAGTAAAAGTAGTAAAGTACTGTACTTAAGTATACATTTTTGGTATCTATACTTTACTTAAGGAGGATGCTCTTTGGTTTTACTTCCCTACATTTTGAAATCAGGTATCTGTACTTTCTACTCCACTCCGTTTTTGAGCTGGACGGGAAAGTAAAAGTATTTTTCATTATTGTTTGAGACCTGCGGAAAAGTCTGAAGGTTTAACACGATCATAGTTTGAAGAAAAACAGAAAAAAACAACCTCAAAACACCAAAATTAATCAAAATCACTACATTTGAAGCCTTATAAGACATCAAAAAATGTGCAAAATACTTTTACTTTTTACTCTCTAAGTACATTTTTAAACAGGTGCTTTAAAACTTTTACTTAAGTAGACTTTTTCATGTGATACATTTACTTTTACTTAAGTATTTTTTGCTACGGTATCTGCACTTTTACTTAACAAAACTGAGTACTTCTTCCACCACTGGATTTACTGTTATTACGATAATGTTACTCAAGTATTTGGTTAAGTAATATTTTGGCAAGATTACATTTCAGATAAGTGCCATTTATAAATATCTTGTAGTTTAGGTACAAGAAACAAGCTGAAAATCGAATATCAATAAGATTTTCGTCATATTAGCTCAGTTTATGGGGAGAGGTCAAAACGGTAACTTAAAGGACACATATTACGCTATTTTCTGATATATGTCCTAATGTCGTTTCCTCATCTCAAACACACCTGGAGTTGCGTTTTGTTTCATTCACACATGATTAACACACAAATCCTGCATATTTAGGCTGAGTTCTCCTCTCAGACAGAAACCACTCTGTTCCACCTTGTGATGTCATCATGTGGTGACACAGCAACACACACTCCACTGTGTTTTTAAACGCCACACACCTTCGCTAGAATCATTTGGATCATTTCAGCCCTGGAACTGCCGATCGCTACTGGACTAAACGTGGAAAAAAAGTAGCTGTTAACTTGAAAACTACCACTTCATGACATCACGAGGTGGAACAGAGCATTTTGAGGTTTGGAGATGTAGCTGTAGGGTTACTCAAACATGCATGAATGAAACAAAACACAGCTCCAGGTGTGTTTTTGATGAGGTAACGGCGCTCTAACGTGGCTTAAATCTCACAAGAATCTATTTTGCGTAATGTAGGACCTTTAAGAAGGATATTGCCGTTAAACTAATGAAACAAAGACGTCCAAATGAATTCAAAAGTCAGTTTAAGAGAACTTCAATTTCACGTTGTACTGACCAGTTTGCCTGTGCAAGACTCCCACTCCCATCCGCATCACCTCACACATAACAGACACCACCATGGACACCGCTCTCCAATGCATCTGGGCTACTGCAGCACGCGCCCGCTTCACCGCCAGACTGGGGACATCGGGGGCGCCAGATTGGACGTATTTCTCCCCCAAAAATGAAAAAAAAAAATTGCCAAAAGCTTCAAAATGTGACAGGGTACTCTTCAAAGCGAGATACTGAGATTTTTAAATTCCGAAATTTCCAAAAAGTTGCCCAAAACTCAGGTGTAGTCCAGAAAGAGCCAGCTCGCCTCGCACGGACTGGCAGCTAGAAGGATATGCTCACCATCTAACTACCTCTGTCAAATTTGCAATAAACGAGCCCCCACTTATCCCATAGCCATCTTTAACCCTTTAGGGGTCTTTAAGTAGTTCCACATTTCCGAGCTCACGTCTCCTCCCTCCCTCCTTCCCTCTCTCCTTCTCTCTCTCTCCTCTGCTACCTCCACCACTTTTATTATCCTTGTTTATTTTTTGGGCAAAGATCTCGCTATTTGCTCCTCATAAATTGGAGGAGTTTGAGACGTTTTTTGGATTAGTTTCTTGTTTGAAGATGTGACCACCCTGAAGTAGAAAAAGGAAGGAGGAAAAAGCGATTTGATTGGGTTTTGACATGTTTGAGTAATCCATTTGTTGTGCTTGTTTGGTCCGAGGAGGCAGGTATAGAAGTGGGGGGCCGCGGGGGTCTCAGATGAAGAGATAGGGGGAGAGTTAAGTGAAGGAAATGTGGTCTAATTGTTTTGGCTGAAGCAAATGACTTCAAAATGTATGTTCCACCATGGTTTGAATATACATTGTGGTCATAGGTGGTAGAGGAGCAAAACATTTTATTCAAGTAAGAGTAACGTTACTGCAAAATAATATTATTCAAGTAGAAGTATAAAGTAGTAGAAAGGACTGAAGTAAAAGTAAAAAAATGTATTTGGGATAAAGAGTAACTTAAAGAGTAGCTGTTGGGACGTAACAACTTATTTATAATTAAAGTTAATGTAATAGGAAGGACAACGCATTCAATAAATCACATAATCTGATATTTTCACAGAAATGATGCAAACTTCAGAAGAAATCAAGTGAAGTGAAGAGAAACGCAAGAAACACAAATGTTCAAATCATTTCATATTGTCGACAAGGCTTTTGTCACTTGTAGACTTACTCACAATGGGAAGAAGTACAAAGTTACTCAAGTAAATGTACATAACTGAGTAAATGTAACTGAGTACTACCCCCGTCTGATTGTGGTGGTACAGAATCAAATACTGTAAAGGACAGAGCTGCTCTTATTAGTGATGTCAGCTGGTATTTTGTTTTAAATGCACCTTTTATTAGACCAAAGAGGTTCCACTGAGATTCAGGTCATTTTCACATGTCAGTGGCTCTGTGGAGTTGTATATACTTTACTTTTGGGTCAGTCTTGTTCATATACATTGCATCATTCACTTCAAACACCATGAGCCATGTGAGAGTCCATCATCTGACCGCCAAATGTATTTCCATGACAACATGCTTCAAGGGACAGAGCAAGATGAATAAGCACACGCTCGCTTCCTCTACACGCGGTGGTATTTTCTTTCGCCTGTGGCAAAATACACCGTGACAACTGTACACGCTGGTGGAGGAGGAGAAAAAGATTTCTGAACAACAGACACAGGCTCACCTGCGCAGACAGACCTTCGCTCAACTGCACAGACAAAGGAGGCGGAGACTGTTGCTGACATTAAGCTGATACAAACTGCCTTGTCAGACGAACATGTCAAACAGCAGCTTTGCAGCACCCATGCATATAAATATGTGATCCGGAGTGCGGCCCGGAGTGCGGCCCGGAGTGCGGCCCGGAGTGCGGCCCGGAGTGCGGCCCGAGTGCGGCCCGGAGTGCGGCCCGGAGTGCGGCCCGGCGGCCCGGTGCGGCCCGGAGTGCGGCCCGGAGTGCGGCCCGGAGTGCGGCCCGGAGTGCGGCCCGGAGCGCGGCCCGGAGTGCGGCCCGGATTTTTCAAGAGGCAGTAACAGCATCACTCATTTCAAATAGAGCATTTCAAATAAAAAAGCACAGACAATACATGTGTTCTTGTGTTCAAATGCAAAACACAGAATTACCACTGACCAAGTGACCCCTTTTAGCTCACAACAAATACCAAGGACACAAGTACGTGTGGGTAGGTTGTGGTTAAATCAGAGGTCGAGAGCATGAGTGCACTAACTCCATCGACTTTGGCCTCAATTCACTTTACTTAACAAAAAATTTATACCCCTCTCTCTGTAGAGACTAGAGCAGAGAGCCCCGTCATTTTGGTCTTAAAATGTTTGTGTTAACCCACTCTACATGATTCTGTGTTTTGTTTTTTTTTTTTTTTTTTTTGCTATTGTGTCCATAAGAGCAAGTCCAAGCTAAAGATCAAAAAGCAGTTTTTTTTAGACAAAATCCAACGTTTGTGAACGCTCAGTTGAACACAAGCAGTTTGTCTTTACATTGCGTTCTATGTGAAAATGCTTTCTGGGTTAGATGGGATTTTTTTGCAGCAGTATCGGTTTTATAGTAGATCCATGGATCACATCGAGTACTTTCTGTTGGAATCTGTGACTGGGTTGAGACTCTCATCACAGCCATTTATTTATAGTGCAGGAATATCATCATATCATTCAGAATAAAATATGTAACTTATATATATATATACCTGCAGTTTAGAACTTTTACTGCTTTGCTCATTGATTCTAAAGAAGTCGTTGATGTTCCTCAGTCATCTTTTTTACACATAAGCCTAGTGGGTTTCTGTTTTGTTGCATGAAGAACAGGCTCAGAGGCACAGGGAACGTTCTGTGGATCTTTATTGTCGGTTATAGCAGTACAGTCGGGTTAAAGGCAGTACAGGGTGAGATTGTACCAGAGTCTAACAGAGTCTCACAGTCTGAAGAGGTGAGCTTGCACCAATGTTTTAAGCTCCTCGAAGAGTGGGAGTGGGAGTTGATATTTTATAGATAAGAAGAAATTTAAAGCACAGTCGAACAATGTGATTGCATCAGTGCTCTATAATACCCAGAGTGGGGGTGATATATGGCCAGTGCTGCATGGAAAACAGAACATTTTATACCTTTGTAAGAAAGTAAATAATATTACATTTATATAGTGTCCACAGCCTCCGCATTTGTTTTGGCGTGAATAGACCGTGGGTTTCTCTGATTGGCTAATCGCCCGGTCAATCACACTCCTCTGACGTCAGTGAGACATGACTGAGTCCCAGAATATATGTCTTTGCATACTGCGTAGAAAACAACTGAATCCGACTGTTCGGGCTAATAGTTATTGGTGGTAAACTATAGCAGGAGCGCCCTGGAGTATACTGGCACGTCTGCATAACTGCGGCCAATGATTTACACACACTGTTGTCACATTTACTTAACTTGAAATAGTAATGTTGCAGTTTATCTCTGAATTGAACCATCTATCAAACGGCGCCTCAAAGCATGGAAGCTGTTATCATTCGGATCAATAGCAGTAAACAATTCAAAATAAATTATCCTTTGAAAGTCATCAAAACGGCGTCCATGACAGAAAGAATCAAGCGACTAAAACCCAGGAATACACGCCAGACATTTTTTTATTAACGATTATAGCTTTATTTTCATTTTTACAATGACAATCTTTCACTGAAGTATTTACAAGGCAGCACTTTAATAAATTCCTTCTTTTAGCGATTTCGTTTTCCATTTCAAAACCGTTAAATCAGATCTGTGAATACCACTGTCACTGAAAAAGTCGCATCCACACAAAAGTTCCATTGTCAACTATGGCAGCTTTAGATGTGTGACAAAGTGATGTAGAGTATGCGTAAATACTGTTTTTGATTTGAATCATGTTTGCCTGTGATGTCTCAGGGCCAGACTATTCTGTGGTCTTAAGTCAAAGCTTTATTATCCGCGTGTCATCCCCTGGTCTTTAACGTCACCATATTTCAAATGAGGAAGGGCCAAAGTAACGTCTCAATTTGGGCTCATTTTCTTTTCAAATAAAAGTGAGTTACCGCCCCACAGCAGCAGTCAGGGTTCATCAAAGACCAGACGTGGGCTAAAGGGGCATAAATTCTGAATGTGTCTAAAGATGGGCTTTTCAAACTTTTGCCAAAACATCATTTGAAGGTCGCGGTTGATTCGTATCAAGAGAAGATCTGCCAGACGTACAAACAACATTCTTTGATCCGAATTCTGGGGTATATTTCTAATTTGAAATGGGGCTTTAAATGGATAGAATTACTCACCTAGAACAAGCCGGATTCATATGTGCACTGACCTTATTCTGGCCCGCCCACTTTTTCTGAAGCTGCTCTTTAGTTGTGAGGGCACTTCTGGTCAAGAGGGACATTCATTCCAGTGGAGAATTTGAAAAAAAAATACTGTATGTGATAAAATAAGCGCTTTGTGTAAAATGTTAAATGTTCATGTGCACTTACCATATACTGTATGTACAAATGAACACAGCGAACACTCCAGCCGCCATGTTCCAAATAGGAAGTAAACGGCCCGTCCTAGAGAGGTCTCAAAGTGGCTCCACTCCAGTGTGACAGTAAAAATATTTGAAACTGAGCAACAATCGCTCGGATCATGTATATTTGTATGTATATGTAACTGCGATCAGCTAAAGGACTCACATGGTTTGGGGTGAATGATGCAGTCATTTTAAAACACGGATATAAGACAGACAAATACAAATAAATAACTACAAACTGTACACTATTTAAAACAACATATCAGTAAAAAGCTAAAGAGAAAAGGTGCGTTTTAAGAGCTGATTTAAAAGTAGAAAGTGACTCAGCCTGTCGAAGGTGCAGGGGCAGCGCATTCCACAGTTTGGGACCAGCCACAGAGAAGGTCCCCTCCAAGTTTCTTCCTAGTTTTTGGGACCACTAACAATGAAAGATCTGCAGACCTGAGTGAGCGAGCAGGAGCAGAGGGGAGAAGCAGGTCGGACAGATATTGTGGAGCGAGGCCGTGGAGGCATTTAAAAACAAACTAAAAGAAACTAAAAGTCTTTTTCAGACCAATATAAAGCGCGTTACAATAATCCAAATGATTAGTGATAAAAGCATGAATTAAAATCTCAAAATGATGCTGTGAAAGGGCGGGTTTGACTTTCGCGAGTTGACGGATTCGAAAAAAGCTCGTTTTGACAACAGCGCTAATCTGGGCATCAGGTTTTAAATCATTATCCAGCCTCACACCAAGATTTGTCACCACAGGTTTCACATATTGAGCAAGAGATTAGTTGATTAGTGATAGTACCTTTAAGCTATGATGAAAAACATAATTTCACCTTTACTAAAGATTTTTGTGCCAGTTTTTGCTTTATGTCATTATAAAAGTATTAACCATATACCAAGCCCGAACAAATGCATTTCAACAGTTAAAATCAACCACTGAATTCTGGCCCAATCACTAGCACAATTTTCAAACCCAATCCCAATTTAGTGTGACGCAGTGACCCCAAAAACACATGAGATCTGTTTCTTAAGCTTTGATTGACAGGTAAAGGAAATGAAGAACAAGACTAATAGTAGTAGCTGATAAGAAGACACGTTTTTGGACACACGAGGAGTCATGCGGTGATGAGAACACGGAGACAGATGTCCTCACAGCAGGACATGAGATATGAGTAAGCTCCGTCTATTGTCCTCTGCATGGACCGCCTGTCTCAATGATTCATATTGACTATTTTGTCCTCACTATAAAAAAACATATTAGCAAGCCAATAGCCAAATAGGCAGACTTTTTTATGTCATGGTTCATGTCTCTTGATGACAGCAGAGGGAGCTCTGATTCAAATTTAATGGTTTGGTAACAGGTAATTGCTGTGTCCACACAATTCTCTACATAGGGTATGAAATAGTGGTTACGCCATTTTTAGTGGTTTTCAGATGTCTCAAGGGTGAAACAGTAATAGCTCTCGTAATTTCCCACTATGCACCTTGACAAAGTAGTGTCCATAGACTGTACATATAAATGGACGTAGCTAACATGCGCAGCCAGCGCGTTCCAAATAGGAAGTGATCATGGGCACGCTTCCAGCTCCATCGACTCTGGCTCCAATTCACTTTACATTAGAAAAACTGTTGCTCCTCTCTCTGTAACTGCTGCAGTGAGCCTCGTCATTTTGGTCTTAAAATGTTTTACTGACCTGCTATACATGACCCTGGTATTTTTTTCCCGCTATTGCGTCTGTAACTCAAGATGTGAACATTAATAAGAGACAAATCAGCTGCCTTCTTTCCCCGAGGCTGCTCCTGCTAGCGTTAGCAAAAGCTTTGACTGACAGCATTGCTAAACGCCCGCCCCCTGCCAAACCACCAAGGGGACAGTACCGTCAACAGCTTCGCTCCAGACTGGCTCTTTGGTTGCTATGATACTCGCTCCAAATTTGCCCGTATAACTGCTAGCCTCGATGAGCTTCATTTGACTAGGGCTGAACGCCGTCTGTAACATCAAACTCTTTTAGTCCATGACTTTACACAGTCTATGGTAGTGTCCCGTGCTGATAGAAACACTGTTTTAACGTATTGTTTACCCATGATTATGAACAAACTGATCTTAAATAATCTGTTATGATGTACAGTTGCTAGCATTAGCCGCTTACCTTAGCTTGAGCTGTTAAAGATGGATAATGCCCTCTTTTCATCTGAACAGTCCAGTCTGTTTGATATTTAGCATGAGATCCATCTTGACGAAAACTCTTATGACACATATTAGTCCATAAATGTGTCTCTGTCGGGGTTGATGGATGTTTATTAGAAATACATTTTCACAGAGTGTAGCAGACTTTTTTACTCAGTGAAAGCGGGAAAAAGTAGTGAGCTGATAAAGTCTAGCCAAAGTCTGGCTATGTAGTAAGTCAGGGGTTAGTTGGGGGTTAGGGTGGACATTAGGACACAGCCATAGAGAATTTTGCGTCTATGGTCGGGGTGGGCAAACTTTTTGACACACGGCCACAATGAGTTCTAAAATTAACAGAGGGGTCAGGATGTATATATGTATATGTATATATTACATTAGCGATTTGGCCTTTAACATGTAGCGAAGCATGAATATGCAAGGCTCATTGTACAAATTGTTTGCCAAATGCTTTAATTAAGTTAATAATTAATTTATTAAATTTCAGTTAAATAAACACTTTGAACAAAGTTTATGCGTACCTATTTTAAATATATAATTTGGTCACATTCGGTGGGCCAAATTAATAAGCCCAAAGGGCCGTGTGTGGCCCCTGGGCCGTAGTTTGCCCATGTCTGGTCTATGGTGAGGAGTACATAACTGGACAACTGACCTATTTTTTTTTTTTTTTTTTTTTTTATATTAATAGTGGAAGCCGGAGCACCCACAGGGAACTACACACAAGGAGACAATGCCACCACATGGTTTGGGAATCAGAACCATTTTATGCATCGTAAGCACTAATTGACTTCAGTTTGCTTAGACATAGTACAAATTTATCATTAGTAGTCCAGCGCACTGCCTTATGCCCATTCTCTGAGGGTGCCATGGCACATTTCCAACTTTTAAAAATAAAAATGCCACTTGATAATAAGAAAAATATGTTTATAGACCACTGAACTGCAAATACTTATAAACAACTCACTCAAATATGCGCCCGTCAGATTCCAAAAAACAATTAGGTGCTTAACCATAAAAGAAAAAATGCTTGCTGTGTTACAAAATGTCTGGGCTGCACACATCAGCAGTCTGTTCGCTGCATATCTTAAGCTTAATAATAGTGGCGTCGCTCACAGGTGCATTCTGGGTTATCCAAAAAGCTTTTAGTTTGGAGCCATAACCGTATCTTTCCATATAAAGTTAATGTTAATTCATGTGGTTTGGCTGGACGGGAGATAGACAGTTTGCCACCAGCTTTGAAGATGGACTTAAGAGATCTTTAAGTTATTTGTAAAGTTGTATGATTTACAGTGGAGTGGTTAACCTAGGCAAAGTTTTTGAGTTGATTTATTTGGGTTTTTAAATTCTGTCTTTAGACTACTTCTTTAGACCACTTTAATCAGCTTCCATGCGTTTAGCAGATGCACAGCTGGCTGCCACGTTGAAAACACAAAGTAGGTATGAGCACAAATTAGCTCCACCGACTCAAGCCCCATTTCGCTTTCTAATGAAAAATGGTGGCCCCTCGCTCTGTAACTGCTGCTGTCAGGCTCGACATTCTGACCTTAAAATGTTTGCTCTGAGCCGCATAATACTGGGGTTTTTATTTTGCTTGTCTGTACATCAAGATATGAACATTAATAACTGACCACTGTGGTTCCTTCTTTCCCTGAGCTCGTTCCTGTTTGCATTATTAACACTCTTTCACTCTGTCCTTCGTTCGTTTTAGGTGATGGATTTGAAACCCATCACTGTGCTGTCTATGGAAAAGTAGATTGGCCATCACTGTCTGTTAGAGGAGAACAGCACTGTATGAAATGTATCTAGGCAAGGCAAGTTATTTGTATAGCACACAAAGTAATTCAAAGTCCTTTACAGAATAAGAAAGACATTAAAATCACACAAATCAAAACACAGATAATCACAGATAATCATCATAAAATTAACTTTAAAACAGAAAAGTGCAGAATAAAAACCTTTCAGTCATATTCGTAGATAAACAGAACTGTTTTTGAGCCTGGATTTAAACATTGTCAAAGTAGAGGCTTGTCTCACATCTTCAGGACGACCACCAGGTTTTAGCTGCATAAAACTGAAACACTGATTCTCCATGTTTAATCCTGACTCTGGGACCAGCAGGAGGCCGGTCCCTGAAGTCCTCAGAGTGTGAGATGGTTCATATGGCACTAACATGTGGGAGATGTACTTTGGTGCTGGTCCATGGAGAGACTTGTTCACGAGCAGAGCTGCTTTAAAGTCTATTCTTTTAGCCACAGGACCTGAGCACAGGACTTATGTGCTCGTACTTCCTGGTTCTAGTCAGGACCCAAGCAGCAGTGTTCTGGATGTACTGCAGCTGTCTTAACGCTCGTTTGGAGAGGCCAGTGAGCAGGCCGTTACAGTAGTCTAACCTACTGGAGACAAATACATGGGTAAATCTCTCCAAGTCTGGTTTGACAGTATACCTTTGATTTTTGCATCTATACGGGAATACTTCAAAAACTGCCAGAATATCTCATCTGCTTGTTAATCATTGATAACAAAACATTTAATTCCAGATCACATGACTGCATAAGGCTAAGGACTGGCTGCACCAAAACTGAGACAGGAAAATGGGCTTTCAGCTGTTTTACTTCACAAAAATGGAATCCAAAACTGGAAACTTCACTGACACAATCACAATTTAATAATCTGGCAATGAACGTTTACACTCACACCTGCACCTGTTTTAATGTTTTATATGGACTTTTTTTTTTTTTTTGCTTGTTTTGTTTGTTTTTCTGCTCGTGTTGTATTTTAAACAGAGCGCCCATGAAAAAAGAGTCAAAGAGCTCTCATTGGGTTTCCCTGTATAAATAAAGATAAAGACAGACAGAAAGGAAAGCTTTGATTGACAGCTATCGTGCCTCTTTGCTTAGCGTCCAGCCCAAACTAGCAGTGTGGGCGGGAAACGTGCCATCGATGAAATGTGTTCTCGGAATTCCAGATATGGAACTCTGTGCGGGCTCCAAACGGTGGACGTCTTGCAGAATACAAACTCATTCATCCATTTAATCGCTGGTGTCTTAATAACTAATACATGATGTGAATATTCTACCCTGTGTTTGATTGTTGGGTTCAAAAATCAAGTGTTTTTCACAGTGAACCTTTTGGCAGCACAGGAAATGACGTGTGGTTGAACTCATCTATAATGCACATGACTTCACCATAATTTCACCAGCCTGTGAAAAGAACATTCACTATATTTGTTACACTGACCTGTCAAAATTTCCAAATTTTAATCTTGAAAACTAGTTAGGCCTACATGCAGCTGCAGACTGGTTCTAGTAAAACTGCGAATATGACAATAAATATGTAAAAAAAAATAGGTTAAATGCAATTTCTTCACTAGAAAATAAGTTGAAGGCCCTATATTACACTATTATCTGATGCGTTATAATGCTTCCTTCTCAAAAACATACCTGGAGTTATATTTTGTTTCATTCACACATGTTTAACACACACACCCGGCATATTTAGGCTCTTCTCTTAAACTTAAAACACTTTGCTCCACCTTGTGATGTCATGAAGTGCTCCACGGTGTTTTTAAACTCCATTTACCTTCACCACAATCATTTGGATTATTTCAGCCCTGGAATTGCCCGTCTCTACTCACCTAAAGATAAAAGGCAGCTGTTAAATTGAAAACTACCACTTCATGACATCACAAGGTGGAACAGAGCATTTTGAGCTTTGGAGATGCAAAAAAAGTGCACAATTACTCAAACATGTATGAGTGAAACAACACACAACTCCAGGTACGTCTTTGATGAGGTAACAACATTATAACATGGCTAAAAAAAATTACAATAGTCAAATTTGCATAATATGGGACCTTTTAACGTGTATTGGCACATTGGGCAAAATCAATATACAAATCAAATATTTAAGTCAAAGGCGTACCTGCTTGTCTCCATGGAGATGTTACTTTTATGTCGCTTTCCAAAGTATGACATTGAAATAATAGTGTATTTAATTAATGAATTAGGCCAAATACCTTATACAGTGCAGCAAACAAAAAATTGGGTAAAGACTATTGTAAAATCTATCAGAAATAACTTGAAACTTAAAATTGTATCCGTTCTTTTACCCACCCGATTTTGCGGTGGAAAATTTGACAGATTTTGAAGCAGTGGTAGACGCCCAACTTCATGTACTCTCAGTTGGTGGCAGTTCGTCGTGGGGTCAGACGATGAAGCAGTTTACCACCCGTAGTTTTATGCTCACATACTGCGGTAGTTCGTCTTTTTCTATTTTTATATAACGCAATAATCCAGTCATAAGTCAGTGAACATCCACATTTCTTCAGTCACATTTACTCGTGCCAAGCTGCCTCTTTTTTTCCTAGGACAGGCTAAGTTTCTGACGTCTTTGACCGACACCAATCACAGATATAGGCAAAGAAGTTGTCTTACACACAATGGAAGTTTAAAGAAAACGAGAATGACAATAGACATTTACTCGATGTACTTGAGTATCTTTGTAATAAAAGAGTGGTGTCTTAATAAAATTGTAGTATTCAAACACAAGACGTACTCGAGTAACACGTTATACAGTGTAAGAGTATTGTTATTTGAGTTAAGGCGTTTGACTTTTACAGGCGACAGCTTTATGTTGACATGATTTAATGATCTGACCATGTGTGTTTCTTGTACTGCTCCTTCTATGAGCCTGTGTTTTAGTTTTTCTCATTTTGTGGTATGTGAAAAAAAGATTTTGTGCATTATGGAAAGTTTTGTCCTGCAAATTACAGTAACTTCAAAATTCTACATTCAGACAGCTACTCTTACATATATCGTATTTCTGGACTATATAATAATGAAAAAAACATATATAAGTCACAATGGACTATTTTTGGGGGGAAATTATTTTACAAAATCCGAGACCAAGAACAGACATTTTATCCTTAAAGGCAAGTGACAATAATAAAAATAAAATAGAGAACAACAGGCAACAATTTATGTTTATTCAGCTACATGAAACATAGACAACAAAGTGAATATGTGTCTGGTATGTTCACGTAAGATATTAACAGTTAATCAGATAACTAAAGCATAAAAAACAAGCTAACAAGTTTACTCTTGATCCCACTCCAGATCACTAAATCCACTGTTCTTCTTCCTCGGTGTCGCTTCTGAACAACCACGACAACTCTGGAGATAAATGAAGCTCTGCTTCTGCTTCCACGTGGCGTCATACTGGTACACAAGCCTACAGTGCCCTTGCACATTTGTCAATGTGACAATAATTAAGACCTGAAATTATGTATTTGATTAATTTCACATATAAGTCACATCTGAGTATAAGTCGGAAAATATGGTACTTAGAAAATAATTTCCCCATTTTTAAACTCTTGCTTAAGTTGTTGAACTACTACTTTGCACTTCTACTTCAGCAATATTATTTTGAAGTAACAGTACTTATATCTATCAAACTACAAAACACTTTTTACAGAACCTAAAACGCAACTATGAACTATTGCTACGCTACACAAAGAGCAACTGTAACACCTGACGCTCACCAGAAACACTGTGATTCTGGTCCCACAGGCCTCTGACTCCCTCACACCACACGTCTAACACTGTAATAACATTATCTGACTTGTCTGAGTGATGATCAGGTTTATAAATCTAATGACTGTGTTCATATTTTACCCGCCAAGTGTCTTTTTTACAATAGTGTTTTATGAAAAAGTTGACTTTTTCAAACATTCTGAATAGTTTTGTGTTTTGTGTGAAAAGGTTTGTAAAGTGTCTAAAAGATTTGTCAAATTTATGAAAAGTTCATAAAATGTGCCAAAGCAAGCAATTTTCTGGTGCACTGTTAGCATACTAGTTGTTGTTGGCGTTACTCTGACTCCAAAACACTGCTCTGGTTGTAAAAATTGCTTATAAACCTATTGTGGTGAATAATCAGGATCTGTTCATGATGGTTCAGTGTGATCATGGTTCTACAGTGGAAGAATACTGTATATGATTATTACTAATTCTCTCTCTTCTGCACATAAATAAAAGCAACCTCTCCACAGCGTCCAGAGCCGAGGTGGTGCAGAGTTGAACAGTCCTGGGGTCTGTACATATGGCTGTATAATGTGCATAAGGAGCATTATTTCCTTCAGAGCAGCCCTGGAGGACACTGCTCTGGCCTGATCTCACAGTGGGGAAGGTGCAGTCCAAAGCCGCCCTGTGCCTCAGGGCCCAACATCAAACTATTGGATGTTTGTGGTTTATCTCCTCTGTGAAGCGTGGGGGTGTTTAGTGCTTTCATGCAGTCAACAAGGAGAACTACAAGTAAATCATGAACATTTGATATGGAAAGAAAAAAAAAAAAAAAACTTTCTTCAAAGAGAACAGTTCAAAAGCAGTGATTCGGGACCAATGGCTGTTTCAGGAGTAAAAGGTCACAACAATCAAACGCGGGACAAGATTTGGACATAAGGTTAAGGTGTACTTTTATTGTCCGTGCATCCTTCAGTGCTGCTGGGGCATCTCCTCAGGGCCAGTGGGCGTGGCAGACCCATCTCCACATCTCGAGTGAGGCTTGGTCAGGACTACCTTTGCTTGGAGGATTTTCTGTATGTGTGCATATTTTTTGAGCTGAATGTCTGTAGAAAACCTTGCCTGAGCAGCCAGTTCCTTCTACATTCTGTTTGAAACCTGAAGGGTCTGGAATCAGATCTTAGAGCATGACAAACCTTTGTCCTAACAAGGGACGGTCTAACCACAGCCGCTAGTTTTGTATCATGTGCCTCTCAGATACAGAAGATATCTCTCAAAAATTCTCATATCATAACAAAATAAATAGCTTCTTTTAACTGAGATAAATAACAATTTATTGTTCACATGTTGATTCTGCAGAAACCTGCCCTGTTTCTTAGTCCTCTGCATTATATTTTTCCCATTTTTACGTGTAAGCCACCATAGCCTTGTTTCCATAGGGCCGGTATGGAGCAGCAGACCCTGAGTGTTTCCACTGCATAAAGTGATGCTTACCCCCTTTTAGGGGTCCAAAGCGGACCACTGGAGGTACTGTCTTTCTAAGGGGTCTGGAACGCTTGAGACCGGCTCTTTGGGGCCCCAGGCTGGCCAAAAGCGACCTGGGCCATTTGTGATCAAAATGCTCCCCAGCTGGGGGTGCCCCCTCCCCAACTGTTCCGCACCAAGGTGGCCCCAAGGGAACCATGCCAGTGGAAATGAGGCTCATGTTTGTTACCCAAACTGAACATTTGTCTCTCTGATTGGTTAGTCTGCCTGTCAATCATGGCCAGCTGTAATTGGGGAAACAGGATACGCTTCCAGATCTACACATCTTTGTAAAGTTTTGTCAAAGTGTGTGGTTCTGGCTGAACAGTTAAGAGGAAACCCACCTACATGAGCCTGGGAGTCAAACCCAGATACTTGCTGCTGTGAGGTGAGAGTGCTAGTCTCTGCCACTGTACCACTATGTCATATTTTTAATAAATACATTCTGCAGTTCATTTCAAAATTTTGACTTTATTAATTTTTTTTTCCTTTTAGATTTTTTTGCATTTGGGAAGCTTAATGTCAGTCTGAGCAAGTATTATTTTAGCTGTGAACACATTTGAATGTGTGGAGACTGAAATGACTAAATAAAACCACCATGAAGATTCTTTTACTAGCTAAAACTAATTTATGGTCACCAAGACCTACAAAAGTATAGATTAGGTTAAAGCTGAGGTGAAAGACAAAATGAATGAAGAGTGTGAGAAACCCAGTCCCTTACAGTGGTTTTCAAACAAGCTGCATACTATTTCGGGACATCACCACTAAACATGTACTTTATGAAATCGCCGTGTTGCACAATACAATCGAATGTTCTGGATCTGGAGTGTGGGTGTGATGATAACATGGGAACAATAGTGTTAAATCTAGGACAGATGGAGGACAGGAGTGTCTAGGACAGAGGAAACATACATGTCCTTCAAAACACAGAGGAGACAAGGTCATGACCGAGGGCTATGTGCAACAGATGATAGTGAGGCTATTCATACTTAAAACTCGCTTCTGTCTTATGTACTGGACTTAAACCCCTTTAAAAAACCCTATTGACTGGTGTTGAAAATTAGCACCTGAGCCATAAACACCTAAAACAATACATCTACTCCAATGTCAGTGTTATGTCTATGCTAAATAATAAAATAAAATAAAAATAAAACAACAAAGAAATACTGTCAAGCCTTTCACACAAAGTGCCTTCAAGCTGTGTTTCTTATTTATCCTTTATTTAACCAGAACAGCCCTACTGAGAATAACAACCACATGGAAGAGTCCAGGGAACACGCGAGAATCCAGGAAATGAACCTGGGATCCTCTTGCTGTGAGGCTGAAGCATTAACCTGCTCTTTCATCGTGCCACCATGGAGCATAGGGCCAATCAGAGCTGGTCACCACTTACCTGAGCAGTTCCAACAGGAGATAGTCAAGTTCAGTGGCTCTGCTTTTATTCAGGACAATACTAGGGTCATTAAAGGTTGAATACAGCACAATACACTTCACCCAAAGCATGTTCTGTAGCTCTTACTGTAGCACTTTTGTATTCACACGTCTGCGTCAGGTAGACTCCTCACTCCTGCTTTAGTCCCAAACTCTCCAAATCTATCTGCACTACATCGTGTGAGTGCGTAAGCCATTTCTAAATAGATCATTTACTGTAACTCGGGACAGAAAAAAGGTGACACGTGCATCACTAGGACTCACCATTATTTGCGCAAAGAGATTCCACATGCCTCACCCTGCTGAGAGCTCGTGCCAGTCTCTAGAGTCGAGGCGTTCATTCTGGGTTGCATTTTAGTTTTTGGGGAAAAAAAAAAAAAAAAAAATCCAAAGAATGTATCGCATTCCTGTCTCCTGTTCCTCTCTGTCTTTCTGCTCCTTTCACATGATTCAGTTTAGACAGCCCATAACTATCCTACAGCATTAACAGACTCTTTTGGCTTTTCTTCAGCAAATCACCTTTCCATCATGTAGCACCTGCTCAGAGATTTATTTCTTCTGCTCTACACAAGCCAACTCTGCCCATTAAAGGGGCCATGTGATGCTGTTATAGTGGTGCCCTCCTCTCCAGAAACTACATTACGTTTTTATAGTCTCTACCTTTCACCTGATCATTTTCAAACTCAAATCGCTTTCACTATGAACCGTAGCCAGTCGTTAATGTTTAAACCTTATTTAAACATCTTCCAATGTGCTCTTTGCTGGCAACATACCCAGTTGTCATAGAAATGCTTCATTATTTTACCGGAGTGTCCACCACCAGCTTGAATCCATGGAGATGTTATTGTCTGCCTCAAATATTACACAAGAAGACAATGAACTTAGCTGTCTTAATGGAGAGGTTGGAGACACTATCTGGCCAAGCTACAGGTCAGATTTATGAGATCCATAGAGTACTGCCTTTCGTGTGTAGGGCATAGCATCTTTCATTCATCTTTCGCCGTGACTCAGCAGCTCTTCAGCACAGGGTAAATAAAGTTTGATGCTGATGTACATCTTGAGAGGAGAGTGTATTTTTGAAGTCAGGGAGTCATCCATCACTCGTATAGGCCTCGGAGGGATGTGTTTGTGTTTGATCTTATGCAAAGATGAAAGAGGGAAATGAAAGGCTTAAAACAATGAGTCCAAAAATGTTCAGGTGCTCGCTAAAAGCTAATGGTTTGGGAAAGTAATAGAAGGTAATGAAAAGGATGGGGCTTGACTTTTATAGCTAGTCACGATGTTTGGAACACTGAAATAATGTGTAATGGACTCTTAATAGGCTGGACTTGTGATATTGTTCAAGGGGACATACTATATAAAACTGACATTGTGTTCTCATGTCATTAACTTAATCAGAGTTATATTTTTGATTGATGCATTCATGTATGTTTGAGTAATCCTATATTGCACTTACCCCCCCTATCCCCTACCCACTCCTCTGTACTTACACTGGGTCATACATATAGGATTCAAAAAAATGCTACGTAGCAAATTTCCCACTGAATCTCAGAGAATTTTTCAGTCTACTGCAATGATTAGGGCGACTAGGGCGTTCCTTATCTCCTACCTGGAGGTCCAAGGTATATAAATCTTTAAATCATCTTAAATCATCATTCACAAAAATAATCTTCCCAGCACAATATTGACCTTATTCCCACTCTTTCTGTAAATGCAACTAAACTGTGCTTTCCTTGTAGTAGCACTTCCGGTTAAGTGGAAATCTCATTCCTTTCAATGGACAATTTGGGAAAAGTTTCAGCGCTAAAATATTATATATTGTGTAGTATGTTCAGTGGTTATGTGCAACAAGTCAATACTGCACTGATTCTCTGGGAAGCTCTAAAGCGGCTTTATAATCCCCATAGAACTGATTTGCTGTCAAGATCGGCAGCTCCAAACAAAATAATACAACTGAAATGATGACGGTGGTGCCCACGGCAACTTCTGGAGTGAAATGAATAGAAAACAGCAATATCAAAAACAGCAGAGACAGGGAGCTGCTTGGATCAGTATAACCAAGGGTCCTCATGAAAAACATTTCACTTCATTAAGAGAAAGAAAGATAACAGGCACTCACTTACTCAGAAAATATTTTAAACATATTAAAAACACACTGACGCCTTCTTCAGGGTTAGACAGCCACAGACTGCAAGTGTGCAGGGTGGAGACTTCCTCCAGTTCTACTACACTGGACCTAGTCTTTTCATTTCTTCAGAACCTAAATTAGAGGCTTTTAAATATATTTTAACCAAGTGAGTGTCTGATAAACTCCTTATCACAATATAGTACATGTCCAGAAATATATTTGCTTAGAACGAACCCCCTCAGAATATAGAATATATGATCCATAGTAAAAGAAAAACTCTATTCGGTCAAATGGACAAAAAGTTGTAGGAGTGAAGATGTTTCACTTCTTCAGTTCTGGTCAGATCACTGATGGACACTGCCTTATATCTATCTGAATGTAGATCTAACTGCAGTAAAACACTAAAACTACACATATTGTTTACAGTTTCTGTTTGTAGGCTAGGTCTAATGAGCTACATTAAGTGGGGACTGTTCCCGAGTCATGCTTAGTATAATCATTCAGGCCCTTAATGGCTGCTCTGAAGAAGCGGCTTAGATGTACAGCAAAATATCTTACACTCCTACAACTTTTTGAATTTTTCTTTTACTATAAACAAACATATGTGTTAGTTTCAGAGTAGTTAGCTTCTCCCTCCATACAGATATAAGGCAGTGTCCAGTAGTACTCTAACCAGAACTGAAGAAGTGACTTGGACGAGCAACAAAACGTCTTCACTCCAACAACTTTTTGTCCAGTTGGCAGATTTTTATTTTAATTTTACTTTGAAAATGTTATATTTACTGAAAAAAGTGAGTGTTGAGCTGGTGGCAGCAGTGGTAGTGCTTCACAGTGATAGGAGTCAGTGTCTCCCATCTCGTGACTGTGAATAATAATAAGTGCACAGCCTCCTTCAGCAGCTGTGGTAGGTTCATTGATCCCACATGTCTGTAAGAGAAGAGAGAAAACAATCTGTCAATGCACAGACACACAGCGCAAGTCAGGGTCATCCAGCGCTTCTACTCACCCATTATGAAAGTCAACAGGGAGGTAGTGAGCCAGCAGGCTTCATAAAGAAGTGGGTGGTTTTTGTTTTAAAGGTGGGACGGGCGGGTTACGTGGACAGAGGGAAAAAAATGTAAAAAACTAAACTGTGCCTATTTTTCTGGACAGTGCATAAGTTCATCATTGACCTCACTTCATAAATAAATACTTAATAAAGAACTTTTTTCTTCCTCCAAAATTAAACTCAACAGTGCACAAATATGTATTCTATAAATTATACAGTTTTAGAATGAAGTTGAGTTTCATTTTCTGGTATTTTAACAAAATGTAGTAAAATGTCCAGCGGTACCACTTTTATTAAAGAAAAAAAAAAATATATATATAAAAAATAAAATAATAATAACAATAATAATAGTAAATAAATAAATAGAATAGATAAATACATTTATTCTGGAATAGAATAAATACAAAATCTATAAAAGATATTAACAGTTTAAGAATAGAATAAGTCTTTATTGTCATTGTAACATCCACATGTACAATGAAATTTAAAAAGTGCTGTAATCCAAAGGGCGTCCTGCTGTGTGACATGAAAAATCTCATATTTAAAAAGACAGATATACAAAAAAACAGAAGGAGCTCATCTGACCTTTATGCACCAGGGGGCGCTCTAGGTTTAAGGATTTAAGATGCAGGTCAAAATTAATAATTAAAAATGCAACTTTTTCTTTGAACATGAGCCAGTTAGATGTCCTGCAGTGTGACAGCGGAATTTCCTGAGACAAATACCAAATTGTAATTACTAAACAGATGTTCTTTATGATGCACTATAGACATAATTAAGTCATTTATTAGAATTTTCTGACGTGGCAAATTTGTAGTGAATGTCCAGCGGGGTGACAGGAGAGGTCACATACTTTATTACATGAACAAAATCTATTACAGCCCGTTTAATGCTCTCTAATTACCCTTTTCCTCCACTACAAACCCTTTATCTCATTAGATATCTGTTTTATTCTTAAGTACAAAAGCTTCTGACATGATGGACAAGTTGTTTGCGTTATATATACTCTTTTGGTACTCATGACAATCATCCAATCAGAAAGCAGAATGAGCCACCTTTGGGTTGCCAGTTTTAATATTGAAATCCAGTTGGTTTGAACCTAAAAGGTCTCTCTCTGATCTGAATGGTCACTACCTAAAACCCAGCACCTGCAGACCATCATGAATCAGTGCTAGTGCAACCTCTGCAGCTCAGTGAGTGAATTCTGGAGGTTCTTAGCTTTCACTTGAGGCCTGTCCATATACTGAGAATGCAGGCTACAGCTCCTTTAGGAAGAGTCTTCTTATTTTGTATGCATTGTAAGGTTTTGAGGCGCTTCCTTTTAAGTCTATATTCAAACCATAGTGGATGAAGTGAGTGTGATATCACCCACTGCGTTCAGCTCCAGTCAAATGAAGCTCATCGAGGATAGCAGTTATACCAGCTAAATTGTAGATACATATTTGGAACTCTGACTGCGAGTATCATAACAACTAAAGAGGAAATCTGGAGCGTGGCTGTTGAAGGTAAAGCCCCTTCCCCTTTAGGAGAGAGCGGGCGCTTAGAAACGCTGTCAATCAAACCTGTTGTTAACGCTAGAGGGTGTGACCTGTGTCTGATTTGTCTGTTAGTAATGTTCACATCTTGATTTTCGGACACAATAGCAAAATAAAAATACCAGGATCATGTAGAGCAGGTTAATACAAAGATTTTAAGATCAAAATGACGAGGCTCACTGCAGCAGTTGCAGAGAGGGGCCACAATTTTTCAATGTAAAGTGAATTGGAGCCAGTTGATGGAGTCGGAAGCGTGCCCACAAGCACTTCCTATTTGGAACGCAGCAGCTAACGTGGTAGCTATGTATTTATATATACAGTCTATGCTTCAAACACACGTTGAAGGTAATCTAAGGACTTTCTCTGACATCACTTTTGAACACATGTTTTTCATTCACTCTTTTCCAAACAGTTGTTTTGCGTGAGGTGTCTGGATCAGAAAACTGTTTATTTTTTTCATAATTGAGTCTGTCTTTCCACTTCCCACTGTTTTGGCTATACACTATATATTTTAATAACAATAAGTACTGGTTATTTAAAAAAAAATGAAAATTGGCTTCAAAGTATTATTATTCTAGTGCAGAACCTGTCAAGTGTTATGTTCTGATTGATGAAACAAAAATATGATTTGGTGCCCCCTGCTGAAAACTCCAATTTAAATGTTCCAGGGTGGGGAACAGACTCATGGCAGAGACCTGCTGCCCGCTGGTCTGATGAGTGTACGATCGTGTTAGCAGCAGGAGCTACCCACACAGTTTCCATTGAGGCTGAGGGCTCAGGCTTGGAGGATTCGCATGAAGAATATGAACTAGAAAAGGTAGATTTTTGCTAAGATCCATGATGAGGTTTGCTTGATTTAAAAAAGAAAAAGTTTTTTAGTCTTACCTCACAAACTTCTAGATTCCAGGACCATTGGTAGAAACCCAAATGAGAGACCTGCGTGAGGCTCTGTTACGGCCCTAGACCTTAAGTTATGTTAGTTATGTCCATTATGTTTCTTGTGTGCGTTCCTGAATCTGTCTACTTTCCCCATAATCATGGCTGTTGGAGCTCCTGGCTGTGATTAAAGGACTGTTTCCCAGCCTGGCCAATCCTGGGGCCCACCTTCAGTCACCTCCCACCCATTTAAGAAGCTTCGGGTGTGGCCAGTTTGCCATTTTGTATGTGTGTCTCTTTTGTGTGTCACTACAGTGGTAGTGACTCTGTGTCTTGAGATACTTCGCTGTCAGTACTGACTCTGTTTGTTCGTCAAGATTATGTTATGTTACTGTGAAATTTGTGTTTTATTTTTACTTTACCTATTAACGTTACCATTTGTTTCAATATTTTTAGATCCCTTCTGTTTAGTTTACCTTTAACATCCCTGTTCATTAAAATACTTGAATGAACTGAATTTACCATTTTCTATCTTGGCTGCTTTTGTTACTTCCCTGTCCCCACACGAGCTGGATCGTAACAGGCTCATTCTGCTTTCTGATTGGATAATCCTCTTGAGAACCAAAACCCCACGTTATAACATATTACATCAGTAACACATCATACCCGTCATGTGAGCTACTGTGCTAACTCAGAATCTGCAGAAGGATCCTTGAGTAGATGCCAATATGGAGGCCGTAGGCGTCACGACTGTACATTACATCGTCCACCCCTGCTTCACTTGGCAGTCCTAAAAAACCTGTTCCATAGCTGTGCACATGCCAGAAAAGTGAGGCATGTGAATACTGCCAATGTGCCTAAGGGCTTTAAAGCACCAGCATCCCAGCTTTAAAGTGGATACTTTGCTGGAGCTGTATGCCGTGGTCTTTTCTTTGACCGTGAGTGTGCACCTACTTATGACATTTACTGAACGCTTTTAATCCAACTCCAAGGAGCCCAGAATGTGAGAGGAGCCACTCCCAGTTCACCTGTTGTTTACTGCGGTCCAGAATGCAACAGCTCTTTTATGTCGACCGAACTAACGGCGGTGTGGAAACGATCTAAGAGACATTACTTTACTTTTGTGGCCAAGTCCAAATAGCATAAAAACATCAATATGTATCGAGTGTTGGAAAGGGATTAGATGTATAAATTCAGGCAATAACACAGTCTCTTTTGCTTTCACACTGATACTTGGCCCTAATTGTTTGGCATAACAATAATTTAGCAACACTGTTTCATTTACATATGTCCTCGTTGGCCCCATCTGGAGTGTTTTGACTAGCTTGCCTTGTCTACATGTTTTATAGCGTTATTCCCCGTAGAGTCTCGAGCACACGCAGTCTGCTACAACCTGCCTCGTTACTTTGCATCATTGACATTGCTTCATCTTTGTTCTTTTCTTTCACATCTGGATCTCTTTGGATGACTTTCTCCAATGCTATTGCTCAGTGCTCCTATTGAAGATATACTATGCTTTTTGCTTGTATTTAGTCATATTTTTGTGCACAATAACACAATATTGAACTCACAAAACTTAAAAATAATCTTGTATTTTCCTTGTTTGGCCCCAAACTCTACACCAACACTTTTCATATCAGCATGTTACAGCCACGAGCAGCTGATCTTTGTTTGCAGTGCTTTTTGAATTACTATGCAATATTTTTTTCTGAATAGTTTATTTTCCATTTTACAAACTGTACAGATATGACTTTTTTACAAATGCTCATCAGTCTAAGTCAGTTTCATGTTTCACTGTCAAGTAAAAGCAAATCTGTCAACCTGGACAAACAGTTGTAGGAGAGAAGCAGCGACGTGCAGTCCTCAAAGGAAAAAATAAATGAAATAGTGATATTTATCCAATGATTTGTACCATAAAATTATTTTCTATTTAACTTTGCAATTTTATTCTTTTTTTTTAACTTTTTACTCAAAATTGCAGAATTTTTACGTTTACTGTTGAAATCCTGAGAAGAGACGCGAGGTGAGGCACCGGCCGATCGAAAGACTCGTTCTTTTCAAACAGAGACGTACAAAATGGTAAGAAATTTAATGACTTCAATCCACTGAAAATTGGGGAAACAGAATAAAGATTTAAAAAACAATACAAAACCAGCTTTTTATTTCATACTACTTTTGGAACTTTTATTTTGAAATTATTATTATTGTTATTTTTTTTTTTTTAATTCAGGCCCCAAGTCACTGGGAGAAAAATTGGCCCGGGGATCAGATTTACTTGCTGACACCTGGTTTACATGTTTTAAATCTGATTGTGACGACATCAGTGCCTCACCAGCCATGAACCTCACCGCACGTCACTGGAACAAAGATGTGCTCCTTATATCTATCTGAGGGGAGGAGCTAGATACACTGAAAGTAGCACACTTATTGTTAGCTCTATTGTTTTCTGCTAATAGGTGTGAATGCATAATTATTCAGGCCCTTAATGGGTACTAGGTATGACTCGGGCTTCACTACTACAACTTTTTTTTTTTTTTTCCAGCTGACAGATTTGAATTTTTATTTTACAATTTTTCTTATACCTGGTCGACTGAGGTATTAAACAGACATCATTCATTGTCAGTTTTTGCATTTCAACAAAAAATAAGTCAACAATAGTGATGCTGAAAATAATCTAGTGAAATCAGAACTGTCCAGCAGGTGGGGCTATATCAGAGAGACAGCTGTTCCAGACCATACCCCAAACCCTGCGAACAATGGCCCGGTAAACGTGGTGATGACCGTGTGTATGTGGATTAGCTGCTTTTTAGAAACTCTATAGAAAGACAGCGTCCCCGCAGGATAGTCCAGGTACACGGCCACTCTGCCTCTATGCGACGCCGTGAAAGTTCCGACTCTGGATTCATTCCCATTGTGTCGAAAGCAGTAAAATCCATAACACACCATCAGGCTCCAGGATTGGATGTTGAACCCAAAGCCGCATTCTCCGCTGTCCCCTTTGCGACCAATACTTCGGTAGCTCACAGCGATGTCTACTCCTCGGGTTTTCTCCCCGGGCCAATCAGCCTGCCAGTCCACCTCCCAGTAGCATCGTCCTGACAGGGCATTGCAGCACAGAACCTGGGGCCAGTAGTCGAACCTGTCCCGATGCAGAGGGTAGTTGATGTCAGCTGAAAATCGGGTCACGGTTCGGTCGGATAGAAGGAGTTGTCGATAGGCGGTGTTGGAGTCCAGAGAGTGAACACAAAAATCTGATGAACACAAAGAGGTAAAGATAGTTACTTATACTCGATGAGTTTGCAACACGCTATGGTAGGTTCTATATGACCAAAATAAAACAAAGGAAATCATCCAATTCTCTGGCTATTCACAGGTTTCAGTCTCCTGCACATAGATGATATTTAGGCGTTTGCCCAGTCAAAATGTATCATATTTCGTTTGTACTGTTGTGGCAGTACATAGAGATCACTGCATCATTCTGTGCTTTTTTGTTCAGTGCAGGTCTTCTCACGTTGTCACTTTTGTCCACCCACTGCTTCCATTAGTCCACCTTTGTCATCCCGTGAGTGACAGGTGGCTTTAACCAATTAGAGGAACTAATGAAGCAAATCACCTAAGCTGTCCCATAAAGCTATTCAAATTAACTTGGTTTTAAATGCCATAAACTTGACTTATTTCCAGGGCCGGCCCTAGCTTTCCTATGGACCCTAAGTTGAATTTGTCTGTGGGGTCCCTGACAGCGAATGCCTCCTACCTCCGCTATCGGTATGGTATTGGTAGCTATTGGTTATGGTGATTCACATTTGACAACATTATGGCAATGCTCTCATCACCTTGACCAGTTGTATTTGCATTTATTATGACCAACGTCAGACCAAAAACATCCAAAATGTCACAACTACCATAGTCACAAGAACATATAAAGGGGGTCAAGATTTTTTTTTTAATTTTAGACAGATTTTTCTTCATTTGTGGTGGGCTTTAATGTGTTCCAGTTGGCGATAGAGGGCTTAAATTTACATTATAATGGGTCCTTGCTCCGGTGTAAAAACATAGCTGCCCTCACCTCTGCCCAGCTCAGAAATAAATGTAGCAGCAGTAGATATTTTGCTAGTATAGGTATAAAACATTTAATTATTGTAATTGTTTTAGAACAGACATGTCAAACTCAGGCCCGCAGGCCAAATTTGGCCCTTGATATAATTATATTTGGCCCGCGAGATCATATCAAATAAGTATTAGAGCTGGCCCGCTGGCTGCCTCACCAGTATAGCACATGTGCTGCTAATACTACGAATCCCAGAATGCTTTGCCCCTACCACTTCTGTTGACAGTCATTAGCATATGTTGAGTGTCGCCTCACTCAAATTTAATCCATCCCTTCTGAAAAACATGCAGATGTTGTTGAAATTTTTCAATAAAAATGTAGTTTGGCCCGCAATTTAGTCAGTTTTTAATTTTGGCCCTCAGTGAATTTGAGTTTGACACTCCTGTTTTAGAAGGATATTTAGGCTGCTGTAAATACACAAGCCCGGTGCTCAATAAAACTTGATTGGGCCCTTGGGGGGCCTCTGGTGGCCTCAGGGCCCTGAGCAGCTGCTTACTCGGCTTTTAGGCTGGGCTGTTCCTGCCTTTGTGTCCCCAAATATGAAGGAAACATGTTCAAATCAAATGTAGCATTTACTGATAACAATTCTTCTGCTGATTTATTCTTAATTACAAAAACATTGGACGTGGTGGCCCATTTATTAATGTAATACTTTGGTGTTTTGGTTCTCAAGATTATTATCCAACCAGAAAGCAAAATGAGCCTCACATGAATCTCTTAGAGGATTTGCCAGGACTCTGATCTGAATCATCACCACCTAAACCCCAGCACCTGCAGTCAATCATGAACCAGTGCTAGTGAAGCCTCTGCTGCTCAGGGAGTGAATTCTGGAGGTTCTGAGCTTTCACATGAAGCATGTGAAATTAAAACTTATATGTGCCCTGTATATCCAGATTCAAGCACTGGCAACTCAGCTTCAGTTGTGATTGTAGTAACATTGTGAACAAAATGTATAACGTATTTTACCTTAGACACATACATTTATAAGGCTATGGGTTTCTGTATCCACCCATCTACATTTATTTATTTCCCTGAGTTCCTGCTAGGGGCACTGTAAAGAAAAAGTTAAAAAAAAAAAGGTACATACACTTTTTCAAACCTTGAGTCAGCCATCGAAATCCTGCAGGCTCCAAACTGAAAAATAAGGACAAAGAGGTCACATCTATAAACTAATCACATCTATAAACTAATCACATCTATAAACTAATCATAAACAACTTTATTCAGCAAAGATGATAGAAAAGTGCTGAGTGTTTTGACATATGATTAAGGGGGTGAAATGTCTTACCAAAGGACACAATACAGAACTGGTCAGAGTATGAATTGCAGCTTTTCTGTCCTACCCTGCCCCACATTTTGGTAAATCTCCTTCCCCTGTTAACTATTGTAGAACAAAATAGGTCGCTCAAGACTACCCTCTCTCTCCATATTTCATGATACAGCTGTCTGGACAATACAGCCTTCTAGAAAATTGAATCACAGTGTATCTGCTTTGTAAAGGGTTTGTTCTCACTTGAGTGTTTCCAGGGGGGCTTTAGGGTCCCCCCATAGTCTAGACAGAAGGTCCACTGCAGAGGGTCCAGGGTTGTTGTAGCTCAGGTCCAGACTTTTCAAGCATGACTCGGGCGTTGTCAGAGCAGAAGCCAGAGACCAGCTACCTTCCTCCGAGACCAAACACCCAGACAGACTGAAGACACAACCACAGATGATATGTTGAATTAGAGTCTCACACAGTGTAACGAGTTCAGTCCTTTTAAAATGACATTGATATGCATGTAAAGTGTAACCAAAACCAAATCCACCCGACTTTTAGTCTTCCAGACCCTGTCCCCCATTCTTCCCTTTAGACCTCCAGACCCCACCCCTCCTCTCCCTCACTTTCCTCTGTAGTCCTCCAGATCATGCCCCCTCCTCCCTCCTTACTCTCCCCCTTTAGTCCTCCAAATCCCATTCCCCTTCTCGCTTGTCTCTTTAGACTTCCAGATTCCTCCTCCCACTCCCCTTCAGTTCTCCCCACCCAGCCCCTCCTTCACTCTCACTCTCCCCTTTACTCCACCAGAACCCACCCATCCTTTCCACTTATTCTCCCCTTTAGTCCTACAGGCACTGCTCAGTTTACAGCTTGTTTGGACTGTGGGTTAAAAACAACTGAAATGCCAATGATAATAGGGCCTAATTAATGAGGCGTTCTTACAAACAAATTTGTACTTAAGGCCTTCTTGCGAACATTTTTGTTTTTTACTAAACTCATGAGCACTTGTGGCACAAAATTCTACTCTTTTAGAATACTATTACTTTCATAATACAAACAAAAATTCCAATTCCTACATAAAGGCAAGTTATATTTTCTTACATTAATTCATATATTACTATGTGATACAATGACACACAAACTTTATACAGACTTGCAAAAAGACATTGTAAATGATGAAAGCTTTAGCTTATTTCGATAACATAACATATTTAGATCATCATGACTGAATTTATTTGTGATGCTCTGATTCTCCCCTCACTTTGCTGTCTCTGCTAAGTCACCCCCCCTTCAGAGCACTATCACAATATGTGAGCCTCCCACTAATGAATCTACTGCACATCGCATCAGGTTTGTCAAGTTGTTGTGTGCAGTTTTGTTCATGTTTTTGTATTTTTATGGAGAACTGTCGTGTGGGGGCATGATGACATAAGCTTGTGGTCTGAGCATTGGACTAAATTTTACAGCTAACCGTAAGGTTGGCCTTGAATAGATCTGAACCTCTTCAGGCATGTTTTTGATGAGGGAACAAGGTTACAGCATGGTACAAGGCTCTAAAGAAAACAATTTTGCGTAATACCCCCTCTTTAAATATACCCCTACTGAGTGTGTTCATGTGTGTTTGTGTTAATCGCTGCAGAAGCTGTAAAACAGCAGTAGTCTGTAAATGCGCTCTACCTGACTTTCTCGTTCACTCTCTCCCTCGTGCTTTCACATGTCATAATGACAGGCCAATATTAGCCGCATGTGGAACTTTAGAGGGTGTTTCATAGTAAATGCATGTCAGGCTTTATGTAAATGAAATATAAATGAGTATTGTAGTGTTTGTATCTGGATGTTGTTGAATTAGGTGCAGCTCTGATTTCAGAAGACATTTGGCTGCTTAAGAACGCTCTGTAAATGGGCAACATTCTCTCAGCATTTTCGATAAGTGGAAGTTACAAATGCTTTTTTCAGAAACGTTCATGAATGAGGCCCACTTCTTTTTTAAGTCTATAAGTGTGTGGTGCGAGCAGATCTACCTGAGGGTCTCCAGCCTGCAGCCTGCACTCCGGAGCCCTGCACTGAGCTGTTCTACTCCTGAGTCCTGTAGGTCGTTGTTGCTCAGATCCAGGTGCCTCAGACTGGGGGACTGGGAGCAGAGAACTGAGGACAGACACTCACCACTCTTCCAGGACAAGTTACACATGGACAAACTGCAAACCGAGGCACAAGTGTATTTAGGCAGGTGATAAATACTCAAAAATAAAAATAAAGTTCAGGCATGTTACAGCTTTACGTTGTTCAGTGTTTAATGTATTTATTCTGACAAAACAGGTCACTAATCAATATTTGCTGTAAAGATTTAGTTCAATTAACAAATTAACTGATATCATTTGCTGTACTTTGCACCTCTTTATTGCCATTATATTTCCATTAGAAACAGACAAAAGGCCGGAGGCAGCAGTCTGAGCAGGGATGTGCCGATTTCACATACACATACACTTCCACCAACTCCTCCGGTAGGACCCCGAGGCGTTCCCAAACCAGCAGAGAGACATAATCCCTGCAGCATGTTCTGGGTCTTCCCCGAGGCCTCTCCTAATGGGACATGCCTGGAACACCTCCCCGGGGAGGCGTAAGAGGCATCCGCAACAAATGCCCGAGCCACCTCAGCTTCTCAACGAGGCTCTACTCTTTACCTCCTGTACACATTGTTTATTTTCGCTTCTGGGTCTAAAATTCAAATGAAAACTTTGAGACATAACAGCGGACCTGAGATAAGCATGTAATGGCTGATGACTAGATAAAATATTTGGACATAACCAATGTAAAAGGTGAAGTTGGTCAGTTTTTAGCTTGGTTCTTACTTGAGTGTGTCCAGTCTGCATCCCTGGCTCTGGAGTCCTGAAGACAGCAGGTCCCATTCCAGAGTCCTGGATCGGGTTCTGGCTGAGGTCCAAGTGTCTCAGGTTGGACGAGGGAGAGCTGAGGACTGAGCCTAGAGGACCGCAGCAGCTCTCTGACAGGTTGCACGTGCTGAGTCTGGGAAGGAAGCACAAACCAGGTCATTGGTAAGGTTTTTTTTTTCAGTACTACTAAGAGAGTGTACCTATATTCCCAAAGCTCTACGTTTCCACAATTCCATTTTCCATTTCTTATAAACCCAGATACTGAAAGTAAATCCTTAACTGCCACTTTTACCCTGCCCCACAACCATATTTTAAATAGAGCTGCTAACTTGGGCAACTTGGGCACTTTGAACTAAAGAAGAGAGTGAGATAGGGAAAGGGGTCTGGACATATGAGGAACGGTCTAACAGGTTTCCGCACTTCAAACTCCACCCCTACAGCCACGTGTATGCACCCTAAAACACCTAGCCGTGATCAGTCTTGCGTGATGTCACCTACTACTGGAAATTGCAATGGCCACTAAAGCCAGCACACACTTAGGTTTAGATGTTTTTGACGAGAAAGCTAAAAAATTTACCTAGTTTGCACTAAAGCTGACAAAAAAATGACATAAAACAGTAGATAACGCTAATATAACAATAATTAAAACATTGTATACAGTTAACTAGCAAAAAAAAAAGGATTTCATGTTTAGTTCTACTTTTAACTACAACTACGGAGACATATCTTTTAAATTTCCCAATATAAAATCTTTGTTCTAATTAGGAATGTTGAGGACAGAAACTGGACAATTCCTCGGTTTAAGACTGTCAGTGTTGCCCTATAGTATTTTTACTACACTCCAAATACTACATAGCAAGATAATTAACCTAAACCTACCCATTAAACATTTACTGTGTTTGAAACTTTTATAGTTTAAGGATTTATCATCCAATTAAAACAGGAATTAAAACTGGATTCTGTTTCTGTCCAAGCGTGTGTGAGCATCAGATAAAAAAAATTCCCAATATTCTGAAGTTTTTCCAACAAAAAGTTATGTAATCTTCTAAAATCCTGCATAAAATTGTCTGAAACTTGGTCAGAATATGGAGCCGTATAATGTGTGTGTGTGTGTTTTTTAAATATATATACTGTAATTAATTGTCACGTATATATGCAATCAGATGTGTAATATCATCTAAAATCCTGCATAAAATTGTCTCAAAGTTGGTGACCCATGCCCTGATACCATGGTGTGTTTTTGGCTTGGTTCTTGCTTGAGCGTCTTGAGAACATGAAGCCATGGGTTTGGAAGGATAATATGTTATTGCTTTTAATTAATTTACTGTCATTTTCATATGAGTTGGCAATTAAATACATAATATCTTCTAAAATTATGCAGTGAATTGTCAGAAACTTGGTGAGAACATGACGTCGTGTGTGGGCGGATAATGTAGCTAGAATTCTCAGGGTTGGATGAGAATTCCAACTATCACTAATCCAATTTATGATCATCTACTGTGATCCTACATCCATCTGATCCTATATTATAACACAAAATGCAAGTTGTCAACGCACATGGCTTTTTTGGATGCTTTCACCACTGGCATCAGTCTGAGGAGGACCCATTCAGACGCCTGGTATATCTTTAGGTCGAACACATCCAGATCCATGGAGAGCAGGAGGAATGCCAGTGCCGACCACTCTGCCGGCGTCAGCGTGGTGGACAGTCCCTGGAGTCCGTTCACATACAACTGAATCCTGTCCACCAAAGAGCGGTCTTTTAACTCGTTTAGGCAGTGGAACAAGTTAATGCTTTTCTCTGTAGACAACCCCTCGTTCAACCTCTGCTTTATGTGGTTTAAGGTCTTCTGATGCACCTCGGATCTACTTTGTTTTTGTGTCAGCAGATCTTTTAGGAGCTTCTGATTGGTCGGCAGGGAGAGACCCAAGAGGAACCGCAGAAACAGATCCAGGTGGCCGGTTGAACTCTCTAAGGCCAGGTCCACTGCACACTGGTAGAAGTCCTCCTTAGGTGTGGTGTCTCCAGAAGGCTGGACGATTGACAGAAGGTTGACGCCAAAGTTAGCAAAGATGTGATGGGCGTGAAGAGCGGCGAGAAACTCCTGCACGCTGAGATGGACAAAGCAGTAGACCTTGTCCTGGTACAGTCCCGGTTCCTCCCTGAAAACCTGCGTGAAGACTCCGGAGTAGGATGACACCGCATCAACGTCTAGACCACACTGGACCAAGTCGGACTCGTAAAAGATCAGGTTTCCACTGAGAAGTTGATCGAAAGTTTGGCCAAAGACTCCACCATCTCGATGTTCGCTGGACTCCATTGAAGCTCTATCTCAGATTTTCCATCGTACTTGAGGCTCTTGGCTTTGATCTGAACCACCAGGAAGTAAATGTACATCTCGGTCAGGGTTTGGGGGAGCAGATCTCTGGATTTCGATTTGGTGATATGTTCTAGAACAGTGGCGGCGATCCAGCAGAAAATTGGGATGTGGCACATTATATAGAGGCTTCTTGACGCCTTGATGTGAGCAATGATGGCTATGGCTTGCGTCTCATCCTGAAATCTCCTCATAAAGTATTGGTGCTTTTGTTGGTCCGTGAACCCTCTGACCTCTGTCACCACGGTGATGTAGCAGGCTGGGATTTGATTTGCAGCAGCAGGTCGCGTCGTTATCCAAATCTGAGCACAAGGAAGTAGGGTCCCTCTGATGAGATTTACCAACAGAACATCTAGCGAAGTAGCTTCTGTGATGTCGGTTAAGGCTTTGGTTTGGACGAAATCAAGAGAAAGCCTGCATTCATCCAGACCATCGAAAATAAACACAACTTGGATGTTTTCAAAGCTGCGGATTTCGCTAAGTCCGCTGAAAAAGTGATCCACCAGTCCGGTTAAGCTGAACTGTGTATCTCTAAGAACATTGAGCTCTCTGAAGGTAAACGGGAATAATAGCTGGATGTTCTGGTTGGCCGTGCCTTCTGCCCAGTCCAGGCAAAACTTCTGGGTCAGTACAGTTTTCCCAATGCCTGCTACTCCCTTCGTCAGCACTGTTCGGATCGGTAGCCTGTTCCTCGTGTTGCCAGGTTCCTGCAAGGATATTTCAAAGATGTCTTCACATTTAATGGTAGTTTCCAACTCGGTTTGCCTCCCCGATGTAGTTTCGATCTGTCGGACCTCGTGTTCCTCATTGACTCCTTCGGTGCCTCCCTTGGTGATGTAGAGTTCAGTGTAGATTTGGTTCAGAAGAGTGGGGTTTCCAGCTCTGGCAACGCCCTCAAAGACACACTGGAACTTCTGCTGCAGGCTAGATTTGAGTTTACGCCGGACTTTATGAATGTATCCTGCAAGAAAAGAAAAACATACATGTAAATCAAATTATTATTAAATTTTTTGATGAATGATCTTCAATTTTTTTGCCTCCATGGAAATGTTTTTGCTTTGCCTGGAACGTTTCAGCTTATGGCATTGAAGCGTCACCAAGCCTGCTCACAGGATGAATTGAATGCATGTTTTGAACACAAGAAAAGTTTCACAGCGCCCTGTTTTTGAACAATAAATGTTGAATATGTTATAAAAATTGAATTGGACCTATCATGCAAAATTTATTTTTTAGAGCTTAACCATGTTATAGTTGCTTCTCACCATTTAGACTCTCAAAGTTGAATTTAACAGGATTCATGCGTGTGTGAGTGATCATAATTCTCTTGTATTCAAGACGTCATTGCTCCATTCAACCCCCACTGCTCTGTACTTACTTCGTTCTGTGTGATGTGCAGCTATCCATGTGTACTCTTTGTTGTGATGACGTTTACGGTGACGTCAGCCCCATTGGCCACCACAGTTTATCAGTGCAGAAGACAGCAGACTTGTTTCTTTGTGCAAATTATAAAATAATGATTTTCAGGTGACATAGTGTGTGAGTATATAGCAGTACTGGTTTACTGTATTCTAGTGGTAATAAGCCCCTCCTTTGATATGGTTTTGACATAGCCCCATTTCTCTCTACGTATTTTCAGGAGTTCTAGATAGTTGCTAGTTAAGTATTGGTCAGATCCAGTTTAGTCAGGAATTAATCCTGGTTTGGACCAAAACTACTATTTTTTTATGAACTCGAGAAGCCGTCTTACTGCTCTGTAGGCGATCTGCCATCTTGCCCTGCTTCATCCTTCGCAGGAAGTCCACAGTGAGACAGAGGAAAGTCTCTTTGGTCCTCTGCTCTCCACTCTCCTCACTCTCAAAGGACTCTGGGTAATCAAACTCCAGAACTCTTTTAAAACTCTGCAGCTCAGCTCGAACGAAAGAGACGATGGACCTCTCCAAATTCTGCAAGACATTAAGCAAACACAGAAATGTATCACTGATTATTGCTAAAGGCCATATTTGATCTATTTTTAAATTGGTATTTCCTGAGGTAGGACTTGAGTACTGTGGGATACATGTCTGGAAAATACCAGCAGGTGTCAGCACATAGTTGCGTTCGTATTACGCTGCCGAAGTAAGCAGTTTATAATATACATAAGTACGTACATATATATATATACATACAAATGCATGAATGCCGGGTTTCTAATATTTTTAGGGACATTAATTAATTTCCTGGAGATTGCCTAACCTTAAGGGTATTATGCAAAATAGATTTTTTTTTTTTTTTTTTTTACCATGTTATAACGTCATTCCCTCATCAAAAACATGCCTGAAGAAGTTGTAGATGTCATCCATGTTTTAGTAATTTACCGATCTCTCCCGGGCCCTATTTGAACCCTCTTTGCGGTGAGCAGTGAGATCCTGCGCAACGCTCAGCCCACAAGCCTATGTCACCCATGCTCCCACATGACAATTTTCCCGAAATTGTCCACAAAAGCATGATACAAAACTGTACACAACAACTTGACAAACCTGATGCGATGTGCAGTAGTTTCATTATGCACACTGATTGTGTGAAAGTGCCCTGAAAGGGGAGTGAGCAAAAGGGGCAGACTCAAGAGTATCGAAAACGAAAGTGGAACTTATAAAATGCATTGTTTTCAGTGAATATAACATTTTCAAAACAATAAAAGGTAGGATAGTGATCTAAATATGTTATGTGTTAGCAGTTAATACCCCATATACTCACATGATTGTGTCCCCATAAGGGTCCTCACAACATGATAAATACATATCCATTCATTCTCACTCCTCGCAACATGACACACGCACGCACGCACGCACGCACGCACGCACACACACACACACACACACATTGGGTTCCTTGCTTTTTGGGAACATCACATTTACTTTCTTAACCACAGTTACTACTTGCATATCCCTAACCCAGATCCTAACATTCAACCCTTACCTGAACATCTTATTTATTTACTGGATATGAACATAGCAATTACATTGGCCAAACCAGATGCATTGTTTCAAGTGTTCAAACTAAAGTCAATTTTAAAAACTTAATATAACCTACCATAAAAATGATGTCCAGTTGTGAATGGTGACCCTCTGGACCCAGCATCTGTCTTTGAACCAACAAACCAGGATTAATCTAAGCTTGTTAACTGTGGTTGTCATGGTAAATCATCAAAATTAAATCATTATGTTGATCTTGATCACCTGCATCCACCAAGGACTTGGTCACTGCTGAAAGCTATAGGATGACCCATCGAGTCGTCACTTTTAAAGAACACACAGGCAGGCCCAGGTTTGGGGCTTCTAGTCTCACTCCTGAGAAAAAAACAAAAAACAAAAATGGTATTAAATCTTACTCCTCTTGAGAGTAATTAGGGCAAAATAAACCAAGTAAGTTCAGTCTCATTCATTGTATGTGTCTGCCTCCCTCTGCTGGCAACAGTGGGAAGTGAAGAATTGGGTAGCTGACAATAATACTTACATGAAGAATAACTACACTTTAATTGGGCTTAATAAAGCATGAAGAAATACATCTAACAAATAGTTTATTCATAATTATTTAGGCTAAGTGACTACTTCAGATTTACCTCATTGCATTCTTTGTGTGTAGGTCAGTGCATTGTCCCCGATCAATAAACAAATAAACCAAACTAAACTAATGCTTTTTTTAAACATTTATTTGTTTTAATTTATTTTATTCATCATCCTTCCTTTTTTTTTTTTTTTGCTGTATTAAAGCTGTAAATTGTGCAGTTATAATAAAGTGCTACTAAAATTCTAAACACAACTATGGACAAGCTGAAAAAAAGTATAAAAATACTATTATATATATATGTGTGTGTGTGTGTGTGTATATATGTATGCATATATATATATATATATATATATATATATATATATATATATATATATATATATATATGTATATATATATATATATATATATATATATATATATATGTATATATATATATATACACACATATATATACGTATATATATATATATATATATATACATCAATGTATATATATATATATATATATATTATATTTATATTATTATATATATATAATACATATATATGTACACCTGGTATTGTATATAACACATATATATACATTATACATGAGATGGGATGTCCCATAGAGTGGTCACTCCCCATAGACACAGAGGCGGGCACAGGGCTGGAGCCACGACTCCCAGACTTCATCCTACAGACACATACACTTCAAAATATAACGTACATTTTTCATGACTACAGATACAACATATTCTATACTTTGGCACTTATGAACCATAAGGACAGTTCTTATTGAGGACTATTAGATTTCATGACAGACCCATTTATACAAAAATGTATAAATGTTTACTAAGTGGTCACTATAAACTCTATTTGTAAATGAAATCCAGTCTGCCTGGTCTCTCTCCCTTTATTCATGATTTTTCAAATCTTATGTTTATTTTTATGTTTTCTGTGCAGACACAAGTGTAGTACAAAAATGCTATGTAGTGATTGTGTATGTAAATAAAAATAAAGGTTTTGCATATGTGAATAATATGTTATGTCACATCACCAGGTGAAACTTTTCAAGTTAAAAATATATATCCATGCATGTTATCTCACCTGGGCTAAGAGAATAATGACTATCTTTAAAAAACACATACACACACAAACACAACTATAGACCACATGAAAAACAACCTGCATATTCATCTGTCCAATTACATCACTGTAGTCATTATATTGTAAAGCATTTTTTTTGTATACAAACACACCTGGTACTGTAATAATACTGTCCCTCTTGAAATGAGATGGGATGTCCCATAGAGTGGTCACTCCCCATAGACACAGAGGCGGGCACAGGGCTGGGGCCACGACTCCCAGACTTCATCCTAAACACAGATAGACTTTAATATAAAATCTGTACATTTTTCATGACTACAGACACAATATATTCTATACTTTGTGCTTAATTCTGTACATAAGTGACAGTTATTATTGAGGACTATTAGATTTCACTAAAGGCACTTTTTTTTTTTTTTTTTTTTCAAAAACAAAACATAAGAGTGTTTACTGTGTGGTCACTGCAAACTCTGTAAATAAAGTCCAGTCTGCCTGGTCTGTCTCCCTCTGCTGGCAACTGTGGGGAGTGTAGAGCCTAGTAATGATTTTTTTTTTTATTTTTTCATTTTATTTTTTGTATTTGTATTCATTACTACAAAAATGCAATGTACTACAAATACAATGCAGTGATTGTCTATGTAAAAAAAAAAAATCTTTTGCATATGTGACTGATACATTATGCCACATCATGAGGTGAAACTTTCTTGTTAGACAGTTTAAGTTCAACTTAAAATATATGTACATCCATGTTATCCATGTTAAGAGAATAACAACGATCTTTAAAAATAACATAAACAACCTATAATTTGTCCAAATACCATCAATCTAGTCATTATAATTTCATGTTTTTGTTTGTTTGTTTTAATACAAACACACCTGATATTGTAAGAACACTGTCCCTCTTTAAATGAGATGGGATGTCCCATAGAGTGGTCACTCCCCATAGACACAGAGGCGGGCACAGGGCTGGGGCCACGACTCCCAGACTTCATCCTAAACACAGATAGACTTTAATATAAAACCTGTACATTTTTCATGAATACAGACACAACATATTTTATACTTCTGTACTAAACAGAGGCAGACACAGGGCTGGGGCCACGACGTCCAGACTTCATCCTAAAGATACACTTTAAAATTAACATATAATATGTTTATTCATAATACATGTAAAATATATCTAATAACAACAAAACTCAGTCAAATTATTTTGGGCATGGCCTTAATCAGCGCTAGTGCAGCCTCTGCAGCTCAGAGAGTGAATTCTGGAGGTTAGCCTGTCCATATACTGAGAAAAAACTCTGTATGTATGTGTCCTCTATCTGCAGGTTAATTCTCTGGCATCTGTTAGGGGCCAGGCCTGTATGGGCCCTTTGGGAGGGCTTGTTGCCTTGGTGCCTGCTCTGCTGCCTCTTTTCTTCTGTCTCCTGGGCCACACCTGCAACCAGCTGCCCTGCCTGTTGTTCCTCCCCCAAAAGTTTACGCACACATGCTGTCTCCACTCTGTCCATGCTCTCCACATCCAGCTGACCTGCCGTGTCTTGCTCTGCCTCCAGCCGCCAGCTGCCTCATGCCCACTTCTGTTTGAGTCTTTATTTTACACACTACCCTCACATCAGTGATACTAACATACTCATAACCTCATACCTTTGTTTTTGTAAATAGTATTATTGTTTAATCTTTATGTAAATTAAATCCTATTTTGAGCCCGGTTACTGCATAGTACTATCAGTTCACGTTGTCTTAACTAGTCTTATATAGAGTAAGTGCCTTACTTGAGATTTCCATGTGAATGTGCTTCATTGAAAAGAACAGGACGTCCCACAGGCGGCTCAGTCCCTGTCCCCTTCCTGAAAGAAGCACCAAGTTACATTTTTAATTATTTATTCATTTTTTGGTAGCGTGAAGTTGAAAGGCGCCGTTTCTGATTTTTCCTGCCTTAAAAAAGTGACAAACAGATCTAGTTCATTATAGACGGTTTGCATTGATCCAAAGTTATTCCTCACTTACCTTATGCATTTCGAACATCCTAATTATTCACCATGATGAGTTTATAAGCTCTTTTCACAGGCCATGACAGTAAAATGAACAGCATCTAGCATGCTAACATGCACTTCCTGATTACCGGACAATAATATGCTCTCTAATTAGAGACTTATTTTGACCTGATGAGCTACTTATATAAAATATATGCAGATTTTGTTCAAATTCATGGAAAAAAAAAAAAAAAAAAAAATCAGGTACAGACCCTTTTATGATAATATTAAAACTGTATCTATAGATGTGTTATGTAACTTTTTGGTGGAAGCTGTCACCTGCTTTCTCCATGAAGACCCAAAAAAAAACAAAAAACACAGAAGACATGCCTTGTTACTGTCACAAACTCGCCTCTCCATGGACCAGACCTGTAACTTTTCCTCATGGTGTTTTTATCTTCAGAAAAACATTTAAAAAAAAAAAAACAGGTTTAATGCCATAATGTGGAGCATTCAAGGCCAACAAATAGCAACAACATCTCCATAGAGACGAGGACACAAAGAAAGTTACGTATTGCACCTTTAAACCAGTGACTCATGTTCGTTCCAGTAAAAACTCTTTTTTTATATGAACCATATTGTAAAACGACCTGCAATAATTAGATAAGAGAATGAAACTACATAGGTGTAAGTATCTTTAATCTTTCTAAACAGCAACAACTTTCTAAAAAATGTACTTTTCAGAGTACTTTCTTAGCACCACACTACTCCTACTTGAATACTCTTACTTGAGTAAACGTTGTAGTTCCTCTTCCTCAAAAGCTTTATTTTGACAATATGAAATGATTCGGACATTTGTGTTTCTTGCAGTTTTTCAAATATTTGTGTCTATTTTTTTGAAAATACCAGATTTTGTGTTATTTCATGTTTTGTTCTTCCAATTATTGTCCTTCCTTTCTTTCTTTCTTTCTTTTCACTGCTCATCCAAGCCGCTCCTTCAGTTCTTTAGTGAGCAGTACTTTTCCCATATACTTTTTTTACTTGAGTAATTTGTTGGATGACTCCCACCACCACCACTTTGTACTTCTACTTGATTTATTTAGAAGTAACATTACTCTTACTCTTACTTTACTTGAATCCTCTCTGTGGCTGCTCTGTCGCTGTGTCTATGTGTCATAGATGTTAATAATTTGCAGATCTTGAGCTGTTTGTCTGTGTTTAATCCTTGAGTCGTTCAGGTATGAGCCCGAGCAAAAGAACTGTTCAAATCTGTCAACTGGACAAAAGTTTTAGACGTTTCACCGCTCATCCAATTGACTTCTTTCTTTCTTTCTCTCTTCATTTCTTCCTTCCTTCCATCCTTTCTTTCTCTCTTCATTTCTTCATTTCTTCCTTCCATCCTTTTTCCTTTCTCTCTTTCTTTTGCCCTTTCTTTCTCTCTTCCTTCCTTCCTCTCTTCCTTCCATTCTTTCTTCCCTTCTCTTTCTTTTGTCCTTTCTTTCTTTCTTCCTTTCTTCCTTCCTTCCTTCCTTCCATCTTTTCTTTCTTTCTTCATTTCTTTGTTCCTTCTTTTCTTTTTCTCTTTCTTCCTTTCTTTCTCTCTCTTCCTTCCATCCTTCCATCCTTTCTTTCTTCCTTCCTTCCATCTTTTCTTTCTTTCTTCATTTCTTTGTTCCTTCTTTTTTCCTCCTTTCTCCTCTTCCTTCTCTCTTCCTTCCATTCTTTCTTCCATCCTGACTGTAGATGTTTTCCTTTTTTGTTACGTCATGTCATGTCTGTGTGTTAATGACGCCTGCTCCGAACCCAAAATGTCCCTGAAACTTGTGTCCAGTTCACAGAATAGAACTTGTCTTTGGCTAAAACTTCAACTCAAACATTATCACACACTTAAGGTGAGGCCCGCAGGTAAAACACGACAAAAAACTGAAACTTTAGTAGTTTTTCACCAGATCATGTTCCATAGAAAACCCTGAACTTGCATGTGTGGCATGTGCACATATGTGGGACAGACAGACCTGAAACTGGACAGAGCGAGATTTAAAAAGACTTACAGAGGAGATTCATATTTCAGTAAACCAGAGCTGACTAGAATTGCCCTAAAATTTCAAATGCCACTTCATTTTTGAGTTAAAACCTTTATAAATCGAAAAAAAAAAATCCAAGAAATGCTTCCGTTTGATCCCTCACACTTGTTAAAACTTGTTACTAGACTGGAAAAGTTTGCCGTACGGTGCTACATTAAGGACTCACAATGTCCTATATAAAACCGATTTACGTTGATTCAACTAAATAGTAAAACATCTGGGGCACTTCGGACTTTGCCTGTAGAGTCTCCTTAAAAACAATATCGTAAAGTTCCCAGTGATCCAAAAAACACATCATCATCTTTTTACATATGAATGAGTCTGTTACTCACCTAGAAGACATTTTGTGTGTGCTCTCCAGATCTTTCACTACATTTTGTTCCAGATTTCTTCCTGAAACTACCTAAAGATACTATGGTTATAAACTGGTTAATGATTATACTGCACAAACAGGAGAACACTTTATCTTGTTAAGCAGCTGCTGAACCTGCGTGGTTTGTTTAGGAGAGTGGCGCTCCTCTTAAAGGAATAGAAATTTTAACCCTGGAAAACCCAAGAACCCTTTTCTTCTTTGGAAAATGATGAACATTAAATTACTGCTATAAGTTCACTCAACACTGAAATATCCACATTTTTCAATTTTAACCCTTTATTCACTAATTTAGGATCAGGGTCAAATTTGACCCATTGGGCTCACTAATTTATCCAAAGAGAATATAAAACGTACTTCTAGACATTCTGCAAGCTATTACTAAAAAGATTAAAACAAAAAAACAAAAAAATAAAATAAAACACAATTATATCAGCCGACGATTTTGTTTGAATAGTTTTCCAGCTCAACAGGTCGGCCATCTTGTCACTACCACTGTGGCTCATTTTAGTTCAATATTCATCCACTAGGTGTCTTTATGCAGGGGCCAGAAGTGGCACTCTGGGCTTTTTGAATTTTTTTTAAAATTGAAATTTGACTTTTTTTTTGTTTGTTTGTTTGTTCATTCTGGGTAGCAGCAATTAACTGCGGCCAAATTTGACCCCGTGGGTTCTCCAGGGTTATAGTGCATATGGCTCGTTTGGTGGGATAGTACCTGTGGGAAATATTTATTAAAACACTTTTTCAGTTAAATACTGTAAAGCCAAACTAAACCGTATCTCAACTTCACATTGCTATGTCCGTGTTGTCCTAAAGGGGGCACTGTGGCTTTGTATATGTGACCCACGCCTCGAGCCTGCCACTGTGGTAATACTGGGATAATATTTTTGCAGAAATTGTACCTAATATATATATTTTTTCAGATCATCAGTGAATGTGGTCTGAAGGTTAATAACATTCAAACACTTATAATATTCATATTTATTTCCATGTGGGAGGGAAATTATGAAATGAATCAATTCACTGATACTTGAAAATCTGTAACCCTCCACATGCGGGTAATAGGTCACTCTCCAACGCCCGACAATACATGAATACTATAATTAAACTTCTATTATACGACAATTATACTTCAATTACACAGTACGTTGCACGTTGAAACGGGAAAAATAAAATAAATCATGATAAATCTCTCTGTGATTTCATTTGTCCAGGCCATTGACTGTACTATATTTGGGAATCTGAGCACATGTGTCGTAGCAACCGAAGAGCCAGTCAGGAGCAAGGGTGTTTAAGGTGACGTCCCTTCCTGGTTTGGTACGAGGCAGGCGCTTAGCAATGCTGTCAGTTGCCTCAATTTGACGCTTGCACACTTTGTTGGCTGCATTTGAAGGGCGTTTGGGCCATGAACGAAGCGTGTATCCGAGCAGACTTTACGCACTGCTATATCCCATCATGCACCGTGCGTGGCTTCTTCTACCGGAGAAACAAGGTATATTTTCTTAAAGTTATGTAATACTAGCTACAATTGAGAAGAAATCACCTAGAACAGGGATGTCAAACACATTTTCACCGAGGGCCACATCAGCAAAATGGCTGCTCCCAAAGGGTTAGATGTAAAATAAATCTAACTACTTTTTTAACTTGTTAATTCACTGTTTCTGTATTTATTATTTATTCAGGTTACAAATATTGCATATGCATTTGCCTAGATGTAAAAATATGGCTTTGTAACTGTGCATTCTCCTAATAAAATTACATTTTAAGACCATCATACATTTTAATTTACCCTGTCGAGGGCTACATAAAAAGTCACAACTTGAGTTTGACACTTGTGACACTTGTGACCTAGAATGTTATATTTGCCTATTGATATTCAAAGGGAAAGATGAATCCCTTATTCACGTCCTTACACGGAGGAGCACCCTTCATCGGCCCCGTCCTTCAATCAGTACTTCGGAGTGTGCAACCGTTGAATTGAAACACAGCAAATTAAACCTGTTGCTAACGCGAGCAGACGGCAACCTCTGGGAAATAGGGCACTCGATCGGTCTGTTATTGATTTACGGACAAAATAGTGAATAAAAACCCCAGGATCATGTGGAGCGGATTAAAATGAACAATTTAAGACCAAATGATGAGCCTGACAGCAGTGGTTACAGAGAGAGGCTGAATAATAGAAAGTGAATTGAAACCAGAATTGATGGAGCCGAATTGTGCCCATGTTCACTTCTGATTTGAAACGGGGGCTAGCTAGTGGGCTAGGTATATTCATTTATATGTCCAAACTAATTACTATTAAACTTTGTACATAAAATAAAATACACTAAACTAATCCATCCAGTGTTGAAAATTAATTTAAAACTCTCTCAAAATCACAACAGCAGCGCACGAACAGGCGAACAACTTTTTGATATGATACATTCCATAGATGGGACAAAATTGGGAATGTTCCACACCAGATCAAGTTATGGGTCAGATCCGTGGAGAGATGAGACTGCTATTTTAATGTTGAGTAATTAAACATTAAACAAGATTTATGTCGTACTGTGGCAGGAAAAATAATCACACCTCCATTGAGACAAGCAGATGGCGGACCACCAAAAGCTAAGGTAGTCCTGATCACGACCAGCAGCAAGATCTGGAGATGGGTCACTGTGGCTGTTTAGTGAAGAATGAGTCAAATGCAGAGGACACTTTTCAGAGAATAGGAAACTGCTGTTGTTTGCCTGACTGAAGAACAGAGGGAGGACATGAAGAGTCTTTTCCCTGGCTGATTACCCCTTTAGCTCTGGTTGTCCTGGTTCATTTGACCCAAGAGCGCTGCCTCCTTCACAAATGATCAAGCACCATTTAACTCCACTTTTAGCCTGTGTAATGCCTGTCCCCGGGCCCAGCGCTCTGCTCCCGGTGTAGACGTGGAGCGAGTCGCCTCCAAATGATGTTTCTGTTGCTCAAGCTGCAAGCCCGTTCAGCCCGAAAGAGAGAAAACGTCATAATGTAAAGCTAATGTCATGCAGATTGAGGTTCCAGTTAGTAGTATTTAGCCAGATACTTGGGCAGTTGAAGCTAAGTTAGGCAGTTTAGAGTTCTGTGAAGATATGGCTAAGCTCGGAAAAGGCGTTGTACCTGATTTTTACTGTCTTAAAACATGAAAAACAGAACTAGCTCATTTGCATTGGTAAAATTCAGTTTGCCTTATGTTCAGAGCACAAAGTTTCACCACGATGAGTTTATAACTACTTCTCACAACTTGCGGAGGTCTGTGCAGTTTCGCCGTGATAATAAAACTAACATCAACTAGCATGCTAACGCGCCCTTGCTGGTTATGATGCAGACAGACTTATTTTGTGCATTCAGAGCATCCAAATTATTCACCACAATGCGTTTATAACCACTTTTCACAACTTGCTGAGGTCGGTGCAGAGTTTTGCCGTAACGGTAAAGCTAACAACTAGCATGCTAACGCTCCCTTCCCGATTATGATGCAGACAGACTTATTTCTTGTGTTCAGAGCATCCTAATTATTCACCACGATGAACTTATAGACACTTTTCACAACTTGCAGAGGCCGGTGCAGAGTTTCGCCATGATGGTAAAGCTAACATCAACTAGCATGCCAACGCTCCCTTCCTGATTATGATGCAGACAGACTTATTTTGTGCATTCAGAGCATCCTAATTGTTCACTTGATTGTAATTACAAGCTCTTTTCACAACTTTCAAACACTAGAGCGGAGTTTTGTCATCACGGGAAAAGCTAAGAACGACTAGCATGTCAACCGCATACTTCCTGAATCTTGAAAAAAAGAAAGTATGATTTATAATTAGATACAGGCAGTACATAGGTGACTTATTTTGACCTCAAGAGCTGTTTGAGCAAAAATGGTCTTACCCATATTGCACAAATATATGGAAAACAATCTGGTACAGGCCCTTTAATGCCATAATGTGACATTCCAGGCGAAGCAATTACATCTCCATGGAAACCAGGAAGAACAGAACCCCAGCCAGAAAAGTTACGCAGTGCTCCTTTAACAGTTTAAATGATAGGAAAAAACGATTGCAAGAAAGACGCATTTTGGAAGAAGTAGTGCCTGTTTCTGTCCTCCTTGTACCACTATCCCAGGACCCCTCTCTCACTCTCTCACCCCCCTCTGCATGTACCCGTGTTTTACATCGAAAACCTCCCATCATGCATCATTAATCATCTCCTCCTACACTGTAAGCTCAATGCTATTTTTCATTTCTGGCAGTTTTCACTTTACTTCACCATCGGAGCATGACACCGTACACAGGCTGTAATAGAAATCCATAGAGGGAACCACAGGATGTGTCACATGAAATGAAACAATGGAGGAGCAAAGGAACAACAGGGAAAATAAAGTAAGGACACAAAACTGTAAGGTTAAAGAGGAGGTATTATGTTTTTCATTGACTTTCAAACAATATTGGTTACATCCAGGACAGCATTGTACATTTGTGTTAGCATTATAAACTGTATAATGTTAAAGGGGCGGTATTATCCCTAGGGAGGTGTTCCGGGCATGTCCCATCAGAAGGAGGCCCCCGGGGGAAGACCCAGGACACGCTGGAGGGACCATGTCTCTACGAAAGCCATTGGAGGAGATGGAGGACATGTCTGGGGTGAGGAAAGTCTGGAAGTCCCTGCTTAGACTGCCCCAGATAAGCGGAAGAAAATGGATGGATGGGATAGATGGGGCAGTATTATATTAGCAACATCTTTAATAGTATATAGTGGATATTTTTGTCACCATTAAAAATGCATCATATTTTTCATTGACATTTCAACCAATATTGGTAATATCTAGGACAGGATTGTATTTTTATACTATATTGTATATTTTTGTCACCATAACAATATAAGGTTAAAGGGGAGGTATTATGTTTTTCATCATGTTACCATTTATTCTTTTGAAAATGCTATATTCACAAAAAACAATGCATTAACATGTTTTATAAGTTTCAGTCACTTGTTTTTTAATGCTCTCAGTCTCCCCTCCCTTTGCTCCCTCTGTTAAGTCACTCCCCCTTCAGAGCGCTTTCACAACACAATCAGTGCATCCTGCTAATGAAACTAAACTATCGCTAAAATGCACAAAAATGCATGGATGACATCAAAACATTAAGATAAGGTTAACTGTCCATATGCAAAATGCTGAAATTGATCAAGATTTGCTCAAACAAACCTTTTTAGAAAACACCAAAATTTCAAATCTAGGGTTTAGTCCATAGACTTTATAAAGAATTGGACTAAGTGAGTGTGACGTCACCCACAGCGTTCAGCTCCAGCCAAATGAAGCTCATCGAGGCTAGCAGTTATAGGGGCCAATTTGGATTAGCAAGTTGCATATTAGCAATTCCGACCGTGAGTATCATAGCAACCAAAAAGCCAATCCGTAGCAAGGCTGATGGAGCCCGCCCCTTCCCGCCCGCACTGACTTGGCTTAGCAACCCTGTCAATCAAACCTGTTGCTAATGGTAGCGGGAGCCACCTCTAGGAAAGAAGGCACCTGATTTGTTGATTCATGGACACAATAGCAAAATAAAAATACCAGGATCATGTACATTGGGTTAATACGAACATTTTAAGACCAAAATGGCGAGCCTGACAGCAGCAGTTACAGAGAGAGCAGTTAGAGCAAGCAGTTAGCGGCTAGCAGGTTAGCTATGTCCATTTATACATACAGTCTCTAGTCTAGACTCACAATTCCGCTCTAACCAACTTTATATGACTCCAATTATCTCCACGAGGAAGAGCACAGTCCTATCACCACCTATCTCCATGACCTACGTGCTGTAATGCTGATATTAATGTTTCAATCTGGCAACTGCTCATTGGCCCATTAAGACTCTCTAAAGCTCTGTTCAGAAGATGGATGTGTGTGCTTAGCCTCTCGTGCCGTTGGGCTAATATCATGCACCCTGATTATAAATAGGCCACAGTCGCAGAAGTAATGACTTGCTTCCTGTAATTGGTTGTAGTTCATATCAGCGCTATTAGTCAAACTGAAACAGGGACTCGATATAAGTGGATTTTACTAAGTGGATTTGGTTGGTTGCATGTTCTAAATAGTGGTCGTGGAAATTGTAATTACTCAAGTATGTGAATGCAAACGTCAAGCCAGGCAAGAAGTGAATTCGCTAAATATTCTACACGGCGTACGCTAGCAGGGGGCCTCATCCGTTCTTCAGGTTGTTTTGCTAGCATTTTTTATACCTATCAAAATAATAAATCAAATATTTGTAAAAATTGGACAGTTTTTGAACATCGGATTCTGACCCAGAGTGACAGGTCAGTCCAGTTTTAATTATTATTTATTCATTGATTTATTTATTTATTTGTAAAGGGACAGCAGATCTTAATGAACTTAATAAATAAATAAAATAAATAAATTATGTTATGTTAAGTTATGATTATAGCCACCTACAACAAACTCACTATATACAGAAAATATTCACTATACACAACATACACTCACTATAAACTAGCACACTCACTACACTTACAGAACAGTTCATTTGAAGCTAGAAGTTAAAACTTAAACCCCTCAGTATAAAAATGTATTTGTATAATTAGACTTGGAGACATATTAGACCCTCAAACAACTTCTGTTTTAAAGTTTTCAAAAAAGCTCCCGGTGTTTAGTGGTGCAGTTTAGTTGTACAGTTGAAACCAGAAGTGTACATACATTGTATAAAAAGACACATAAGCTTTTTTTCTCACTGTCTGACATGAAATCAGACTAAACTTTTCCTGTTTTAGGTCAATTAGGATTAACACAATTATTTCTATTTGCTAAATGCCAGAATAAGTTCTAACTCTAAACTACTTTTAAAAAAAAAAAAAATTTATTACGTATATTGTAAATTCAAATCCTCAAAGTAGCCACGCTTTGCTTTGACAAAAAAGTATTTAGAATAGTTATTTAACTTTTTTTCTCACTACATAATTCCATATCTTTAAAGAATATGTTATATATGTAAAAAAAACAAAAAAAAAAACAAAAAAAAAACCCTCAAGAAATAGAAGGCTTACAAAAGAAAGTTGAATACTCATTTGTAATTAAGTAGTGGAAAGTACAGCACCTCATTTTCAAGAGGATCAGATCCGAACATCATGGTTGAGTGGTCAGATCCACTGAGCCACAGGTTGGCGGTGCAATTCCAGCTACTACAAATGAATGCTATTGTTGTGTTCTTGGGCAAGACACTTCGCCCCCAGCGTCTGCGTGCACTGGTGTATGAATGTGTGTGTGGTTCCCTGATGTAAAGTGCTTTGAGTGTCTTGAAGCTCCTAAAAACGTGCCCATTTACCGTAAATGTGTATGTTTGCCTGTTAAACCTGCGTAATTGAATTGATGCTAAGCTAGTCTGCGTCAGATCCCATATATCCCGATGGCAGAATCAGGTTATTGCCTATGTCCTGCTTAATGAAGTGTAGAGGATTTTCATTAGAACTGACAAGCCCCCAGTTGGTTGAAGACAGGGACCAATGAGAGGTCAACAAGAGGAAGCCATGTTTTATTTATAAGGGACTGAACAGCTGGAGATTGACTCATACAATGTAAAAATACAGGAGCCATGGCCAGATCATTTACTGTACCGTCTCAAAGCCATGTCCATGTCCCATGCTGTGTAGCGTTCGCATGTTCTCCTCGTTTCTGTGAGTGTTCGACATGTTCCTCATCACCTAAACCACGAGAAAAAGGTGTAAAGGTTCTCATCTCATCAGTCCGCAAACCCTTTGAAAAGTGTCTTCAGATATTTCTTGGCCCATTCTTGACGTTTCATTTTATGTGTCTTGTTCAGAGTTGGTCGAGTTTCAGCCTTTCTTACCTTATGTCTTTGAGAACTGAACACCTTGTACTTTTTGACTCCAGGTAGGTTGCAGTTGTGGCATATGGCAGCACTGGAGGATAATAGGTTCCTGGTAGCTTCATGCTTGATTTTTCTCAAATATTTGCTGGTTAATTTGTGTCTTTTCTTCTCGACACGTTTCTTGCGAATCTGTTGACTATTTGCAGCAAAACCTTTGAAGGTTCGGTGATCACGCCCCAATATCTTAGGTATTTCAAGAGTGCTGCATCTCTCTGAAAGACTTTTTGCAATTTTTGACTTTTCAGAGTCAGTTAAATCTCTTTTTTGGCCCATTTTTCCTGAGGAGAAGAATCTGCCTAATAATTATTCACACCTTGATATAGGGTGTTGAGCTCCCTAGGCCACACCCTCCCTCGTTACACAAATACACGTCACCTAATCTGCATTAAATCCAATCAGCATTCGAGTTTATACAGCTCGGAGTTGGAAATTATGGATAAAATAATGATATGGTTAAAATAATCACTTGCCTGATAATTGCGCACACAGTGTATTGCGCAAGTAGCTCTTGAGATCAAAATAAGTCCACTGTGTACTGTCTGCATAGTAATAATTATAAAGCGCTTTGTTCTCTGATAATCAGGAAGTGCACATTAGCATGCTAGTTGTTGTTAGCTTTACCGTCACAGCAAAACTAAGCACCGGTGTCTGAGAGCTGTGAAAAGTGCTTATAAACTCATTGTGGTGAATACTTAGGATGCTCAGAATGCATCAGGTAAGTGAGGAATAACTTTGGACCTCTCCCCAAGCACGATCACTACCAGGGCCAAAAATGTGACTCTTAAAGGCGTATTATTCAAATGTGACTTCTACCACATCTGTGAACACTCAAAAAATTAAATTAAAATCTAAAGTAAAATGGTTCATCAAACTGAAAAGTGTGACGTGAATTATTTGACTTTTTATTAGTTTGAATTTTGAGTTCCCTCATCAAAATCATAACTGAATATGTGTTCTGACTCATGCATATTTAAAGCTCACTGTAACTTTCTGGAGGTGGCACGTTACCTGAAAGAATAGAAACAGAAAGTTAAAACCAAACTTTGAAACAATTTCCATGGAGATAGATAGGTTTTATGCCATGGTTTGTATGATTATATCCAAAGAAACAAAATATCTATTAGTCAGAGTCTGCATTTTAACAATATTCATTCCATCTGTATTAAATATTATGAGCCTAAAGAATGTTATGTCACCTGTGCATCATTGTGTTATGTTTCGGAAATTCTAAAACAACTTAATAAAAGAAACAAGTCCGTTGATTTCCGGGTCGGCTGCAGATCACGGCAGCGAGGCAGATTTTTCTTCATTTGTACCAAAAAGGCTATACAGTATTGCAGAATCCCACACATATCACCGATTAAGAAAATAAAATTGGAGAATGAAGTAAGTAGAGAGCGTGGAGCGTGCGTCAATGGCTATGAAAACGGGGGTTGACCGGAACATTGACATTTTGAATATAGGAACATCAAGTATTTTCAGTCGCACCAGCCAAAAATGCATCATAATGAATAAAAAAACATATATAAGCCGCACTGGACTATAAGTCGCATTTTTTCGGGAAATTTATTTTACAAAATCCGAGACCAGGAACAGACATTTTACCTGTATGGCAAGTTATAATAATAATAATGATAAAATAGCGAATAACAGGCTGAATAGCTGTACAGCACGCTAACGTAACACATTTAGTTCAGCTACATGAAGCACAAACAGCGAACTGAATACGTGTCTGGTCTGGTAAAGTAAGATATTAAAAGTTAATCAGATAACACGTTTACTTTCAATGTCACTCCAAATCAATAAATCCATTGAATTCTCGATGTTGCTTCCGCTGAAGTTGATTTTCATTGTAGCTCTTCATTAAAAATCCCTTCTTCCACCTTTTATGCATCTATCCCATATGTTATTTCATGCGCCTTCTGACAAATATCCGTCTAAACTTCTCACGTGTTTAAGATCCTTTCATATGTTTCCCACACAGCTTCAGTCATCATTCATACTGTCTTTATTTTATTCTGAGAGCGCCATATTACACGCTTTCACACTCCCTGCCTACGTTAGTGGTCAGGGGCTCCCATTTTCTCGTCAGTAATAACCGCACAGTGCACAAACAATTTATACCTTTTATTTCCTGCTTTATTGCTTCTGCAGCATTGGGCCACGTAGTTTTATTATCGCCCTCTTGAGGCCCAGCGCACGCAGAGTTGAAATCTCCATTATAATGACCATTAAATATAGATAAAGCCATTTCATAGGCTGTAAACAGGAGTCAGTGTTTTCTCCCAGAGCTCCCACAGCAGAGCTAAAACATACAGGGCCAGCGCGAGTTTATGCAAATTCAAATAGTGGATAATACGTCAGGTGGTGGTGAAGTGTAACAGCCAAATGTACTTTTATTTTAATATGGCGGCCCAGGGTGTAGAAATAGTGATGGGATTTTTGGCTCTTTTATGGGATCCGAATCTTTTGGATTTGTTTGTTTCAAAGAGCCGTGAAATGACTGGCTGTTTTTTTTTTTTATTTATGTATATGACAGAAGCCAATGTGATGTGACTTTATTCATGTTAAAGTAATCATAAAGAGGAATGACCAAGGCTAAGATTTGATGTTCAAACTGAAAGTGGGGGGATTGTTTTTTATGTATTGTCCTTGGGGTCCCACAGGAGGAGATGGAGGAAATGTCTGGGGTGAGGGAAATGTGGGAGTCCCGGGTTAGACTGCTGCCCCCGCCACTCGGCCCTGGATAAGTGGAAGAAAATGGATGGATGGATCTATAAATGTTGGCCAACAATAATCATGATGAACAATACACTTCAATGGGCAATGCTCATTTTTGTTATTCAGTTTGAGCATTGAACTAGACCTAAAAACGTCTTTCATTGAGAAAAAAAAAAAAAAAAAAAAAAAAAAAACAGCTCCGCCCCTTTCTTGCAAAGACATCACACTTGAGGCGTCCCGGGACAAGACCCATTACTGCGGGATAAACGTGGAACACTTAACCCCTGCCTCCACCCCCTGCCCTGGAGATGTCCTGCTCCGTGATGAGATCCTGGCTCAGATCTCGGGACGCTCCGGGCGGAACCATGGCGACAGTGATATATTACGGCGACTGCAGGACTCCCTATGGCTGCAGCTCTCATTCTGTCAGGGCTCGTACACACACAAGCAGCTTTAACCGCTATAATGCTCACTGTTTCCATAATCTATAAAATGAGTAACAATTTTATTTAATTTTTTGTTTAAATAAATTTTTTTATTTTTTTTTTCCATAAAACAAGAATTAAATTGGCAGTGCAATGCAGTCTGGATTAAAAAAACCTAAAAAAAAAAAAATTAATAAAAAAAAATCTGAGAACAACATCACCAATTAATACCTTTTCATACACATATGTTGAGGTATAAAAAAAATCTAGAAACGGTTGCCATGTACAACAAAATGTCCCCAAATGACCCTTACAATAACTGGTTCTATAGTTAGAGACAGATTTCCCTATTGATTACATTGTACTTTGCCATGAAATATCCACAAGGCAAATTCACAAATGTTGAACCTGATCAGTTCTATTCATGACTAGACTCAAGAACTCACTGTATTACAACAAAAATCTGCATTTTATCATTAATTTTATCTGCCATCCGTCTGTATTAACGAGTGACAGCTTTAAGCGCAAAAAACATATTTGGCATCATAATAATAGTGTGTTTTTAATTATTATGCAATATTTTATTTATCAGTTTGAACCATTTTAAACTGTTCTGAGCCTTGGTCATTTCTCTCTGGGATTAGTTTGTAGATTAAACGAGTTCTCACACTGGCTTCTGTCCTGTAAAGAAACAGTAAAACAGCCAGCGATTCAAATGGCTCTTTGAAATGAATGGATCCAAAAGATTCAGATCCCATAAAGTTGTATTGGGGCCAGTATACTGTATGGGGTCAATTTTAGGTCCCAAACATTCCAAACTCCTTTGAAAGCTAGTACCTCCAACAGTGCACTTCGTATGGAATCACCCCGGACCGGAAACGAGGCTATGGCGTTAACCTTCCACAGTTATGCAGATGATACGCAGCTTTACATCTCCATGTCTCCTGATGACACCAGGCCAGTGGTTGCTCTTTTTAACTGCACTTTAAATCAAATCCTGGATGCCAGAAAACTTTCTCCGGCTTAACCAGGACAAAAGTGAGGCTTTAGTCATCAGTCCCGAGGCTCAGAGAGAGAAACTTTTACCCAAACCACAAACACAGTCTTTTAATCCATCTCCACAAGTGAAAAACCTGAGCATCATCTTTTACTCTGACCTGACTTTTAACCCACACATTAAGAACATCACAAAGAGAGGTTTGTATCACCCAAAAACCATAGTAGAGTCTGCCTTATTCTCTCCCTCGCGCCAACACAGACGCTGATGCTTTTATCACCAGCCGAAATAAACTACTGTAATGTCCTGCACACTGGTCTTCCTAAAAAAGAATATTTCAGGTTTACAATTATTACAAAAGTCAGCAGCACATGTCCTGATTAGAACCGGAGAGCGGGACCACCACTTTTTAAATCACTGGCTCCCTGTGTGTTTCAGGATAGGTTTTAAAGTTCTTTTACTGGTTTAAAATGTCTTAATGGTCTTGGGCCTTCTTATCTTTGAGAACTACGAACCCTAACTGACCCCGCGCTCCTAGTCATTTCCAAAGTCAGGACACGCTCACAGTGAGGCGTCTTTCCAATACTATGGTTTTTGATGATGGTACATCCTGCAGAAGAACCTCAGGGCTGTAGGAGAACCTCAGGGCTATAGGAGAACCTCAGGGCTATAGGAGAACCTCAGGGCTATAGGAGAACCTCAGGGCTGCAGGAGAACCTCAGGGCTATAGGAGAACCTCAGGACTGCAGGAAAACCTCAGGGCTGTAGGAGAACCTCAGGGCTATAGGAGAACCTCAGGGCTATAGGAGAACCTCAGGGCTGCAGGAGAACCTCAGGGCTATAGGAGAACCTCAGGACTGCAGGAAAACCTCAGGGCTGTAGGAGAACCTCAGGGCTGCAGGAGAACCTCAGGGCTGCAGGAGAACCTCAGGACTGCAGGAGAACCTCAGGGCTGTAGGAGAACTTCAGGGCTATAGGAGAACCTCAGGACTGCAGGAGAACCTCAGGGCTGCAGGAGAACCTCAGGGCTATAGGAGAACCTCAGGGCTGTAGGAGAACTTCAGGGCTATAGGAGAACCTCAGGGCTGCAGGAGAACCTCAGGACTGCAGAGAACGCTCATGGTTTTAAGAGCAGGCTCAAGACCCACCTATTTACCTTAACTTTTGATACATACTTATTGTCTTATTTGTTTATTATCACATGTATTTTGTATATTTATTGATTTTATATTATGTTCTTCTAGATCATAGCTTTGCATGCCCTGTATATTTATATGAGGTTCTTCTCTCAAATAGAAAACACTCTGTTCCACCTTGTGATGTCACGTGGTAATACAGGAAGTGCTGCACTGTGTTTTTAAACTCCATACACCTTCACTAGTGTCATTTGGATAATTTCTGTGGTAAAAAGTAGCTGTTGACTTGACTTGAAAACTACAGCTCCATGACATCACATTTTGAGCAAACACAACTATGTTTTTTGATGAGGATTACCGTAAATTTTGGACTATTGAGTGCACCTGAAAATAAGCTGCAATTTTGTACATATATAAGCCGCACTTGAATATAAGCTGCAGGTTTTCATGTTGTAACTTGAGATATTTACATAGAAAGACGGAGCACGGAGTTTTTTTTTTTTTTCATTTAAGACATGCTTTTTTTTCAAAACGTGTCTGAAAATCGGCAGTACGGCACCAACACGCCAGCCGCCTCCAACGTCGCACCATAGATTCATTAACGCCAAGCTTACGTGCAGTGGCTCTATTTCCTTCTTTGATGGTCAGATCGATTGCCTTTAACTTAAAAGCTGCATCACATACATTTCTTCATGTGTTTTCCATGATGAGGGTGTGAGCATGATTCGCAAAATGACAATTCAAAATCAAAACTAGTGCATTCTTCAGCGTGTAATCTTTCCCCACTTCTGTCTCACTTTTGCATTTTCTGATAGAGAGTGCCCCCCGGTGGTCGTTAGCCTGTAAAAATCTATAAATTAGCCACAGGGTTCAAAGCGTGGGAAAAAAGTAAAGGCTTATTGTCCAAATTTACGGCATAACATGACTTAAAGCTCAGATGAGGCAATTTTGTGTAATATAGGACCTTTAACTGTTAATCAAAGAAACCTTTCTGTTGCCATATACATTTTAAACAGACATTTACATTACAGTGTACGTAGTCTCGCATCCTGAGTATTTGCATGGGTTGTTTTCAGGCTCTGTTTGTTCTCTGCCTGTGCTGAGTCTATAGTACAGTCTCAGGGGAAGGAGCCGGGGCTCATCTGTCCCACAGGACTCACTCTCATTCATATGTATGTGTTTGGCCCAGAGCTGGATTCTCCTGGATTTGATACCTTTGCATTTGATCCCCCTCTACCTCCTCCTCCTCTCTTTTTCTCATAAGGCACTGAATTGCTTTAAAGTTGCAATTCAAAAAGGTGGATTGGAGTTCAGCATCAATTTGTGTATATTAAAGGTCCTGTATTACACAAAATCGACTCTAGCGAGCTTTAAGTTATATTGTAAGGTTGTTTCCTCCTCAAAAACATACCCAGAGTTGTACACGTGTTTGGGTAACCTTGAATTATAAGTCGTCTACATCTCTCAAAATACTCTTTTCCACCTTGTGATGTCATGTAGTTCTCAAGTTAACAGCTACGTTTTACCTTCAGTTCAGTATTCTAGTCAAAGTGTATAGAATTTAAAAATACAGTGGAGCGCTTCCTATTTTACATCATGACATCACAAGGTGGAACAGAGTGTTTTCTGTTTGAGAGAAGAACTCAGCCTAAACATGCAAGGTTTGTGTGTTAAACATGTGAATGAAACAAAACACACCTCCAGGTCTGTTTGTGATGAGGAAACATTATGACCTAGGTAAGAAAAGAGCGTCATAATGGCCCTTTCAATCTACACATACATGTCACTTGAACAACATTTTTGTATCACATTAAAATTGTTGACTTTATCAGAAGCATGTCTGTGTATTCCCTCCGTCGTCCAGGTATGATCTATAGCAATCAAAAAATTAAATTACGTAACTGGACAAAAGTTTTAGACTGAAGACATTTTGCTGCTTATCCAGGCGGCGTCTTCAGTTCTGGGCAGGTTTCTGGTGGGATGTCTTGTAACTGTCTGAAGGGAGGAGTAGTTAGGTCCCCACCAAAAACACTAACATCTTATACAGACAGAGCATCTAATGTTTACAGTTTAGTCTGTTGATCCATTGTACAACACCCGCTGAAGACATATGCAAGGATCATTCTGCAGATTCTTTGGACAATAGAGAGAACTACATAATGCATGAAGCTATGAAAAATACATAGAGTTAACGTTAGACCTGCAGTTCACATTCATCACACATATTACAAGTCAATGCATTATGTATAAGAGGAAAACAATGGTGCATTGTGACTGTTACCCCTGGTAAAATATATTCATTTGTTAACCATGTTTCAGGCAAAAAAAATGAAAAATTGTGAATTAGACCATCTCTAAATGTTGAATTGACGGTAACATTTCTGTTCCGCAGTATGGCATTACTCAGGCCCGCAGGCTAAATTTGGCCCTCGATATAAATATATTTGGCCCGCAAGATCATATCAAATGTGTATTGGAGCTGGCCCACCGGCCGTCTCGCCAGTATAGAGCATGCACCATGCAACATGAATCCCAGGATGCTTTGCAAATGTGTTGGCACCGGCCCCCATCACTCTGTTGACACTTATCAGCATCTGCTACCTGTCGCCTCATCAAATTTAATCCACCTCCTCTGAAAAACATGCAGATGTTGTTGAAATTTTTCAATTAGTATATTTAGTTTGTCCCATGACTTGGTCACAGTTTTTAATTTTGGCCCTGTGTGAATTTGAGTTTGACACCCCTGACATAGACTGTATATGGCCTCGATGAGCTTCATTTGACTGGAGCCGAACGCTATGGGTGACGTCACACTCACTTAGTCCACTTCTTTATACAGTCTATGCTTAAAACACATGCATTATTACAGTAGATCAGAGCTGTAACTTAATCTGATGGGTCACCTGCTTGTCTCTATGGAGATAGATAAGTTTAATGCCACAATGTGGAACATTCATAGCAAACCAATAACATTTCTATGGAGACAAGAATGCAAACTCTCCGCCAGGAAAGTTACATAATGCACCTTTGTGAACAAAATGACTTCGTTAACCAACAATTGTGATTATTCATGTCACAATATAAGAACTAAAACATATAATTTTGAAGTTTATTTCACATAACCATAATTCGTTTTTTAACTCACAAAGTTTCTCTTAGAGCTTGTGACATCCAAGAGAACTATCGATATACTAACTAAGATAATAGACACACTAACATATACACACTTCTTCAATACTTTACAAAGACCTGAGTCTGATCATCGATGAATAGTGAATAAGACTGAATCTTTAAACCCATTGGATTTCTAAAGACCGGCTCTTTTTATATTTATTTATATGACACAAGCCAATGTGAGATCTCAAATTAACAACAAACTTATCATGGAGTGAAAGGACCAAGGCTACGGTTTGTTTAAAAAGGTTCAAACTGAGAGCGTGTTTACCCTTTTTAAATTATGCATAATATAAATAAAAGGCTGCGCTACAATAATAATACTTAAAAAAAAACTGTTATTACGATGCCAGATCTGTTTTTCTAGGCAAAACTTCTCGCCTGCTCTGCTTCTGTGCTGATTTTCCTGTTGGTTCTAGAGTAATCAGTATAAAAATGCATGGAAACTAGTAAGAAAAATTCAGCTTTTCCCAAAAATTAGATTTGGATCGATCTGTTCATGTTAAGGAACCGTTCAAAAGAGCCGAATCTTTCACAAACGTCACATGACTACGGGTGAATCTCCCTGAGTTCAGATGGGGCTTCATTGACTCATGGATTAGTCACGCATGGTCCTCAAATATGGCTTTTTAAAGAAAAAAAAGAAATAAATGTTATGTCTCGAAGTTACTCTTTAGTAGTTTTTGGTCCGAAACACTTTTTTCTCTTACATTGTTGAACCTCTACTTTCTACTTGAAGTAACATTCTCTTACTTGAGTAGTTTTTGGCTACTTTTTCCACGTCTGATAACACGGCTAAAAGTGAAACACAGTTCAGCATAATGGACCTCTAAAACTGCCAAGTCTCTGCCACAGTTGCTTCCCTCATTGTTCCCCTTGCCCATGTAAAGGGATTAAACTCCTCCCGCTGTGAATTTTTGGACAGCTTTTACGGTAAGGCAGTTTCGCGCCTAGAGGGAGTTTTACAGTAAATATCCGTTTTTCTTGTGTGGACTTGTCTATCTCTGCTCGCACACACCGCTCCCGTCTCTGGGTCCCTGGCTCTGCTGCCGGTGTCTCCTGGGATTTGGTGTTTTTTGGCTCGGTCTAAATCCGCTGCGTGCCGTAGTGATCTGTACCGGTTTTGTCTCTCCCATAGCGTCTCAGCTCTCCTCCGAGTCTTTGCGTTCTGCTTTAATGTCATTGTAAATCCAATTGAAATACTATTGTCTCTGCTCCTTTCAACATGTTCCAGGGATTTGTCGATATCTAGATTCTGTCTGCTTTTTGGTTGTTTACCTGTGGCGGAATTAATCGCCAATAAGGATGGGCGATACCACTTTTTAAATTTTTTTTTTATTTCAATATAATACTAAGTACTTTTGGGGGTATTTTTTTCATACCAATATCAATACTCAATACTAGTCTAGACTTATGGGTACAATCGTTTCGTGTATGCATGTAACCTAGCTGGCCTTTAGCGGCAGGAGGTGGAAGACAGCAGCTCGGGTGTGGTTTCTTTTTTTTTTTTCAATTACCAAAATGCATTGTGCAAATGGAGGTTGGTTTTCTGTCGCTTTTTATACTGTCCCACTAAATGGGTAAAACTGTTGTTAATTAATAGAGGTGTTTAAAATAACATTAGCTCTTCAAAAACTCTTAACCTCCATAAAACCAAATGAAACCCATACAAAACTGACTTTACACATATATTTTACACATAAACCCTAAAATACCCTAATATACTTAAAACCCATAAGCCTATAAAATGCCCAACATGCCTCCTACACAATCCCTGCCTTGGTCTTTTTAAAACACTATTCACTAAAAACACTACAGATTACACAACACACCAACACTTACAAATATTCTTAAACAGGAATTGCACTAATACTGCACATATCCAATTTAATTAGCTGTTAACTTTCCCTCACCCCAGACACTTCCTCCAGCTTCTCCTGGGGGAATCCAAGGTGTTCCCAGGCCAGCCGAAAGACATCGTCCGTCTTGTGTGTCTGGCTCTGAGGACGAGCTGATTGATATGAATTAGAATCAATACCCATATTTGTACCAAGTTAGTATTGATACAGTATATTGATATTTTTTGATACTGATACTCCCTATACTGCTAATTTGTATCACACGTCTGTCAAATGAGATCTCTCAAAAATTCTTGTATCATTCACATTCTTTTTTTGTTAGGAAAGACAATCCTTCCTCGAATAGGAATGGGAGCCTTAGACATCATCTATCTCCCATCTACAACTCCATCCTCAGACCCAAACCAAAACTAAGAAAACAAGGCTACCCAGGATTCTAAAAGGTGTGAAATCGGCCATTAGGGGCCTGAGGTAGCAATTAGTGTAGCTCGGTAGACCAGGCCTGGAAACAATAGGTGTTTTTAGTTTCAGTGTTGTTCAGACAGATATAAGGCAGTGTCCACCAACAATCTGACCAGAACTAGAGAAGCCCTTGGATGAGCAGTGAAGAGTTTCATTATTTGCATGCTGATTCTACAAAATTTTGCTCTATACTCAAACACTTTGTACCACCTGATTCTCCAGTTGGTTAGCTTCTATAAGGCTCAATGTGAATGGCAGCAGGATTTAACCAATAATGGTGAACATTCAAAAGAAGCAGATGACCTTACTGACCTCCTAAAGGCAATAGTAAAATACAAAGTGTACATGAATTGCGATAAATTCAAAATTGTGATCTGTCTCCATTCATTTAATTGTATTTTTTTCACCACGCCTAGATGGAATATTCTGTGGCCTACTGTGCAACTATTTTACAAAGAGAGAATTTTTATAATAGACAGGCAGCTTGTAGCCTTTTGTCAGTGAAAACATTTTGTCTTCTTTTTATAGCAAACTTGGTCCACAGTTTGACAGATCTCCATTTGCCCCGCCTCCTTCGAAATCAGGAAACAGGGCGCACAAAGGGGCGTTTACCTTGACTCACACCTGGGACTCACTTCTCCAAAGACCACCCCGTGACGGCAGGCGGGGTCAGTCTGATAGATTTGCCAGATCTGCCAAACTGCGCACGCCTGGGGAACAACATCTGATGAGAAACGACACCTCCGACGACGGGTGTGGGTGCACACGGAGAGCTTTGTAAGTCTTCTGGGAGAAAATGGACAGACTTGTGTATGCGGCACTCAGACCAGCAGCTATAATGAGCCCGAGCAATAAACACAAGACAGTTTTATTTCCCTCTCAACTTCTTAATGATCACACTTCTTCATCCTAATTGCATACTCGCCTTTGTACAACGCTATTTATTTCTTCAAAAATCCCAGCTCTATAGAAGACAGCAGTACAATAACAGTATTTTTAGTATACACAAAGTTGATGTACAAAGCTTGAAATTAATAAGGAACGAAAAGGAATCGAAAAAGAACTACTCCAGACTTGTGGTGGTCTGTAGTTAAGAGGAAGTATAGTAGTAGTAGTGGTAGTAGTCTGTAGTATAAGAGGAAATCTATGGTGCATTGTTACTCCTGGTAAAATAGATTCATTTGTTAACCATGTTTTAGTCAAAAATTGAAAAATTGTTGATTACTTTTTACCATACAGTAGATCATCTCTAAATGTTGAATTGACGGTAACATTTCTGTTAGAGCAGGGGTGTCAAACTCACATTCACATTGGGCGAAAATATAAAACTAAGACAAATTCACAGGCCAAACTCAATGTTTATTTGAAGTTTAGTTTTGCTTAAACACAAAATCTGGAACAAATCAAACTTGATATTACAAACATATGAGAAATTAAATTTGAAATAAAAGACACATCAGTAGTATTAATTTCTTATTTAAATAAATACAATAAATGATGTCTCTCTGTAGCAATTAAATTGGCTGAGGTGAGGTGAGGTGAGGTGGCTAATGAGTGTCAATAGAAAATGAGGGGCGCTTGTTGGTCTCGACTGCAGCGTACTAATAAAGCATTCTGGGATTTGTAGTATTAGTGGTGCACGGGCCATATATAATTACACTGCGGGCCAGATTTCCAGATTTGGCCCCCGGGCCTCAGTTTGACATGTGTGTTATAGGGTCTACTGCTATTACTGCTATTCTTGAAATGTTCCACAGTATGGCATTACACTTCTTTATCAAGTAGTCTTTGATCACAGATGTTTTAATTTAAATTTGCCTTAAAACACACATTCTTACCATAGATCTGACCTGACCTGGCCCTAAGCAGCTGGTGGGCCGGCCCTGAGTGCCCCTGAGTGCCCCTGAGTGCTGTTACCCCATTGCACTGCAGTAGTGGGACCATTCGTTCACCAGTGCAAATGTAATAAAAAGACAGTCTTCTTGTATGTTTTGCAGTTATTTTACAGATAATTTCCACGACATTAGGCAGTGTGGGTGAAGTGTCTTGCCTAAGGACACAATGGCAGTTTTGCATCTGTAGGGGAATACCAATGCTGTTTGTAGCCGAATCCATTTTAGTATTGATAGCTGAATTTGACGCACAACAAAAACACATTTTCAGCTGATGTTCATGGACAAACATATTTCGCAATAATACTACAGTATGCACATCAAGAAAACACTCAAAATATTTAAAGTGCATATCACAGTCAGTCAATATAATTATGTTTAAGAGTTTACAAAAAATCTAGTAGCTAGTTTTAAACATTTTCACGTTTTTCATTTAACTTCCTGGTTGGACATTGGCAGCAGATATAATTATGATTAGACTAACGCAAATAAATAAACACCTTTATTTTGTTAAATGAAGGTTTTAACTGCCAGAAAAACACCTTCCTTGCATGTCAGATGAAATTTTCCGTGTTGATGACATAAGTAGCGGGATTCTGTTTTAAAACTCAGCGCTACTTCCTGTATTTTTGTAGTTTTACTTTTTTCTCACCGACTGCTACTTATTATATTTATATTTAACACTTACCACAGGTACTATGCTTCCAAACCAAGACGCAAAACCCTGTCATATGCATTTTAAAACATGACTACAATTCAGTAGAAATCCAGTAAATGTACTTTTAAGCATTAATGTTGTTTTTTCTGTACTGGATAAGGGTTATTTCTGCCATTTGCTGAATGACAGAGTTGAGGATGAGACTTCTCTGAGACCATCTTCAGAACGCCTGGAGGAGTTTTACCCATCACAGTTAAGTCTACAGCAACTGCCAAAATCCAGCTTTCCTTTGCTGCCGTCTGCTGACAGGGGGTGCCAGATTTGGAGCTCTTTCTCTGGCATTGGTAGAGTCATTTGTGTGCAGTTTCTTTGGCTGTAACGTGAACTTTTGTGCACATCTGCTCATGGTTTTACATCAGGTGTCTAATTGAAGAATGTTCCCAAGTCACAGAAGACCATGGTGTATTTTATTTATTTATTTTTTATTCTTTAATTCCCTTTTAAACATGCTTTAACCGCTGGTGTAGGAGGGAGCGGTGGCTTAGCAAGGCTTTCAATCAAACCTGACCTTAGGGAAAGAAGGCAGCTTTGTTCGTTATTAATGTTCATATCTTGAGTTATGGACACAATAGTGAAATACAGTTGTCCCTTACTATATCGTGGTTGACCTTTTGCGGTCTCGGTTTGCATGCTTTTTTTTACATTTACATATGAAGACACATAACGTTCTGCGTCCTGATTGGCTGAGGGACTGTAGACCATTATCAATCAGTCTCCTCCGTGCCGTGTCTCCTGTACAGTGACTGCTATGACATTCATGACAGCGAGGAGCAGGATGATGTGGAGCCCAGACCATTGACGAGTACTTTTCACGCAGTCCCAAGCCCATATAATGCCACCAACAGCTGGTTTGACAAATTTCAGAAACGCTCTGGAGAGGCCTCCTCTGTGGATACCGCTGGAGCAGAGGCACGTGAACAACACATTTAAAGTGATCATCGGGGAAGGGGGATATAATATATGAAGGTTTGATCTTTGAGAATGTTTAAACAAGAGAGAAATGTGAGAAAATGTTAATGCCTGTGTGAGAAAAGTGTATAAAGTGTGTGGTGAGGGGTTTTACAGCCTTAAAACATATAAAGCTGACTACTTCATGGATTTCACCTATTGCGGACTATTTTTAAAATGTAACCCCTGCAATAAATGAGGGACCACTGTAAACACTCCGCGGTGAATTGTAGCCAGTGCCGATGGAGCCAGAAGCACAGTCCATGGACCAGCAGGTTAGTGTCGGTTTCTGTTCTGTTGCATGAAGAACAGGCGCAGGGGCACAGGGATCGTTCTGTAGATTTTTACTGTCGTTTACAGCCATACAGTCGGGTTAAAGACAGCGTTCAGCAAAATTCAAAGCAGAGTCAGGTGAGTAGTGTCCGAAGCAAACTCCCATAGAGGGGGTTACAGAGTGAGGGTCACACATTAAGAAATTTATAGCAAAGTCGAACAAGGTGAGTGTTTTATAACCCTCCCAGACTGGGGGGGGGGTCACACATCCTGAGATGAGAGGAGCTACAGATAAGAAATGTGGCTTTAACCAAAATGACCAGAACATAGCTGTTATCTTCCTTTAGTGTGATGTATGGCCACTGCTGCATGATGGGAAACACAACGTTTTGCACCTTTGTAAGAATGTAAGCAATATATTACGTTTGTTTTTTTGTCTACATTAGATATGTCCTTTTATGAAAGAATTTAGAGGGCGAAAGGTCAAATATTGCAATTTGATTTGGGATATATGTGTACAAAGAAGTAACAACTCGTAACTTGTAGCATAATATTTGAGAGAAAATGCAAATATGAACTGATAGACCAACCCAAGACTGTAATGAATTTTGTACAGTAGGGCTGCACAATATGAGAAAAACACGAAATATTATCGTGATATTTGAATATACTTTTTGACCCAAGAAGTGCAGTTAAATAAAAATAACTAAATAAAAATATTTTTCCTTTATTTACTAGTCAAAATGGGTGTAAATAAAAACCAAGTTGAGCCTAAGTCTAAAGTAGGACTTAATAAGGGAATTCAGTTTTTATGAAATCTGCTTTTTGTCCAATTTATAGAAAAAAAACAAAAAACTGTCCACTTCTGTAAAATGAAGAACTGTTCGTTGTTGCAATATTTTTTTTTTCTTGTGATATTGATTATTGCAATATCGATATCTTTGAGATGCACTGTACAACCCTAAACTACAGGTATGTTAACTGTGCCAAGTCAGATTGAGATTTGGATTTGATTTTGATATATTGTGCAGTCGTAGTTCTACTTCTGTTCACAATCTGAACTGCTTTTGATCTTTAGTGGGATCCTAAATCTCCATATTATAATGCTTCTTCATTAAAATAGAGGAATACAATTTAGAAAGAACTACTTCTTCCTATAATAAATAATAAATTCACTGTGTTTTACTGAATTACTTGGTGTTTTCTATACACTTTATACCTCTAAGAAACGTCAGAACAATTTGATGGAGCTTCCCAGTGAATCTTTCTAACGATACAGAACTGAGCATGAATTAGATCCATAACCTCTCATGCAACTGGAGCCTGATCCAAGCAGCTTTTGGTGTTTATCATACAATATTCATCTAGGATTAATATTTGATAGAGCAACACACCTCTCTGTGGTTTTGGGATGTGCTGATCATTTTCATTTTAAATTTATATTCCCTCAACTTTCTGCAGATTTTCATTGGACTTCCTGAATGATGTGCTTCAGTGGTTTACAGCGGGCTGCAACTCTCTGAAGCTGAGTGTCACCGTGCGATTTTGGCCATCCGCGATTGAGATTTATGATCGTGGGGAAAATCTTGAGTCGTTGCTCAAAATCATGGGTCGTAGATTTTACAGTAGGACGAAGATCAAACTTGGAACTTATGCCCGACCCAAGGTGAGCTGGGATTGATATCAAGCCTGTCTGATGTTTTAGAAGCTTGGTTGACGTGGGCCATGGTCTTGTCTGTGAACAACCTCGGGCAAACGTGGCCACCAGTGAACACACGATCTCTGTCAAAGTAACAGCAGAGGAGCTCCACTGTGAACAAGACAGTGTTTCCCCTTTTCCGTTTCATTTACTAACTTCTACAAAAGCAAAACCACCATTTTCCATGTAACACCAGCTTTAGCCAACCACTGTAATCAAAGAGATGTATTGACACAAAGGAGCCTGGATATTTGTTAGCCCCAACTGATCAAACGCACTATCACACAGCGTGCATATGTGTTGGCGTAACAATCTCATAAGATGAACAAAAATCCTGCAGTGGACACCGAGCTTAACATGCAAGTTGTTCTTGTTGTCAAACTGTCATTTTAACTTTATAGCGTCAGATGCTATTGTTAAATAGGTTGTGGACTTTTCCATTACCATAACTACGCAACCAATTTTGCTCTCATGTAAATTCAAACGGCATCTCAAAGCAGAGGCATGATGCTCTTTAGATATTTTAGCGTCATTACGGTAATCTGCCTCTGTTGTCCCTCGAAGATGACGAATGAGAGGCAGGAGCCGCGAGGATTTTCCCAGTCGCTTATTCAATGCGTCAAATAAAAAATACAGACAGATATGTAAAATAGAAAAAAAAATGCTGTATATTCTGATACTTCAACATGATGTTTTTGCGTCAGCAGCATAGACGTATAAAGAAGTGGACTTTGTGAGTGTGACGTCACCCAAATGAAGCTCATCCAGGCTCACAGTTATGGAGCCAAATTTGGACCCGAGATCCATATTTGGAATTCCGACCACGGGTATCATAACGACCAACGAGTCAGTTCGGAGCGAGGCTGGTGGGAGCAACCTCAGGGAAAGCAGTCTCCACATTTGGATCATGTAGAGTGGGTTAATATGGACATTTTAAGACGAAAATTACAGGCCCGACAGCAACAGTTACGCAGAGAGGGAAGACAGCTTTTCAATAGAAAGTGAATTGGAGCCAGAGTCGAGGGAGCCGGAAGCGCACCCATGCTCCGGTTCTTATTTGGAACACGGTGGCTAGTATGTTACCTACTGTACGTCCAGTTATATATGCAGTCTGTGGTTGGCAGTTAGCAAAGGACGTTGATTCACTTGCAATTTTTGTTGTATCTACATGAAAGCGAGTAAACTAAACGACCAGTAGCGTCTCCCCTACTCTATACCGACAGGAAAATGAGCCAAAAATACTGACAGACAGCCCCGCTTGCCTGCATATTGTTGACTGGAGCGCCTTTTGTCTGGAGTGTCAAAATATTACGTTGTTGTTTTTTTGATTCAAAGACAGCGCGGCTCTGTGACAGCCGTACTCTTGTTTCGCTTTCTCTCTCTTCTCCTCTCTGAAATCTGACCCAGTTGGAAATGTAGTGAACAACTCCACAACAATGAAAATCAAAATGCAGTTGATGTGGGAACAACATAGAATCACAGGACGGAGGAGAGGAGAAGGTTACCAAAGAACTCACGTCTCAAATCAAGAGTCTCGAACATCGGGGCTGTGTTCACGTCAGCATCCTCTGCCGGCTGCGTGCGGGCTCCTCTCGTCTTTTGTGGCCCTGTTGTGTGAGGTATTGCAGAATTTTAAACTACTTTGACCACGGTTGCTCTGGTATTCTCTGTAATTTGATTTAATTATGAGTCTCCAGGAAATCCTTCACATACTGTAGATGTCATGAAGTTAAAAAGGGGGGTATTACAGTTCTGTGAGGTATTAAATATTAACCTGTAACATATTGAGATCACTGTGTTACCTTTTAATGTTTTGAAAATGGTATTTCTGCTGAAGAAAAGTTATTTAAGTGTTTGTAAGTGTAAATCCACCTTCCAGAGCGCTACCACGGTACAGTTAGTCATACATTTCGCTAATGGAGCTACTACACATTGCATCAGGTTTGTGAAGTTGCGATGTTTTGTTTAGTATATTTATGATCTCCAAACAGGTGCATGGGTGACGTGGGTGGAGCATTGGACAGAATCTTCCAACCGTATAGAGCACGTATGTCAAACTCAGGCCCGGAGACCAAATCTGGCCCGCGGTGTAATTATATTTGGCCCGTGAGATCATATCAAATGTGCATTAGAGCTGGTCCGCAGGTATATAGCACTCGCACCACTAATACTACAAATCCCAGAATGCTTTGCTAGTATGCTGTAGTCTAAACTTGCCACAGAGAGAAACATAATTTATTTTATTTATTTACATAAGAAACTAATACTACTGATACTATTACTAGTGAATTTCTCTATGTAATATGAAGCTTGAGTTGTTCCAGATTTTATGTTTCAGCAAAACTAAAGTTTGTTTCATATGAAAAGATCAAGTGCAGTCAATTTTTCAATAAATATTGAGTTTGGCCCGTGAATTTGTTTCAGTTTTTAAGTTTGGCCCCCTGTGAATTTGAGTTTGACTAGTCTAGTGGGTTCTAATAGGGCCCCGGAGAGATCGCAAGATTACTCAAACATGCATGGATGACATAGATCCACTTCAGGCATCCATGTTTGATTAGAGAACGTTATAACACGGTAGAAAGCTCCAAAAAGTCAATCTCGCATTATACTTTAGGGTTAAGGTGCACTTAATTGTCTGTGTAGGGGAAATCGCCCTCTGCATTTAACCCATGTCTCAATGTCCCGGGCATCCTGTCAGCTCCATGTCTTGAGGTGATGGGGCAAAGTGTGTAGTGTAGAGTCAGATTATAGAAAAAGCTCTATTGCTGTGTATGTAAAAGTGATATATTACTGTAGAAACGGAACTAAACCTGGAGGTGGCATGTTACCTGCATTATTCAAATCAAAATAGAATGTTAAAACTATATTTCTGAACATTCTGCATAGAGATAGATAAGTTTTAGGTCAGACTGTTGAAGATTATAGCCAAAAGAATATTTCGATGGAGCAGAAGTAGGTGTCCTCCATGCCAAATACAAGTCAAGTTTGTGGAGATGCAAGCCTACTCACATATTATTTCAGTGCACTAAAAATGTCCATGTCCAAAGTCGATTGTGCGCACAAAAAAGTTACATATTGTGGCTTTAAATTATTTTCTTCAATCAATATAATCTTGACAATAATCACCCCATGTACATATTTCTCTTACATGAGTTTGAGAGCAAAATTATGAACTTTAAAATCCTTTCATTGTAAGCTGTTGTTTTTCCGCTGTCGACCTAGAGGGGGAGACATTGCTCCATAAAGGTGTGATTCCCCAGCGCTGGCGTCCGCTCCGGAGCTCACAACAGTTTGATTTGAGCACAAACACCACACAGTCAGCAGCTCAGAGTGATCACACTCAACTCGAGAGTCCAGCGGAGTTTGTACACACCAAAAGTGGATTGGCCCGGACTTACAACGGAGGAGGAGGTGGAGGGGTGGGGTGGAGGTTTGGGATGGGGGTTTGAAAGAATGACTGAGCGCTAGAAGAGAACAAAAATGTCTTCAGTAAAGGTAAAATTGAAAAATCAATTCTGTTAGAAAGAAAATGATAGATCGGGCTGTTTCTGTAGTGTTGTTGAGAGCTATGCAAAATGTTTTTTTTAGATAGCGCTGCTCCTACACCAATCCGTTCACCTCGTCCCGTAGAATGATGAGGTTCTATCTGACATTTCTGACAAAATTGTTCCTGGGTGACTATTTTACACTATATCAAATGTGACTTTGAAGATTAACTTGTTGTTATAAGGTTCCTTCTGTGTGAACCAATCAGAACACAGAATACATTTGAACTGACCAATCACGATGAACATTTTTTGATATAAAAATGACGTTTTAGCCCAAATTTCAAATTCATTTTAATATTAGTTAATGCATTTTGAAACATTGTTAATGTTGTATGACGAACATACAATCAAAAGGAAAGTTGGTTTTAAAGGTTTTAATCTCAGTTTGAATACAGTTTGCACAAGTATAATGCATTTAGCTGTTAGACTAGACTTCTTCAGTTAGAAAGCCATTTTTCTCTTCTTTCCTCTTTGTGACCCTCCACCATTAATCTAAAATTAATAAATTAATAAAAAAAACTCACCTATTTCAATTCTATGCAGCCTAGAAAAAAACAAAAAGAAAAAGAACAAAACAAAAATCATTTATTAACTTTTATTAATTAATGAATACCATAAGTTTATTTCTTCATTGCTATTGCTACAGGGGAAAAGTGGGTCAGTAGTTGGAGGATCGATTCCTGCTTGGATGTTGTTGTGTCCTTAGCACGACACAAGTGGTGTGTTTGGAGGGGCTGATGGTCGATGGCTGATTCTGAGAGGTTTTTGGAGTGAATCTGGATGATAAAAAAAAAACTGAGAATATGAAATAAAAATCATCCACATCCACATTTGGTGCACATCTTGCTCATGTGCCCTTGAGCAAAGCAAGTCTAAGGGGACCACACCCTATCTCTGACGTGAAGAAAGCCTGGTGGTTTGGGTTGATGTATTCACACTTCACTATGGCCTTTACCTGCACCATAAAAAACTAGAACTTGAACAGACTGCAAAACATTTTATTTCAAAATTCTGTGTATCTAGAAAATAATATCTCCTCATTTACCCTCTCAGGGCTGGGTTTGACAGCTAAGTATGCAGCGTGAAGCCGTAAAAGAAATCATAACGATGCCTGATCGTGACCAAGAATACACATCTCCACTGTATTTCGCCGCCAAGTAAAGTGTGGGCATTTATGTCTCTCTGAGCAGACATCATTAAAACTGTGTCTGGGTCTGTCCAGTGTAAGATGGGAGCAGGTTCATTTAAAGGTAGTGTCTGTAACATGTGGTTCCACTGGTTTATACATATTAATCAAAACTTAAAGGGGCTGTACGCAAGTTTTTCATGTAATAAAGTCAAATCTGTTCTGCCCCAGTACAGGTATATAGTAAAATGGTCAAGTGTGCAGTCTGTGTCTAATTACAAAGAGTTTTTTTTTATTCTCTGTGAACCCAGAAGTTGTCATTTGCCTTACCGTGGTGCTAGACTCTGCTCTGGCCTTTGAAAGTTGTGAAAGGCACTTATAAATTCATCATTGTGAATAAATTAGGATGCATGGAATAAGTTAGGTAAGTGAAGAATAAGTTAAAATGAACTAGTTTGGTTCCTTAAGTCTTTAACTGCAAAAGCATAAAGTGAGAAGAGTATGGGGCCTAAAATCAACACCTGAGGACACCCATGCCGTATACTGAAGGACGACCATCTTGCCATCATTTACTTGCGAGCACTGCTTTGATTAAATCAGGGAAATGCGACTGAAACACTTGGAACTGGTTTACATTGGTTCTTTAAAGGTGCTGTACCTGATTGTTGCAGTCTTAAAAACATGAAAAACTGTACTAACTAAGTGTTTGCAGTAATTTAAAGTTAATCCTCACTTACCTCATGCATTCTGCACATCGTAATTAGTCAGTGTGATAAGGTTACGAGCGCTTTCACGGCTGTCAGTGCGGAGTTTTGCCTTAACCGTAATGTTAACAGCACTTACCATGCTAACACGCACTTCCTGATTACCAGAAAAAAACACTTTATAGTTAAATGAGAACATCGCACAGCTTACTTATTTTGACCTCAAGAGACGCATATACAATATATGTGTATTGGGGCAGGACAAACTCAAATACATGTGGAAAAGAATCACAGGGGCTTTAAAGCTGCAATGTGTAAGTTTATCAGACCTGTTCCCCCTCCCCTCTCCTGGCCTTTGTTCAGACTCTGTGCTCTGTGGTCTTCTTCTGTCAGGCCAAAGCTGAGACACTACCAGGGAGCAGTAACGTAGATAGCATCTAGTGGTGACATGTGAGAATTACAATAGGGGCGGGTCTTCCAATCTAATTTCAAAAAATGAAAGTACTGATTAACATTTTACATGCAATTTATTGGAATCATGAAACAATATTACCACAAGTGTGAAAAACAAATTCTGATCAGTGCATCAGAATTACGTATAAAGAACATAATGTCATTAACCAGAAAAAGTTAAAAGGGTGAATACTCCACTAAAACTCACGAGTGCGTCTCATTTGAGCCAAATTGCCACTAATTACTTCGGAGTCATTAAAATCGCTCCCACGAAACAGTGATTTCTGAGTGCATTAAAGACTCAATTATATCAAATGGATGTTGACAACTGTGGGCCTTTCATTACGCTCTTCAGATAAATGGGCTGTAAAAATAAAAGATGGCAGCAGTTTGCCTTGGCAGTATCCAGGCACGCTAAGCTCTTCACACATCTGACTCTATCTGGTTTGGGCCACTCAATGCTTTATATACATCAGAATAGATTTAATGCAGCTGCTTTAAACACTGCGTAAAAGGTCAATGCGTAAAGGATATGAGCAGGTTCGAGGTCAAAAAAGAAAGTTACAAATACTTTCCATACCCAATTTTTTCATGTAATAATGTAAAATCTGTTCTGCCCTTGTAAAGATACATCGTAAAATGGTCAAGTGTGCAGTCTGTGTCTAATTACAAAGCGTTTTTGTTATTCTCTGTGAACCCGGAGGTGTGCAATTACTGTGCTAGTTGTCGTTTGCCTCACCGTGGTGCAAGACTGCGCTCTGGTCTCTGAAAGCTGTGAAAAGCACTTATAAATTCATCGTTGTGAATAAATTAAGATGCATGCAATGTGCTAGGTAAATGAGGGATAAGTTCAAATGAACAAGTTTGGTTCCTTAAGTCTTTAACTGCTAAAGCATAAAGTGAGAAGAGTATGGGGCCTAAAATCAACACCTGAGGGCACCCATTCTGAATACTGAAGGATGAGCAACTTCCTATCATTTATTTACAAGCATTACTTTAATTAAATCAGAGGAGTGCGTTGGAACATTTGCAACTGTAGATTAGATTAGATCAGATTAGATTAATTTGATGACAATTGTAAAAGATTATATTATATAGTGAATTATAGTAGAAGTATAGTACTGTCCCCACCCTCTGGAAACTCCCTGCCCAAACACATCAGAGACTCACCTGCACTCACCATCTCCTGAAAACTCAGCTGTTCCACGCTGCCTTCAAATAACTGCATCTCCTTTATCTGTTTCTTTCATTTGTGTTTTGTCTTGAATTGAGTGAAGCATCTTTGAGTGTCACAAAAAGAGCTATACAAAGTAAAAGTAGTAAAGTACAGTACTTAAGTCAAATTGTAGGTATTTGTATTTTACTTACTTACGTACATTTTACAGTGGATACTTTTTACTTTTACTTCACTACATTTGAGAGCAGGTATCTGTACTTTCTACTCCACTACAACAGGACTGAAAAGCAAAAAGTATTTTTTCATGTTTGTGGTAACATCCTGACAAAAGTTTTCAAGTTCAAGCTTCAGTGAAAATAAATACACAAAATTTAGGGGGGAAAAAAAACAAAACTGATTTGTATTCGTAACAAAATCTGTATAATTTTGAATCAATATCACTACATTTAACACTTTAATTTTTTACTCTTAAAACTCTCTTTTTTTAAACTGGTACTTTAATACTTTTACTTTACTTTACTTTTACTAAGTAGATATTTGTATGTGATACTTTGACTTGAGTAACTTTTACCTCAGTATCTGTACTTTTACTTAAGTAATAAAACTGAGTACTTGATCCACCACTGACTATTATTAAAAACTTTATTTTAGTTACTCACACTTAAAGGTGCTCTGACTTTTCTGGTAGACGGTCCCCTAACTGCTTGTGTCTATGGAGATGTTATTCATTTGCAGGGAATACAGTAGATATGTCTATTGAATAACAATTGTTTAGTGTATTAGTGTTGTCAAAACTATCAAAAATCAGATATTAATACTGTATCAGAACAAGTATAAGACCACACAGACTAGTATATACACCAATGGACCCCTGTGGGACCTGAGGGATTACACAGATATAAGGCCACATGGAAATATAAAAGAAAATCACATTCTATTGTCTAAATAAAGCGTGTTTTACATTACACTTACATTTACATGTACATTTGAGGAGTTTTGTACAAGATGGTTGCTAGGTAACAGTTATGGAATTCCCTTCACTAACATAAAGTCAGGATTTCCAACCAGGAAGTAAAATTTGAAACTTAAAAAAGGGCTAAACTGAGAAATAAATGTAAATGTTTCAGTAAAATGAGTAGTCCAATCTGCCATAGGCTCTTTAACAGGAATATCTCATCAACATTCAATGGGTGTGTGATGCTAACTGTAGGCTGCCTGCTGTTCTGAATATCTGTTCCTAACATTCAACTTTGAATCTGAGATGCTTTTCCTTTTAACACAATCTGACTGTGAGGCAGACTTATAACAGGTGAGCTGTGCTGCTAAACAACTCCCTCTAAAATAACATTACAGTTACAAACTAGCTAGCATTAGCCAACAGTTTTTTAGTTAGTCATACTCACACTTTTAGATGAAACAGGGCCATGAACGCTCGCTACAATCACAGGCTCCTGACAATGTGTTGTTTAAATTCATTTTGTATTTTTTCTTGAGTTTTCAGAATAATTTGAAGCTTTTTTTGGCAACATTTGCACTACGTCACCATGGTTACTGCTGTATATTCCACCATAGACATGTATGCATTACACCCCCAGCACTACGCCACTGCAAAGGACCAATATATGCTAGAAATATTAGTGTCCTTGTCAGTCACACACATCCCTTACATTACACATCTCATACTCAAATAAACTCCTATGTGAAACACTCTCTATAGTATCAGCCAAGTTCATAACCTTCAGTATTTCCATGCAGAAATAATGGAAGTGAGTTTATGTTGGTCCCAAATGGAAAGTGTCATTATTTGCATTAATTTATTCATGAATTTTATCATCACAATGCCCCAGTTATCTACATGCACCTGCAGTGTCTACCATAATAGAGCTTCAGCATGACTTTTGGATGTGTAGGTCACAGTCTAGTGAAAAAATACATAAATAAAAGTCTGGCTGTGTCTGAACAATTCATATAATGCTTTTAATAATCATAAAAGTGTACTGTGTAGCTTTCTGATGGACCTTCTTGTGAAAACAGAGGTGTTATTGCTTCACCTACATCTGGACTGTCAAACTCAAATTCTTAGAGGACAAAATTAAAAACTGTGACAAAGTCGTGGGCCAAACTAAATATTTATTGAAAATTTTAAACAACATCTGCATGTTTTTCAGAAGGGGTGGATTGAATTTGAGAGAGGCGGCAGGTAACAGATGCTAATAAGCGTCAATAGAAGTGGTGGGGGCTGGTGCCAACACATCTGCAAAGCATTCTGGGACTTATAGTATTAGTGCTACATGTGCGATACTGACGTGACGGCCGGCGGACCAGCTCTAATATACATTTGATATGATCTCACTGACCAAATATATTTATATCGAGAGCCAAATTTGGCCCGTGGACCTGAGTTTGACTTGTCTGCCCTACATGTTCCACAGTAGAGCATTCAGCGGATCTATCTCCACAGAGACAGGCAGGAAACGACACCAGGTCAAGTCAAATCAAATTCATGTATAAAGCACATTTAAAAACAACCACAGCTGGCCAAAGTACTGTACAAAGGCAAAATAAAGCAATTATTTAAAACAAAACATGCAAAAACACACAAAAAAACCCTAGACAATACAAATGTCCCGCTCAGCTTGTTAAAAGTCAGAGCAGACAAATGGATTTTTAACAAAAATTTCAAAAAAAAAAAGTAAAGATTGGGCTGTTCTTATGCACAAAGGAAGACTGTTCCAGAGTCTGGGACCAGCTACAGCAAAAGCCCGAGCCCCTCTAGTTTGTAACAGGTCAGCTCTGTGGAAAGGTGAGCCCACTTGCAGAAAGCAATGCCTACATATTTTTCAACTTGTTGTCATTCTGAGGGTCATTCCAGGAAAAAGTTCCAGGAAAATTACACATTTACTATTGTTTTTGAATCCTAGCATCATTTGTTATAAATCTTATGGCTTAAAGTTCTTTGGGGTTGAAAATGGCACCACTTTCTGACGCTATTGTGAAAAATCCCCTTAGAGAAGTCAGTGAAATGTTCACCAGTGTCTGGTTCATGTGGACAGGCCCAGTAATTACAGAGATATTAACCATAAACCAGGTCAACAAAACTGCAATCTGAAAGTTAATTCAGCAATTCCACCATAGAATTATAACCTGTCTCCAGCTCTAATGCTCCGTTTCAGATGACATCACAAAATTCTATTGGCCAATAATAGTTAATAGAGATGTTTTCATGCAGGTAAAATTTTGTTTAAAGTCATATCTTTGTTGTAACATAGAAAGTTCTTGGCTCTAGTCAATAATAATAATAATAATGATAATAAAAAATCCGCTAAAAAAGATCCACTTAAAAATTTGTGCATTTAGGTTTTGGATATTTCATGGCTGTTGCCCCCATCTGGAAGTATGACTATTGACCTTATTCTCCCCCCTTCACTTTTGCCATAAATGCTACCAAACTGGTGTTTTTGTGGTAAACCTCTGTTCAAGTGTTTTTCCTGTTTTGTGAAGCATTGGGAAAGTTTTGCCGCTAAAGCTGATATTGAATAATTTAATTTGATTTTAAATTTGATTAATGCATTTGGAAGACAATTTGTAATATGAGACAATTTGTAATATGAGCCTTGCATATTAATGCTTTGCTACATGTTACAGTGTAATATATACATATAAATATATATCCTGGCCCGGCCCCTCTGTCAAATTTTAGAACCCAATGTGGCCCATGTGTCAAAAAGTTTGCCCACCCCTGCGCTAAAACATGATATAAAGTAGGTTGATTTGTGTCAAGTTCAGTCTTCATGTGCACCAACATGTCAACACTGCTCCAATTCTCCGGGAGGCTTTAAAACGGCTTTGTAGTCCATAAAAAAATTATTTACTGTCAAGATCGACAGCCCCATGCAAAATAATACAACCTGAACGACAATGTGATCATGTGATCTCAGTGAAGGTCATACTTGTGAACACGTACTTGAGTGCACCAGCTGAACCCATCCAATCATCAGAAATATCCACATATTTTCATCTTTTACTACAAACCAAAACAAAATAGAATTTTTTTTCTTTTGCCAGCATGTTGCGATTTCAGTCATGATTTCACAAAGTCTGTCTGAGTGGTATTAGAAACCCCTTGGACACTGAACCTTGAAGAAGTAGCTGCAGGTGAAAGTTTGTTGTTGAATTAGATATTTTGTGGACTTCACTGACAGCTGTGGCCAGTGGCTACTTTTGTATTTTCTATATTTTGTGGAGCTTGTTTGCCCTCCAACCAACCTCAAATCCAACCTCAAATCGGCTTACGCAAAAACTCAGGGACAGTCATGGCAATACACCAGCACAGGCAGTCCTTGTGAATCTCTACTCATGACATGTCCAACGGGTCTCATTTGAAGAGCACAGGTTTTCAATAATGTAGTAACTTTTTCGTGGTTTGGACAATTGAATGTGCAATGAGAACTATATATATCCATTGACCTAGAAGTAAATATGACGGGAAAGTATGTAAGGAGTAGGGCTGTGCAATTACAGCTGCTTTACCTGATTTTTGCTGTTTTAAAAATGTGAAAAACAGAGCAAGTTCATTTTAAAAGTCATTATTCACTTACCATATCCATTAGGAGCATCTTAATTATTCAATATGAGGAGTTTATTTGCACATTTTGTAACTTTCAGGGAGTGGAGTTTTGTCGTTACAATTTTAATTAGACGCAGATTCAGTCTTTTCTATCGGTTAATAAAGAGGTTATATCTAGATCGTTATATAAGACATAACTAAATTGAATAGAAATTGTGATTGATCAGTTAATTTTGTTGTTGTATCATTTTCATTTTTTATTTGGAATTATTTATGTAGAATTCTCCCCGTGAGTATCATAGCAACCAAAGAGCCAATGCAAAGCGAGGCTGTTAAAAGTATCGCCCCTTCCCACCTGCACCGCCACTTTAGGAGTGGGGACTTAGCAACGCTGTCAATCAAACCTGTTGCTAACGCTTGTAGGAGCAAAGATGAAATTTAAATCTGTCAACTGGACAAATCGTTGTAGGAGTGAAGACGTTTCGCTGCTCATCCAAGCCGCTCCTTCAGTTCTGGTCAGATTACTGGTGGGCACGGCCTTATATCGATCTGAAGGGAGGGGGAGTGACTTCAGGAAAAGAAGCCGCCTCATTGGTCTGTTATTAATGTTCATTTTTGATTCACAGACAAAATAGCGAAATAAAAAAACACTGGGATCATGTAGTGCAGATTAATACGAATATTTTTAGACCAAAATGACAAGACTGACAGCAGCAGTTACGGGGAGAGGGGTGGTGTTTTTTTCAATAGAAAGTGAATTGTAGCCAGAGTCAATGGAGCTGGAAGCGCGTCCATGCTTCAGAACGTGCCAGCTAGCAGGTTAGCCATGTCCATTTAAATAAACATCCAGTATATGGGCCTGACAGAAGAAAACCAGAGAGCACAAATGAGGGGAGGCAAGAACACACAAAAAAAAACTTACAGATGGTAGCTTTAAGATGAAAAAACGTCTAAATTTCAACTCATATGCTAAATTGTCGGATACAGACAAGCAGACGGCAGCTATCTGTCAGCCTGGCATTAGGATGTACAATAATTCATCACTTATGCCAATGGATCTGGAAAGGTTGAATCCATCACTGAATAATCATGTTAGCATTTAGCAGCTCGACGTGGCAGCTCGGGGTCACAACCAATCCACACACACCACACACACTGCACTGACACAGGGGCAGGTTGACATTTCACATTGTACCTCACTGTCTATCAACCATTTTAAACTGATTGAAACTTGAAACTACTAATACTAATAATGGTAATAGTATTTTTTGATATGGAGAAGGCACGCGACTCCATGTAGACTACAGACAGGGATTATTAATTAGGATGTTAGCGATAAGCAGGAACAGATCTTTTCAAGTTAAAGTTGGATCAGAAATCTCGAAGTAATTCTGGCATTAAAGTAGTATTCCACAAGGCAGTGTTGTTGGCCCTGTACTGTATAATGAGTAGTAGGAGTCATGCATCTTTATATGGAGATGATGGTGCTGCATGTTTTCGTGTGCAACAAGCAATAGTCAATCTGGAGAACTGGTCCTATCACTGTTTTTTTTGCACCACTCCTTCACTCCTTCATTTAAGTATTTTAGTGGTCAGTCTTTGAAAATACCAGAATTGTTTTGGTTTGTCTTTTCAACATCACCACGATCCATCCACCGTCCATACACCATCCATCCATCCAGCCATTTCTTCTGCTTATCCGGGACCGGGTTGTGGTGGCAGCAGTCTCATCCTCATTCTATTTTATTTATTTATTAATTTATTTGAAAAGGGACAATTCACATCAATCAACATTACAAAAAAAATGTGCCCGAGTTAGCTGACTAGAGCTAATTTTCATTGGTTGTCCCCAGGCCAGATGTAACAAGGCAACCTACAATTAAGAGAACATTTCATATCAAAAACATTCAAAGATAAGAATTAAACATATTGAAAGACAATATAATGTGGATATAATTAAAAATATGTACATTTAGAAATACCTATTTACTAATTGTAAATAGGTTCACAAGACTGAGTTTCCACAAGTCATTTTTTGTCATTCTTTTTAAATGAAAAGAATGATGGAGATGATGGAGACTCTGTGATGGCTTCAGGCTCTGTGTTCCACTGCTGGGAGGCTTTGACTGAGAAAACTGCCTGACTAAAGGCTGATCTTCTGTGAGGAATAACACAGTCTGTCCTCACTGCTCCTCTGGTCACGTGGCCCTCACTGGATCTAAACTTTACAAAATCACCCAGTGACGGCGGTGCCATGTTTGATTTTATACACCAAGCAGATGTTTTTAAATTTAACCAAATTATTCCAGTTCAGCAAATTGTATTTTTTGTAGAATGTGACAATGGTGATATTTGTAATGTTTTTTATCCAATGTTTTAGAGCTTGTTTATTACGTGATTCTAATTGTTTATCTTGTGGATGAAATATCTATCAACTGTGAGATCTAATCATGGTGACGAAGACAATTTGTCAGCTTCAGCGTATCCATCCATCTTTCTTTCTTTCTTTCTTTCTTTCATAGTCTCTCCAGTGTGTCCTGGGTCTTTTCCCCAGGGCCTCCTCCCGGTGGGACATGGAAAAGATAATAAATCAGATATTACAGCCAGACAGTTAAACTAAGGTAACATTACTTTTACTCAGTATCCTCAAATACTTGTTTACTTTTACTTGAGTAATTTCTTGAACCACTTATTTGTACTTTTACTGTACAAATATTTTGAAGTAACGCTGATGTTATTTTGAAGTCAGTTTTTGGCTACTCTCCCCACTCTTTCTTTCTACACTCTACCACTATTACTGTACGTCAATACCCAATATTGTATCTCAAAGCAAAAGCCATTCTAGTTACAAACTCACAACCAGGCAACCACAAAATTTGTTCAATCTTCCAAAAAACTTCTGGTATTAGCCATTACATATTATTTTAGACCCTTACTGTGTTTATACTAAGTCCCATTAAAACCACAAAAGTAGAGTATAGTTGTTATCTGCTAATCTTCACTAATGGATGCAGAGTTTGTCTGTACTAAAAACTCCAAAGTGGATTGTTTTCCATTCTGTAACATTTACAACAAGTAGAACTCACAGCAGTACAGGGGGAGGTTATGGAAAATGTGAGAGAAGGTTAAGTACCAAGGACACAGCTGAAGTGGCTCTTGAGATCTGCGTATTTCAATTCATTGTTATCATCCACTGAATAAAGTACATTTTAAAGATAAAGGTTTTTCTCTTTAGAAAAACTCAAATGTAAGGCCATGTTATGTGCTGATTTATAAAACAGTTTTATTGACAGAGTGAAGTGGTTGCTGTACCGCTTATTGTGGCTGATTCATACATGTTTGAGTAATCTTGTACTACTATGTTCAAGGTTTGCTTCCTCTGAAAATTTCAGTTTTCAACTACGCCCATCTCCAGCCACTTCTTTGCAGTTATTTTAAAAGTCAGACTCCGGGTCATACATGCAGCATTTTAAATATTACGTAAGTGCAGGGTGGCTGGGTGCTCCCTTAGAGATAGGGTGAGGAGCTCAGTCACACGGGAGGAGCTGTTCCTCCACATCGAGAGGAGCCAGTTGAGGTGGCTCGGGCATCTGTTCAGGATGGCCCCTGGATGCCTCTCTAGGGAGGTGTTCCGGGCACATCCCACCAGGAGGAGGCCCCGGGGAAGACCCAGGACACGCTGGAGGGACTATGTCTCTCGTCTGGCCTGGGAATGTCTTTAGGTCCCACTGGAGGAACTGGAGGACGTGTCTATGAGGATAGTCAGGGAGTCACTGCTTAAGACTGCTGCCCCCGCGACCCCGGCCCCAGATAAGCGGAAGAAAATGGATGGACAAAAGCGTTTTTAAACATTTAATAAAGAGATGTAAATGAATATCTGCTGCTTGCTACAGTAGAATGTGACTATGGATAAATCAGTTCTGTAGTTTTAAATCAATAGACCCTTTCTCTTAATGGCAAAATACACTTTCTGTGCACTGACTTTCAAAACAAATTTCACCAAGAAACTTGGTCAGGAGTGGATCATTTAAAGGCACTTACTTACTTTACTTTTAAACGGTTTGCCGCAGTCCAAAGTTATTCCTCACTTACCTTAAAAAATTCCAGATATTCTACTTATTCACCATGATGAGTTTATAAGCGCTTTTCACAACTCTCAGAAGCCAGAGGAGTTTTGCAGTGACTGTAATGCTAACAGCAACTAGCATGCTAAAGCGCACTTCCTGATTATCAGTCAAATGCTCAATCAGTCAGATGCTTTCTAATTAGATGCAGACAGCACGCAGTTGACTTACTTTGATGAGAGCTGCTTATACAATATATCTGTGCTAGCTTTGCTTAAATACTTAGGAAAAATCAGATACAAGAACTTCCATGACCTAAATATGTAAATATGGCAGAGATAAAAAAAAAAAAAAAAGAAGAGCTACAGCAAACAGAGATGTCCAAAATGGATTTCCACTGTCACTTTGTCATCGATTACATAACACATTCATATTAATTCATTTTATTTACTCTGTATGCTGAGATTGAGGTCCTTGCTAGTCAAGTTTTGGTGAAATTACTTAACATTTGCAGAAACATTTGAAAAGGAAAAGCCACAGAGTAAGACCAGTCAGTAAAAAATGTGGACATCAAGCCCTTACTACCAATTATTATGATACTTTCTGTGCCACATTGTGATAGTTGTTGGATTTCTGGGGGTGAAAGTCAGACAGAAGCGCTAACTTTTTTGTAAAACATCCATCCATACATCTCCATCCCAATGCGCTGCAACTGTAGTCATTATAATTCCCAGCACTCCTCTCCTCCCCGTCTGGATATGTCTGTGCGCTCGCATCCGGAAAATTGCTGTTGTCATTTCAGATTGACTTGAGTAAATCACTTCCTGTTCTGACCTTTAACCTCTCACCTGCCACACACATGGTTACTTCCAGCCGTCTGTTAGTGCACTGACCCAGGTCCGTATCAGTTGTAACAGGAACATGTGGTGTTTAAATATTCATAGCTCGGACAGCGCAGAGGGAGTTTGTCACCTCATGCTGATAATTAAGGCAACACTGGTGAGATGATGAAATATTAAGTTAAGTCATGCACACTGCCTGGGGAGCGGCGGGCTGATATGTGTAGCTCTCTGAATCGAGTTCTTCGCATCAATCTGGAACAAAGATTGGGAAAAGGTGAAATGTCATGATGAATATTTGAATCTGATTGGTCGAAGCATTACAGCAGTGGAACAAGATGAGAAATCAAAGTTATGTGAAGTCCAGTTGAAAGAAAAGCAAATACGCACAGTAAGTAAATCATGGATGTATTCTGGCTGGTTTCAACCTTTTGTGAGTTGGACTTATGGCCATTCCAGCACTGCCCCTCCAGCAGAAAGCATTTCTCCCATAAAGCACAATGTAAATACAAACTGCTTGAGTTTGCCTGACAGGGACCTGCAGCTTGCAAAACAGCTGGATATTTTTGTGATGATTTTTTCCATCCATCCATTTTATCAGGGTTATCCAGGACCGGTTTGCGGGGCAGCAATCTAAGCAGGCACCCCCAGACTTCCCTCACCCCAGACAATCTCCAACTCCTCCGGTGGGACCCCAAGGCGTTCCCAGGGCAGCCGAGAGACATAGTCCCTGCAGTATGTCCTGGGGCTTCCTTCCAATGAGACATGCCTGGAACATCTCCCCAGGGAGGGGTCCAGTTGGCATCCGGGACAGATGCCCGAGCCACCTCAGCTGGTGCCTCTTGATGTGGAGGAGCAGCGGCTCTAATCCGAGCTCCTTCCGTGTGACCGAGCCCCTCAACTTATCTTTAAGGAAGCACCCAGCCAACCTGCAGAGGAAATCCATTTCAGATGCTTGTATCCACGATCTTGTCCTTTCGGTCATGACCCAGAGCTCATGACCATGGGTGAAGGTAGGAACATAGATTGACCGATAAATCGAGAGCTTTGCCTTTTGACTCAGCTCCTTCTTTACTAACACAGTCCAATACAGCGACCACATCACTGAGGACACTGAATCAGACTGTCAATCTCATGCTTCATCCTTCCCTCACTCATGTAATTTTTTTTTCCTATTTTCAAATCATCCATTTGTCTCAGTTCAAAATCAGCTTTTTCAACTACTACTATCACCTTATCGTATAGTAGGAACAATATATTTTGGGGCTCAGTGTACAATTGCTTTATAAGAGTGTGGACCTTTGGGGTATTTTTGTTATAATAGGATAACATTTGAGCTGTAAAAGGCTGACTGAGGATGACTGAATTGTTAAACATAATTACATCAGGCTTGCAAAGGAAATTCACGGCGATCTAGAAAGGTGGTGCCCTCTTCCACTGTCCTTAGCTGCTCATGTTTCAGCTACTTAAATGAATATCCTGCTCCGAGTCAACTTCATAAACTCGATGATTCCTCTCTTCCTTTTGAATACTAAAAATCAAACACAATATTGATCTTTAAAAAAAAAAAAAAATTAGTGCATTAGATATTTTGATCTATCAATATAGTGGTAATCTTTTTATTAAGCAAAATTTTCTCACATTTTCTTTTTTCCAGCTAATTCTGCTTTGAATTTTGATCATTTTACAAAAAAACTTGGCTTTTTGGCTTTTCTTTTAGTGTCAGATGTTACAGATGTACAAAGCTTAATAAATGCTCAGGGTATAGTTCAACTTTAAGTAAAAGATTTGGACTGAGGAAGTCAACAATATTAAACCTTGTAAATGTGAAGGCTTAAGTCCCCATAGTGCCTCCAAGCTACACTACTTTGCAAAACTATCTAGTATTACTATATCTTGCTAAAATAATACTTGTAACATGTGACCTATTTGATTTCTATTTTGAGAACTGTTTTGATGTAGGATTTTTCTCTTCATGTTTAATTTTTTTCAAAGACACAGGCCTTTCTTTCACATTGCCACAGGGATGTTTTTGTTAAGAACCAAAGAATCTTATTAACCTTTGGACATTCTTTGAAAAACCAAGTCCCTATGCGCTGCCCACCACACGATAATCTGCCTTTAAAGATTGAAGTGTTTATCATAGCGTCAGGCCAGTGTGAAGTATTTGCATGCAGATGGGGACTTCTAATCTCAGGTTGTATTTCTAAACAAACAATAAATAAATTATTATAATCTATGTTGACCACTTAGATGTTTCATAAGTCTTTCTCAGAACAGATAGGGAAAATAGCACATGGACGCTGCCCCAATATAAATGCTAATGCAGTCAAGATAAGTAATTATCACATGCAAGATTTGCGAGTTCAGAAACATGAAGAATCCATCTTGTCCACACGACCACACCAGTGTCAATTCAACTCAGCGGAGGCAGTATTGTAGCTCTTAGAAATACTTAAGCTTGCAGTGCATCAAAAGTGTGTATTTCCCTTTATATTATGAAAAATCAGTTGCACATCATTGTCATTGGCATTCTGTCTATGCAGCCATAGACCTCTGAATAGCCTCTTCGTTTCCTGAGGTTCAGAATACCTGCTTCTCCAATACGCTGAGTTTGAGGTCGCTGATTACATCTCTGGTTTCTGAGAAATAAATGAGTGAAGCGCAAACTGAGAGAAGTTTGATTTTGTTCAAAGCACTACATTATTGTGTCTCCTTTAGGGTTGGGCTTGCCAGGATGTTAATAGGTGTGAAATCACTCATTAGGGGCTTGAATGACTTTGCTAAGTAGGACTCTGGCACAGTGCACACTCAGAGTAGCTCAATAGACCTAGACTACAAACAGAAACTGTAAACAATAGATGTTTGAGTTTCAGTGTAGCTACCTCCTCCTTTCAGATAGATATAAGGCAGTGTCCATCAGAACTCTGGACCAGGACTGAAGAAGCAGCCTGGATGAGCAGCGAAACATCTTCACTCCTACAATGTTTTGTGCAGCTGACAGATTTTATTTTTCTTTTGCTGTGGATCAGACCTGGACGACTGAGGGATTTGTACTGATCGAATTTGGTTCGGGGTCACACATATTCTGTGGGGCCATACCACTAACACACCAGCACCACTGCACAGTCACTAATTCCTTGTGCATCGTTGCCTAAACTAAACATATTTAATTACCATTCAACCACAAGAGATAAGATACAAACAGTCCAAGATGTGCTGTGTCAGAGGTTGTCTAATAGATGCACCACACACCTTGAATCCAAAGAAATCACAGGTTCAGACTAAGAACTGCACTTTGAAATTGACACTGCACTATCACTTACAATATGTAGTTACACTTATTTTATTCCAAATTTTTGTTTGCGGTGTTTGGTTGTATGTTTAGGCAGTAAAAGTTGAATGAGGTTTTTGATGTGTGTGGTCTGCAAGTCTCTGTGCAGGATTTTTCTTTGTTCACGTCTAGGACATCACTCTAACAGCAGTATGTTTTTGCGGTGACAGTCTCTGAGGGTTTCCGTGGTGACAGCATCCCGTGTCACCTTGGCAGCAGTTGCCGGGTGATGGACCGTGTTGTCGAGTGGACTAAACTTGTGATACTGGCGCAGCGGGTTGCACAGTATGGGCCCTACTGTTGGTCTGCACTGTCAGAAAACTTTTTACAAGGGCAAGAACTTATTACCTCACTTGCCTTGACAAAGATAATTTGAAAAGCCAGTGATGAGTTTCATACTATAAATTTCAGATTTAAATGAAGCTTCAAAAAGCATCTGGGACAATTATAATTTAGTTTTGCCTTTGTGTCTTCAGTACAAATATGGCTTTGATGGGTTTCAGCTTCCTGTTATATGGTGCCATTTTGAGGATGATTGATGAATTAAAAAAAAAAACCCACCATATTTTGTTTTGAATTGTTAATTGCCATGGCAACTGTCAGTGTGCTGTTTAATATACTTTACTTGAAAGAACTACAATTAATATCTTCACAGGAGTCAGCTGCCAACTTTGAACTATGCTTTGAGAAAATAAGTCTGCTGCGTGCATCTGATATTAACTGTGAAGCAGGAAGTGCACTGTTAGCATGCTGATGTTTGTTAGCTTTACTGTCACTATAAACCAAACTCTGGTCTCTGAAAGTTGTGAAAAGCGCTTATAAACTCATCTTGGTGAAATAAATAGGATGCTCGGGATGCATTAGGCACGTGAACAATACATGTTTTTCACTTGTTCTACCATAAAAAATCAGGTAATCTGGTTTTATAATTTGCCAAACTAGACAAACCCTTGTGTCTAGACTTGTTTGTCTACACTCTAGACAGTCAAAAAACTGTTTGGAGAGAGGGGGGATAAACCAGCACTGAGATGGATGGCCATAATTATGCCCAAGGAAGAGGGACATCTATTTTCGCTTAAGTATTTAATCAGGCTGGTGTGTAAACAAAGAGATGATGGGAGACAAGGCAAAGTGATTTAAGCAATAATAGAAATCCCGCTGGACTGAGCAGCGTGTGAAGGCCCAGTGAGTGGTTGTGAGTCTGAGGCATTACGCTCTGCTGGCTCTTGTCTAAAAATAATAACGCCAAGTATAGGTCAGGGACTCAGACATGGAAAAAAAGATTTTGTCATAAAAGTAGCAAAAAAAAGAGACAATTCTTAACGTGCTAGCATGCAAATCAATTCAATTTGTTAGTAGTTAGCAGTGCATGGAGAAATTGAATCGGACAAGGAAAAGACAGCACATTACTTAAGCAGATGGTTAAGAAATAAACCTACTTCTTGTGCATAAGTAAGGAATCAGAGCAAAATATTCAAGACAGCAAATTGAGCTCGTGATTGACTATAACAATCAAGATGTGAGAACTTCAAAACAGCTCCATATGTGATTACCAACTGGTTTTATTGTGAAGAAATATTTACAGTTGTCCCTCCCTATATCTCATTTTTTATAGCATATGAACGTGCATTGTGTTCTGCGTCCTGATTGGCTAAGCGACTGTAGACCATTGTCCATCACTCTCCTCGGTGCCATGTCTCCTGTACAGGACAGAATGTGTTCAGCCAAATTTACATAGATGTTCGATCGCAGTGTGACTCTTAAGTGCTGTATGTTTGCAAATTTTCTCCCCGACAAAACCCACAATGTCGATGAAACGTTCTGCACCGACAAAGGCACCTGCGGGTTTACAGCCTTAACCATATGTAATAATTGTAAAAAATAAAGCTGACTACTTCGCGGATTTTGCCTATTGCGGGTTATTTTCAGGACGTAAACCCCGTGAAAAACGAGGGACCACTGTATTACATAAAAAGTCAGTTTAAGATAATATATATGAGCTTTATTTACACAAATATTAGCATAGGCTCAGTATCATGGTCGAAGAACTTACGAACAAACGAACAACTTATAGGTGATTGATTATTGAGGGTATTGGTAAAAATACAAAAGTTTTAATTTCTCAATGTAAAAACGAGTGATACCCTGAAACCTTCTTCATATTAAAGCTACTTAAACACTCATATAGACCAGCAAGTTTGAAAGGGCCTGTACCTGATTTGATTTAAATAAAACATGTTAACATATGAAATCAAACATATAAACTATTCAATTTACATAGTATTTTCTCAGGTAACTAATAAAAAGCTACAGCAGGGTCACCTTTATTTGCTTTTAATCATGTTATAGTAGTTCCCCTCACGATTTACTCACCCAAAGTTGTAGTGATTCATGCATGTGTTTGAATAATCTTATTTTCAAGAAGTCACTTTAGATAGATATTGTGATTTAAAATGTGCAAATTATAACAATATATGGGTGTCATAGATTATAACTATGTAGCAGACATCATAGTTCGTCTTTTGAACATAATCCTCTAGACTGTATAAAGCTTAAGTAAATTGATTGGACATTTATGGACTTCAGACCGTGGGCGTCTCAGTCACCTGTTCACGGTGAAGTGCTCCGAGTTCGAGTGCAGAAAAGGCACAGCATAAAAAAAACACATTTCAGGAGAAGGTGCAGATGGACTGGAGAGGGCGGATAAAGTGTGTCTTAAGTCTGGACACATGAAGTAGTGAAAATATCAGCCTTTATATCACCATGACAACGACAGAGCATCCTCTCCACACAAAATACGAGTAAAACTTCAAGATAAACCCTGGTATGGCCAGAGAGTGGAAGCTCAAAGCTCATTTTATAAATACACAAGGATCTTGCCACATGTCATATAGAAGAAGGTGCTGCATGTTCAATTGAATTTTATTTATACAGCGCATTTAAAATACAATTCAAGTTGCCCAAAGTGCTTCACATAAATCACAATAAAAAAAAAACCCAAAAAACAGATATACATAAAATACAACACACAGGCAAATAAAAACACGAAGATATCCTACCTACGTTGAACCAAATTCCAGGAAGAAGAGGTGATAGACGCCAAAACACACTTAACATTGCAGAAATAAAAAAAAAAAAACAAAAAAAAAAAAACACGAAGAGCATTGTGGAGCTTAGAGATGGATGGTATGTCTCATTCTGACTCTAAATTAACCTTGATGATAAATAAAAAAGCTCCTACACAATAGAAGCATTTAAAAAAGAGGTATAAACAGGACTTTTTGAAAATTACAGGACTCAGGAATGATTCATACGACCTGCTGTGGTTTGTAGTTTTTCTTTTGTACATATTGAGTCATATGTTGTAGAACTGATGCTGCTTTTCTTCTTGTGCATTATTAATAATTAGGATTAGGCATTATAAGTCATTTTTACTTCAGCCTAAACAGTCATGATAGAAATGTTAAGTACAACCTTATACAAGTTGAATAATGTTTGATTTTGAATGTGATGACTGAACAAAATGCTACTACTACTAAATAATGTGGACACTAATAACCAGACAAAAGACAGACATAAACTATGCTGAGGGACTGTGTCTGTGCTGCACAAATCTTTAGCTTTTTGCGCACATTTAAATGACTAAATTTCCCCTTAAACTCACACAAGCACAATGTCAGTCTCCTTTAAATGAAATAAAATCATAAGTCTTGTGGTTTTTAGCTCCCACATAGCTGATTAGCCCCCTGCGCAAACTATCACTTTTTTTTGCAAAGTCTATGGAGAAAATGAACGATACACTTCCTGTCGAGCTCAGTACTGCACCTAAACCAGCCAAGCAAATCACATTTATTCCCAACATATGGTCACATTGTTCCCCTCATGCCCTGACTCTATAGTGAACCGTACATACATATTGCAGTACAGTGGGACGTCTATAGGGGCTCCTCCGCTTTGTACTCAGATCAGACTCCGCAGTACACACACTCACCTCCCCGAGCTCTCCGGATCGAGGGGAGCCTTCAGTAGTTCAGATGAGGCCTTTGAGTTCCAGGTGAAATCTCCCTGGGGTGGATATGAACCAGCATGAATGAGAAGCAGCTCCAGTCTGTGGGCTGTACCGCCTCGGGCCTGCCTCCATCTCCGTCATGTACGCCGTGCGATGGAAGGCCCGACTTCACCTGCTCCCCTGCGGAAAGACTCAAAGAAATGCTAATGGCTTTACCCTGCAAAATAATGTTGACTAAGTATATTGCTGTTTTGCAATTGAGAAACAGTCTATTCAAATAAGAGAATGGATTTCTTTGTGGAAGGTTTGTTTATATTTTATGAAGTAGTCTCAATAGTTGGAGAGGGTAGGATTCTTGTATTGCTTGGCTGGAGTTATCCATAAATATCAGTCTAATGAATAAACAAGTGGTGGTGGTTGAAAAGTTGAATAAAGTTAGAAATGATTGGGTCAACACTACGATCTCAGAATTTTATCTTTCCAACTACAAAATGTCTTATGTTTTACAACCTTAAAGGCTTCATTACTTTGTACCTAATAGTGAGAGAGGAGACGTTTATGCAGAGACTTAACCTCTGTATAATCTCATATACAGACACCCTAGGAAGTTTTCGTTCACAAATCTCATCCAGCAGGTTAGTTTGATTAACTGATTTTGTGAAACCTCAGGCAAGGCCACTTATGAGGGTGGAAAAAAACTCTTAAGCTCTTTAATTTTGGCAATACTAGATTCAGGGAGTGCGCATAACAGTGGATGAGAAGGGCTTGTGGTATTCTGTCTTTTATTTTAGCTGGATTCCAATGAGATCAGGGGCCATGACAACAGCAAAAAAAAAAAAAAAAAAAAAAAAAAAAAAACAACCAAAGAACAACTGGGCTTCACCGATCACAACACACCAATGAATTAAAAAAAAAAAAAAAAATAAAAAAAATAAAGTTTGCACTGAATAGCCCGATCCAACTACACTTTGCACACGCATTCCAAAAGCATTTCCTACAGGCGTATGGCTCTTATTTGATCCAAATCGATATTGATTGTCTGAGGTTTATTCACAACACTTTTTCTTTAAGATAGCCCAACAGGAAGAAGTCGGGACTAGTCAGGTCTGTGGAGATCACATACTGCCCCCACCTGTCTTTAAGAAAACCACTTATTATTGTCTTTGAATGGGATTTACACTTGGGGCATCTCTGGTATTAAAATGTCGAAGGTAACACCGCTGGGTTTCTGAATTTGACCCATGTGACTCAAAGTACTACTGTACAATGAGGGTTCATTTCTCGGTCCTATATTTGCTCATATTAATGTCGGAAGGGTAGTTCTAAATGCTCTGAAAAAATAAAATAAAAATATTTAGAAACAAAAGAGTTATGAAGTTTTTTTCAACTGTCAGTGACTTTTGGGCCACCCTGTACATACCATGCTATGTCTTGGTTTGTCTTATCACCACTGTATATGGTCACTATGTTTAACCAGTATCACTACATTTACAATTTAACAAATTAACACCGCTTATGTGAAATACTATTTTATATTTTTTTTACTCTTAAAGTACATTTTTGAAACGGGTACTTAAATACTTTTACTTAAGTAGATATTTTCATGTGATACTTTTACTTTAGTAACTTTTTACCTATGTATCTGTTCTTTTACCTAAGTAACACAATTGAGTACTTAATCCACCACTGGTTATAATTCACTTTTTTATTTTATGGCAGAAATATTATCCCTGATGTTTCCCTTCTGCTGCGACTGGATTGAACGAATGTCTCGAAGCGCTATATTTTTCCTGTTTATCCGAAGTATCACAATTTTGGTTCAGAGCAGAGAAAGACACAAAAGCATGAGCAGTTCATTCCAATTACTGCCATCTGGATAACGCTCTCATGACAGTATCGCATTGCTAACACGTGCCCTTTCGCTAGCTCCAATCAATTAAGCCTAAATCATCATTTCGCTCCACTAATTAGCTTTAGCAGATTAGCACTTATTACGGTGAAATGCATTATATTTGCTATTTCCTCTTCCCCCCTTTTAACCATTCCCCAGACTGTATCTAAAATGGGAAGTGCGCAATTGAATTAAAATGTTATATTAATTAGACAAATTAAAGTGATTCAATTAATGAGTGAGTTATGGGAGAGTGTGCAAGGTTTCTCTGGGTATGACAAGGGCTTCTCATGGGATAAGAGGTTTATTAATAATATTGAGGATTTGAGCGTCTTGGCAGAGGGAGGTAATTTGTCACTGTCAGTAACCCAGAAAAGCTGTACTCCAGGGGAACTCACTCAGAAAAGAAAGGCCTGAATCTGAATAGGAGATGACTGCTATGTTGAAATGTGCTGCGCTGAATGAGCCAAGAACCTTTACAAATGTTGGTATCTTTTACTGCGATAACTTTCCAAATGCACCGGTGAGCCAAAACATTACGACCATTGGCTGAAGTGGAGATCGAGAATTGTCTGTTCCTCGTAGGTCCTGTGTGTAAGTGACACGCAGCATTTGGGACAAGCATGTTGCATTAACCGATGACATTTTAGTTAAGACTCTCAATGTCACTCCCCTAGTTGGGCTCAGAAATGGTCCGAAGTCTGACCTCTGATAAACGTCTTTGAAAAAGGATCCACTTTGTCTCTCCCTTCAGTCCGATGAGTTAAGAAAAATGATTGTGGTTGTGGCTGCGTCTGCTTCAAAAGAAAGTGATTCGAATTATCAATCATGAAGGCGAAAAGTCCTTAAATTCAAAGACCTTGACAGTAGAAGAAACATTCCTGTGTGCTGTTTGCCCACTCCTCACTCAGGCACAGAGGGTTTTCAGTGGCTGGTGTTGGGCTGTTAAAAAGGTCATGCCCAAACTGTGGCCCGAGGACCAAATTCGGCCCTCGGAACAATTTTTCTTGGCCCTGAAGCTTCAAGGTGAATTGGCCCACGTTACTTTAAGCATTACTTTTTACTGTACATTTCTGAAAATCTACTTAAATGTCAAATATTTAATGTGTCCCATTGAGGATGTAATTAAAGGTCTAGTGGTTCAGTTTAACTTGTAATAATAACACAGATTTGAAGTATTCACTATATTGGTGACTAGTCTATGGCCCTCAGTCAGCCCTCAGCTTTGTCTGTGTTTTTATTTGTGGTCCTTAATGAAAAAAGTTTGGACACTCCTGCTCTAGCTCTATTCAGTTGAAAAAAATCTTGCTCAACAAAGTGGATATTATGTTGTCACCTTTGTATCTCAATGACTGGTTTTTTTTCAGTTTGTTACCTTAAATGATGGTTGATTTGATGTTTGATGTTTTTAAAGTAGATGTATGATGTTTTTAAATTGTGTATAGTAGAGGACCTAGTACACTCCCCTGTGGTACTCCCTTGTTAAGGCAATGTTAATGCCGCTGTCAATATATCGCTATAGTTATACTGCCTTCAAATGTAACGCAAGTTATGAGACTAGAAACTAGAAATAGAGGCTATGAAATAAGCTGATGATCTGACAGTTGGGGGTCTTAGCCTGCAGTGTTAGCTAGTACAGCTATCTGTGTACTGGTAAGGGCTTTTTCACATTCACCGCCCCAAAATCTGCTACACATGACTATACAAAAAATAAATAAATGAAGAAAAAAAAAAAAAAATCTGTCAGATACGCATATACAAAAATCTAAGGATTGGTGATATTTCCATAGTTTTTAAAATATATTGATACTTCAGTGTGATGTAAACCCAGACAGTGAAGGCCAGTCAATATTATTCAGCTCACTGATCTGCATAATGTCTTTAGAATGGAAATCTGGATCTGCACTCAGACATTAGCTTTAAGGAATAAATTATCTTGTAAATGGTTCATCTACAGTCAAGTCGAGAGTATTTCGTTAATGGGAAAGTTGGCAGAAGTGACGAGCTGAAAAAGTGTCTTTGTGTCTTGTTTTTAATACTAGTTGCAAATTGCATTAATAATTACTTTTGCAGATAGATTTGGTGCTGATGAAGGTACCATAATATTCTAATTTTGTATTGATATGGATACTTTTTTGTTTAATAAATAGATTTTAAATAACTGTATGCCGATGTCTTACCGCATCATGGTTTCATACTGCGGGGTTCATACTGGGGTTAACCGCATATAAACGTGAAGAGGTACTTCATTTGCCTTGGCTTTTGTTGGACTGTACCATTATAATACACTGTTGATAAGACAAAATAACCAGTGGTGGATGAAGTACTCAATTGTGTTACTTAACTAAAAGTATCACATGGAAAAATCTACCTAAGTAAAAGTACCTGTTTAAAAATGTACTTTAAGAGTAAAACGTAAAAGTTAAAGTGATAAATGCAGTGATACTGATTAAACAATTATACATACGCTGCCAGGCCAAAACAAAAAAGTTGCCACAAAAAAAAGGTCACACACTCTAATATTTCGTTGGACCTCCTTTAGCTTTAGCTTCTGCAGTGTCACTAGATTTATTTCCATCCAGTGTTGCATTCATTTTTCACCATGATCTTGCATTGATGATGGTCGAGTCTGACGCTGCACAAAAACTTCTCCAGCACATCCCAAAGATTCTCAATGGGGTTAAGGTCTGGACTCTGTGGTGGCCAATCCATGTGTGAAAATGATGTCTCATGCTCCTGAACCACTCTTTCACAATTTGAGCCCGAAGAATCCTGGCATTGTCATCTTGGAATATGCCCGTGCATCAGGGAAAGAAAAAATCCACTGATGGAACAACCTGGTCATTCAGTATATTCAGGTAGTCAGCTGACCTCATTCTTTGAGCACAGACTGTTGCTGAACCTAAACCTGACCAACTGAAGGAGGCTCATACCCATTTACTTTTTGGCCAAGCACTGTATTTTGGTCAGTGACAACATACTTTTTCAAAATTTCTTCTGAATCTTGTGTATTTGTTTTTGTTTGCGCATAGCCGAAGCTTGAACTCGAAAACTTTAGTCAATATGTCTGTGTAATCCCTCAGTCGTACAGATCTGATCCACAGTAAAAACTAAAGTTAAATCTGTAAACTGGACAACTTTTTATCCAGCTGACAGATTTAACTTTGGCTTTTACTTTAGTCAAGATGTTAACACAAACATGGTCAAAATAATCCCTCAAATCTTATGAAAAAGTACTTTTTACTTTTCAGTTTTGTTCAAAAATGTAGTAACGTAGAAAGTACAAATACTACTCTCAAATGTAGTGAAGTAAAAGCAAAAAGTATCCACTCTAAAATTTCCTGACGTAAAGTACAGATACCTAAACACTCTACTTAAGTACAGTACTTTACTACTTGTACTTTGTTACCTTCCACCACTCTTCACAACAAACGCAATACCTAAAAGTAGTTTATAAAAAGTGTTTCACAAATGTCGAAAAGTTACATTAGAAACCCAAAATACTTCTCCCAAGGTGACCAAATCATGTTGAAAATGAAATTAAAGCCACAAGAATGCATAATATGTGTTCTTTAACTTCCTAAACTATATTCTGATGTGATGTGCAGTGCATAAAGCCTGATATTTACTTCCAAGAACTTGAGACCACTTGTTTTTCAGCTGTCTCCTATTTGCACATTAGCATAATGTAATTCCTGGCGGTGGCTCACCCCGATGCTCTGCCGGTGTTAATCTTGAGCCCTGACAGCGCTCTGTTAATGAATGAGGAGCAGGATAAATACAGACACACTCTTGAGACTGAAGAGGGCAGACTGACAGTCAACAGCCGCCGCACGCCCAGAATATTAACCACACAGAAAGAGATAGGGGGAGAGAGAGGGACCGGGGCAAATGTGAACGCTGAGGGAAATAGACCACTGAATATGCGAAATCTAAAGGGTGGACCATATTGACTTAAGTGAATGATTTTTGGAGACTTTCAATTTTTTTTTTTTCTTTCACCTTCTTGACACATATCCACTACTTTTTAATTATGTGTGCAAGTAAATGTTTTTGCGTAGATTATGTTTAAAAAAAAGATATAGTCAATAATCCTGCAAAGAGACCATATTATGCTATTTTTTATCTATTTTCTGATCTGGTTATAATGTCGTTTTTCTCATCACAAACAAACCTGGAGCTGTGTTTGTTTCGTTCACTCTAATATATTTAAGCTGTGCTCGGAAAAATACTCTGTTCCACCTTGTGATGGGGTAATACAGGAAGTGCTCCATTGTGTTTTTAAACTCCATACAACTTCACTTCAATCATTTGGATGTCCTGGAATTTGAGAGGGCAGTTAAAGAAGCGATGTTTGTGTGGAAAAAAAAAAGGCAATCCTTTCTTGAACAGGAATGGGGGCCTCAAACATCATCTGTCCCCTATCTATAACGCCATCCTCAGACCCAAAGCAAACACAGGAAACAAGGAGAACAATATGGCTAGCCAGGGTGCTTATAGGTATGAAACTTTCATTATGACTTACGCACAGTTAGGGTACAAACTTAGGGTAACACAGAGATAGTGGCGTACGCAGACACTGGGGGCAAGGTAGGTTAAGTGTCTTGCCCAAGGACATGAGAAAAGCAGTCTTCAGAGGGAGCTGGAATCACACCTCGAATCTGTGGATATGACCGCTCTACCAATGATGTTCGTGTCGAGAGCGGGATTCGAACCACCAACCTTCAGATCAGTGGACAAACGGCAACTAATCAACTTTCGCCCCTTGTTGCTATCTTGCCAGATTTAGTATGCGTATGCGATATGGCAAGTGTATTTCATTCAATTTACCGCTCAAGCCTCCAACAGTCCCCTACCAACACTCCGCCTATTATCACTTACCCACAATGCATCACCTCGTTGTGAACTGGAGCCATTTAGCGCGTCCTAATGCTCCTAAAGTGTTTACCAGTGTGTAGCAATGGGCCCGATCAATGGAGCATCCCTGTTTCTAAATGCCTCTAAACTTGTCGCGGCCGGTCAGTTCATGCACTTGTAATTCTTTCTTCAGGGGAGAAAAATCAATGGTGCAATGATTGGTTTCTCCCTCCTTAAATGTCCCATCAGAGCTTCGATTTCACATTTATACACGCCTCTGTGTCACCACTGTTTTTTTGGGGTTAAGCAAACTTTTTCATTATGGTAAAGCAGTATAAAATGATGGAATTTATGTTCAAAATTGGAAATGCAATGTCTGTCAACCACATTGTTTTGCAGTTCAACATAAACATCACTGGTTGAGCAGTCAGTCCCAGTGATCCAAAGATTGGTGTGCGACTCCAGCTCCCACAGATGAATGATGTTGTTGTGTCCTTGGGCAAGACACTTCACCCACCTCACCCCCGTGTCTGCGTGGGTGAGGCTGGGCTGCATCAACTATTCTACAAAAAAAGTTTTGTTAAAATATTCTCAAACATAATAATAATAATAATATAATAATAATAATAATAATAATAATAATAATAATGTCTTGCACTTGTAACGCACTTTACAGGCTTGTTAAACCTCACTCCTCATAGTCATTATTCATTCACTTCCACACTTGGTGATTGGTGAGGCTACTATTGTAGCCACAGCTGCCCTGGGGCAGACTGATGGAAGCGAGACTGCCAATCTGCACCATCAGCCCCTCCAACCACCACAAATCATTCACGCACACACCACTTTCATACTAGGCAATGTGGGTGAAGTGTCTTGCCCAAGGACACAACTTGGTCCGAGCGGGACTCGATCCTCCGACTTCCAACCAGTGCTCTAACCACTGAGCCACTGTCGCCCCAAATCAATCATCACTGTTTTCAACATACGGAGGAAATATGCCAATTCTTTTGGCTTTTATGGATATACATTGTTATTTGTTGAATCTTTTTGTGATGGGAGCACACAGCTCGAGTGACACACATGTTTGGGGTTTACGGATTTGGCGGAACCTTCTATAGACTAACATTAAACTCTCATATTGTCCTGCGGGCCACAAAATATCGTCTTGCAGACCGCAATTGGCCCCCAGGCGAGTTTGAGACTCCTGATATAGAGAAACACACATCAGGAACTAAAATGTGAAATGCTTGAACCACAATATTCATACAAGTATACAACTGAAATGTCTACATTAAAGAAAAAACAAAACCAAACACTGTATAACATGTTTAAATGCTCTGTATAATATAGAGTGTACTTTGACTCACTTAGACAATTTTCCCCACACTTCCAACCCATTTGTCTTGTTTATTCCCAAAGCAATTATTTCTGTTTAATTGTATGTGTATTCGAGTGAAACTGCTGATTAATATAGCTGCTGAACATATGGCCATTTTCAATTATTTTTTTCTTCTCATTTTTATAACTATCTCGCTCATAGATGCTGAAGTGTGCTGTGAAGTCATTCGAAACAATCAACCAACTTTTTAAACGCTTTACAATAATTAGTTGTTTCTCAGGTCTTACAAAAGCATCTGTAAGGATAAACACAGTATGGAAGATTGGTTTCACTTAAATGGCATCGATGCAAAAGTGAATAACAGAGGGTTTATCATTGCACAAAACACATTCATTTACAGAAAGATTGGGAGGTTTTAAGACTCTGAGAGAAGAAGTTCGATTTTTTTTGGCCATTATTAAAAGTCAGCTTTGTTTATTTCCAGGAGATTAATTTGAAATCCATTTGTTTTTAATAAAATTGATTTGAAAACTGTGATTGATCTACATGAGGATGAGTGGCGTGCTGACAGGTGGATTAGCCAATCAGGGACACACGTGACTTGAAAAGGTATGGCTGCAGAATCAATGAGTAAAGCACTAAATTCTGTTAATCTGAGGTGAGAGAAATTAGATTTTGTTTGTTAATGATAGGTGACCAATGTGTTGCTGAAAAAACGAATCTGATTGGCGATCATATTTGGTTCTGAAGAATGGAGGGGACGACAACCAGACTGAAAGCCCTCTGTGTAATAAATACAAAAAAAATATGTCATCCTGAATTTGCCCAGGCGAAGAGAAAGTTCTATTGTCCTGCATTTAAATAGTGAGTCATTTGTAAAAGAAAATCTGCAGCTTGCTACCGTGAAATGTCACTGCAAAGAAGCTCGGTCCTCGAAAATAGTCCAGTTCTGTACAATTTAAAGTGAAAACCAAGACACCAGCAAATAGACAGTCCCTTCTTTCACTGTGTGCCGTGGAGCCAACTCTCTTTGATTCGTCTCAGTGGTTGTAACGTCTGCCTCGGTCTAATCACTGGAACCAACATTTATCCAACAAGAAAAGCCACTCATTTGTTTTCTGAGGCTGTCGGCTCAGTGTTAGTCAAAGCGTGAGAGGAGACTGTCTCTGGTGAGGGGGAGGATTGGCTCAGATCTAAAGTCTAAAGACACAGTGAGTAGAACTAAACAAGCACACAGAGCTGGATATTAAGAACACATATTATTCATTCTTTTGTGCTTTAATTCCCTTTTAAACTTGCTTTTGGTCACCTGGGGATAAGCATTTCCCCATGAATGCTATGCTAATGTGTTCCTTGTGCACACAATTTAACCGTACAATCAGAGCTGGATAGTACTCAGTTATATTTACTCTATTTGCCTGAGTACATTTTTGTAGCTTGGGTCAAATTTGGCCACAGATAATTGCTGCAACCCAAAAGGAACAAACAAAAAAAAATTCAAATTTCAATTCAAAAAAAAAGGCCAGAGTGCCACTTCTAACCCCTGCATAGAGATTACCTAGTGGATAAATATTGAACTAAAATAAGCCAGAGTGGTAGTGACAAATGGCCGACCTGTTGAGCTGGAAAACTACCCAAATAAAATCGTCTTCTCAGCAAACCAGCAGTTGGTAAAATTGTGGGGTTTTTTTTTGTTAATCTTTTTTAGTAATAGCTTGCCGAATGTCTAGAAGTATGTTTTATATTCTTTTTGGGATAAATTAGCAAGCCCAATGGGTCAAATTTGGCCCTGATCCTAAATTAGTGAATAAAGGGTTAAAAATAGAAAAAGTGGGGTAATTTCAGTGTTCAGTGAATTACAGCAGTAATTTAATGCAATGTTCATAAGAAGAAAATGGTTCTTGGGTTCTCCAGGGTTAAGAAATCGGTTGTACTTTTCTGTCAGTATACTTTTACTCCTACTTGAGTAACTTTATCTTGGCATTTTTAAATGAGTTGAAACTTTTGTGTTTCTTGCAGCGCTCTTTCAGATATGTTTCTTTTTTTTTTGGTCATGATTTAATGTTTTGTACTTCAAATTACATTAACTTTAATTATAAATCAGATGTTGTGTCCCAACAGTTTTTCCTTTAAGTTCCTCTTACTTCAGTAATAATTTTTCCCGAATACTTTATTATTATTTTTAAGTAATGTTACTCTTACTCCAGTACAATTTTTGGCAACTCTAGCCGCCTCTGTGTAGAAAGGGCAGTGCTGGTTTATGGCTTAAAAACTGCAGGAGAAATCTGGAGTTTTAACTGTGACGCAACAATCCAAGCAAAATGCAAACGGAGCATTTTGGAGTGCTCAGAGAAGACCACTTTGGATTAATAGATTAATGAAACAAGCATGAATGAAGCTACAAAAATATTACTTCAGGTCTATGGTTAACAACCCTTAGGCCTTTTGCTAATGAGAATAAAGCTACCAGCTAGCATGCTAACACTGTACTTTCTGATTATCCGACAATGAATCACTATATAATTAGATGCAGACAACACTCAGGGATCTCGTTTTGACCTCAGAGCTGCTTTTACAATAATGTTAAGAATGTCAGCCCAATTAAACAAATAAAACCGCGAGCACATTTTGCCTGGAGAACAGCTCAGTGCAGTTGTGTCACGGTGAAGCATTATCTTTGATCGAACAGTGACAGTTACCAATAAATTCCTAAAATATCTTCGGAAAATGTATCCAGAGCTCACACACTCCCGCAACCCTCATTAAGGCCTTATCAAAACTCCCACTTATTTTAATGACTTGTCAAACTGTCAGATAAACAACGATGAAGCCAAAACGTTGGAATGAGATGAAGCCGTCTTATTCATGCATCTGATCAAATCTTAATGCATTTTTTTTTTTTTCAAAGTTATGACTTTAATTCAAAAAGAGACCCACGAACAATGTGGTGCATTGTTTTATAAAAAATGCACAAGATTAGAAAAACTATCAAGCACAAGCTTTATCCTGCGATGGCATGGAGCTTGCCTGTTTATTTCAACTCTTGAAGATTCTCACAACTGAGGGAAAAGAAAAGTTTAGCAATAACCCCGAATTTATACTTAATGTGGGCAGGTTTGAGGCATAGTTGAGTGGGTTACTTGGAAATTGCCTGGGTGTACACTGACTGCAAGTGCAGGTTTCTGGATTCGCTTAGAAAGTCTCTTTGCAAAAAAAGTTTTTTAACCCAGACACCGCTGTGGTCTGGAGCGGTTTTTCAGGTCATTTGACGTGTTATCACATGAACCCGTGTGTTTCCACATGAACCTATGTAAATAGCTTTGATCAAATGCACATCGCAGCTGGTGGTCAACAGGCAATCTGCAAGTAACACCGACCTGGACCCCGACCTGCAGAATGTGTAACACCCAGTGTTTCAACCAACTGCAGTGACCCTGCGGTGTGTATTTGACCAAGGCTGGTGCGGTGTCTCATGTTCTCAGGTTCATGCAGTAAACACATGTCTAATTTCTTTTCAGATTCTTTCTGCCAGATCCGCACTTCTTTTTTCTAAAATCTTTAA
>JAIEZT010000013.1:32029031-32085577 GCA_019594935.1 Periophthalmus modestus | reverse complement strand
AGACAGCACGCAGTTGACTTACTTTGATGAGGCTGCTTATACAATATATCTGTGCTGTCTAGCTTTGCTTAAATACTTAGGAAAAATCAGATACAAGACCTTCCATGACCTAAATAGTGTGAATATCGGCAGAGATAAAAAAGAAGATACAGCAAACAGAGATGTCCAAAATGCGATTTCCACTGTCACTTTGTCATCGATTACATAACACATTCATATTAACTTCATTTTATTTACTCTGTATGCTGAGATTGAGGTCCTTGCTAGTCAACATTTTGGGTGAAATTACTTAACATTTGCAGAAACATTTGAAAAGGAAAAAGCCACAGAGTAAGACCAGTCAGTCCAAAAAAATGTGGACATCAAGCCCTTACTACCAATTATTATGATACTTTCTGTGCCACATTGTGATAGTTGTTGGATTTCCGGGGGTGAAAGTCAGACAGAAGCGCTAACTTTTTTGTAAAAACATCCATCCATACATCTCCATCCCAATGCGCTGCAACTGTAGTCATTATAATTCCCAGCACTCCTCTCCTCCCCGTCTGGATATGTCTGTGCGCTCGCATCCGGAAAATTGCTGTTGTCATTTCAGATTGACTTGAGTAAATCACTTCCTGTTCTGACCTTTAACCTCTCACCTGCCACACACATGGTTACTTCCAGCCGTCTGTTAGTGCACTGACCCAGGTCCGTATCAGTTGTAACAGGAGCATGTGGTTGTTTAAATATTCATAGCTCGGACAGCGCAGAGGGAGTTTTGTCACACTCATGCTGATAATTAAGGCAACACTGGTGAGATGATGAAATATTAAGTTAAGTCATGCACACTGCCTGGGGAGCGGCGGGCTGATATGTGTTAGCTCTCTGAATCGAGTTCTTCGCATCAATCTGGAACAAAGATTGGGAAAAGGTGAAATGTCATGATGAATATTTGAATCTGATTGGTCGAAGCATTACAGCAGTGGAACAAGATGAGAAATCAAAGTTATGTGAAGTCCAGTTGAAAGAAAAGCAAATACGCACAGTAAGTAAATCATGGATGTATTCTGGGCTGGTTTCAACCTTTTGTGAGTTGGACTTATGGCCATTCCAGCACTGCCCCTCCAGCAGAAAGCATTTCTCCCATAAAGCACAATGTAAATACAAACTGCTTGAGTTTGCCTGACAGGGACCTGCAGCTTGCAAAACAGCTGGATATTTTTGTGATGATTTTTTCCATCCATCCATTTTATCAGGGTTATCCAGGACCGGTTTGCGGGGCAGCAATCTAAGCAGGCACCCCCAGACTTCCCTCACCCCAGACAATCTCCAACTCCTCCGGTGGGACCCCAAGGCGTTCCCAGGGCAGCCGAGAGACATAGTCCCTGCAGTATGTCCTGGGGCTTCCTTCCAATGAGACATGCCTGGAACATCTCCCCAGGGAGGGGTCCAGTTGGCATCCGGGACAGATGCCCGAGCCACCTCAGCTGGTGCCTCTTGATGTGGAGGAGCAGCGGCTCTAATCCGAGCTCCTTCCGTGTGACCGAGCCCCTCAACTTATCTTTAAGGAAGCACCCAGCCAACCTGCAGAGGAAATCCATTTCAGATGCTTGTATCCGCGATCTTGTCCTTTCGGTCATTACCCAGAGCTCATGACCATAGGTGAGGGTAGGAACATAGATTGACCGATAAATCGAGAGCTTTGCCTTTCGACTCAGCTCCTTCTTTACTAACACAGTCCAATACAGCGACCACATCACTGAGGACACTGAATTAGACTGTCATGCTTCATCCTTCCCTCACTCATGTGATTTTTTTTTTTTCTTCCTATTTTCAAATCATCCATTTGTCTCAGTTCAAAATCAGCTTTTTCAACTTCAGTTCGCTTTACGCTGATTGGCCAGGTGGTACACAAGACTGCGCTGCTGCTCATGGTCGGCGGGTTGCATAGGAACTGGAAACCACCATCAATATGGCACAACAGAATATGCCTCAAATCTAGGCCTGTCCCAATAATTACTATCACCTTATCGTATAGTTGGAACAATATATTTTGGGGCTCCGTGTACAATTGCTTTATAAGAGTGTGGACCTTTGGGGTATTTTTATTATAATAGGATAACATTAGAGCTGTAAAAGGCTGACTGAGGATGACTGAATTGTTAAACATAATTACATCAGGCTTGCAAAGTAAATTCACGGCGATCTAGAAAGGTGGTGCCCTCTTCCACTGTCCTTAGCTGCTCATGTTTCAGTTACTTAAATGAATATCCTGCTCCGAGTCAACTTCATAAGCTCGATGATTCCTCTCTCCCTTTTGAATACTAAAAATCAAACACAATATTGATCATTTAAAAAAAAAAAAAAAAGTGCATTAGATATTTTTGATCTATCAATATAGTGGTAATCTTTTTATTAAGCAAAATTTTCTCACATTTTCTTTTTTCCAGCTAATTCTGCTTTGAATTTTGATCATTTTACAAAAAAACTTGGCTTTTTGGCTTTTCTTTTAGTGTCAGATGTTACAGATGTACAAAGCTTAATAAATGCTCAGGGTATAGTTCAACTTTAAGCAAAAGATTTGGACTGAGGAGGTCAGCAATATTAACTCTTGTAAATGTGAAGGCTTAAGTCCCCATAGTGCCTCCAAGCTACACTACTTTGCAAAACTAGCTAGTATTACTATATCTTGCTAAAATAATACTTGTAACATATGACCTATTTGATTTCTATTTTGAGAACTGTTTTGATGTAGGATTTTTCTCTCTTCATGTTTAATTTTTTTTCAAAGACACAGGCCTTTCTTCACATTGCCACAGGGATGTTTTTTGTTAAGAACCAAAGAATCTTATTAACCTTTGGACATTCTTTGAAAAACCAAGTCCCTATGCGCTGCCCACCACCACGATAATCTGCCTTTAAAGATTGAAGTGTTTATCATAGCGTCAGGCCAGTGTGAAGTATTTGCATGCAGATGGGGACTTCTAATCTCAGGTTGTGTATTTCTAAACAAAACAATAAATAAATTATTATAATCTATGTTGACCACTTAGATGTTTCATAAGTCTTTCTCAGAACAGATAGGGAAAATAGCACATGGACGCTGCCCCAATATAATGCTAATGCAGTCAAGATAAGTTAATTATCACATGCAAGATTTGCGAGTTCAGAAACATGAAGAATCCATCTTGTCCACACGACCACAACCAGTGTCAATTCAACTCAGCGGAGGAGGCAGTATTGTAGCTCTTAGAAATACTTAAGCTTGCAGTGCATCAAAAGTGTGTATTTCCCTTTATATTATGAAAAAATCAGTTGCACATCATTGTCATTGGCATTCTGTCTATGCAGCCATAGACCTCTGAATAGCCTCGTCGTTTCCTGAGGTTCAGAATACCTGCTTCTCCAATACGCTGAGTTTGAGGTCGCTGATTACATCTCTGGTTTCTGACAAATAAATGAGTGAAGCGTAAACTGAGAGAAGTTTTGATTTTGTTCAAAGCACTACATTATTGTGTCTCCTTTAGGGTTGGGCTTGCCAGGATGTTAATAGGTGTGAAATCACTCATTAGGGTTTGAATGACTTTGCTAAGTAGGACTCTGGCACAGTGCACACTCAGAGTAGCTCAATAGACCTAGCCTACACACGGAAACTGTAACAATAGATGTTTGAGTTTTCAGTGTAGCTACCCTCCTCCTTTCAGATAGATTATAAGGCAGTGTCCATCAGTACTCTGGACCAGGACTGAAGAAGCAGCCTGGATGAGCAGCGAAACATCTTCACTCCTACAATGTTTTGTGCAGCTGACAGATTTTATTTTTCTTTTTTGCTGTGGATCAGACCTGGACGACTGAGGGATTTGTACTGATCGAATTTGGTCGGACTTGGTCACACATATTCTGTGGGGCCATACCACTAACACACCAGCACCACTGCACAGTCACTAATTCCTTGTGCATCGTTGCCTAAACTAAACATATTTAATTACCATTCAACCACAAGAGATAAGATACAAACAGTCCAAGATGTGCTGTGTCAGAGGTTGTCTAATAGATGCACCACACACCTTTGAATCCGAAGAAATCACAGGTTCAGACTAAGAACTGCACTTTGAAATTGACACTGCACTGTCACTTACAATATGTAGTTACACTTATTTTATTCCAAATTTTTGTTTGCGGTGTTTGGTTGTATGTTTAGGCAGTAAAAGTTGAATGAGGTTTTTTGATGTGTGTGTGTCTGCAAGTCTCTGTGCAGGATTTTTCTTTGTTCACGTCTAGGACATCACTCTAACAGCAGTATGTTTTTGCGGTGACAGTCTCTGAGGGTTTCCGTGGTGACAGCATCCCGTGTCACCTTGGCAGCAGTTGCCGGGTGATGGACCGTGTTGTCGAGTGGACTAAACTTGTGATACTGGCGCAGCGGGTTGCACAGTATGGGCCCTACTGTTGGTCTGCACTGTCAGAAAACTTTTTACAAGGGCAAGAACTTATTACCTCACTTGCCTTGACAAAGATAATTTGAAAAGCCAGTGATGAGTTTCATACTATAAATTTCAGATTTAAATGAAGCTTCAAAAAGCATCTGGGACAATTATAATTTAGTTTTGCCTTTGTGTCTTCAGTACAAATATGGCTTTGATGGGTTTCAGCTTCCTGTTATATGGTGCCATTTTGAGGATGATTGATGAATTAAAAAAAAAAAAACACCATATTTTGTTTTGAATTGTTAATTTCCATGGCAACTGTCAGTGCGCTGTTTAATATACTTTACTTGAAAGAACTACAATTAATATCTTCACAGGAGTCAGCTGCCAGCTTTGAACTATGCTTTGAGAAAATAAGTCTGCTGCGTGCATCTGATATTAACTGTGAAGCAGGAAGTGCACTGTTAGCATGCTGATGTTTGTTAGCTTTACTGTCACTATAAACCAAATTCTGGTCTCTGAAAGTTGTGAAAAGTGCTTATAAACTCATCTTTGTGAATAATTAGGATGCTCGGGATGCATTAGGCACGTGAGCAATACATGTTTTTCACTTTGTACTACCATAAAAATCAGGTAATCTGGTTTTATAATTTGCCAAACTAGACCACCCCTTGTATCTAGACTTGTTTGGTCTACACTCTAGACAAAACTGTTTGGAGAGAGGGGGATAAACCAGCACTGAGATGGATGGCCATAATTATGCCCAAGGAAGAGGGACATCTATTTTCGCTAAAGTATTTAATCAGGCTGGTGTGTAAACAAAGAGATGAATGGGAGACAAGGCAAAGTGATTTAAGCAATAATAGAAATCCCGCTGGACTGAGCAGTGTGTGAAGGCCCAGTGAGTGGTTGTGAGTCTGAGGCATTACGCTCTGCTGGCTCTTGTCTAAAAATAATAACGCCAAGTATAGGTCAGGGACTCAGACATGAAAAAAAGATTTTGTCATAAAAGCAGCAAAAAAAGAGACAATTCTTAACGTGCTAGCATGCAAATCAATTCAGTTTGTTAGTAGTTAGCAGTGCAAACAGGCATGGAGAAATTGAATCGGACAAGGAAAATACAGCACATTACTTAAGCAGATGGTTAAGAAATAAACCCACTTCTTGTGCATAAGTAAGGAATTAGAGCAAAATATTCAAGACAGCAAATTGAGCTCGTGATTGACTATAACAAGTCAAGATGTGAGAACTTCAAAACAGCTCCATATTTGATTACCAACTGGTATTATTGTGAAGAAATATATACAGTTGTCCCTCACTATATCTCATTTTTTTATAGCATATGAACATGCATTGTGTTCTGCGTCCTGATTGGCTGAGGGATTGCAGACCATTGTCCATCCGTCTCCTCGGTGCTGTGTCTCCTGTACAGGACAGAATGTATTCAGCCAAATTTACATAAATGTTCGATCGCAGTGTGACTCTTAAGTGCTGTATGTTTGCAAATTTTCTCCCCGACAAAACCCACAATGTCCATGAAACGTTCTGCACCGACAAAGGCACCTGCGGGTTTTACAGCCTTAACCATATATAATAATTGTAAAAAATAAAGCTGACTACTTCGCGAATTTTGCCTGTTGTGGGTTATTTTCAGGAGTCAGTTTAAGATAATATCTATGAGCTTTATTTACACAAGTATTAGCATAGGCTCAGTATCATGGTCGAAGAACTTAGGAACATAGGAACAACTTATAGGTGATTGATTATTGAGGTATTGGTAAAAATACAAAAGTTTTAATTTCTCAATGTAAAACGAGTGATACCCTGAAACCTTCTTCATATTAAAGCTAGTTAAACACTCATATAGACCAGCAAGTTTGAAAGGGCCTGTACCTGATTTGATTTAAATAAAACATGTTAACATATGAAATCAAACATATAAACTATTCACTTTACATAGTATTTTCTCAGGTAACTAATAAAAAGCTACAGCAGGGTCACCTTTATTTGCTTTTAATCATGTTATAGTAGTTCCCCCTCACGATTTACTCACCCAAAGTTGTAGTGATTCGTGCATGTTTGAACAATCTTTAATCTCTTATTTTCAAGAAGTCACTTTAGATAGATATTGTGATTTAAAATGTGCAAATTATAACAATATATGGGTGTCATAGATTATAACTATGTAGCAGACATCATAGTTCGTCTTTTGAACATAATTCCTCTAGACTGTATAAAGCTTAAGTAAATTGATTGGACATTTATGGACTTCAGACCGTGGGCGTCTCAGTCACCTGTTCACGGTGAAGTGCTCCGAGTTCGAGTGCAGAAAAGGCACAGCATAAAAAAAACACATTTCAGGAGAAGGTGCAGATGGACTGGAGAGGGCGGATAAAGTGTGTCTTAAAAATATCAGCCTTTATATCACCATGACAACGACAGAGCATCCTCTCCACACAAAATACGAGTAAACTTCAAGATAAACCCTGGTATGGCCAGAGAGTGGAAGCTCAAAGCTCATTTTATAAAAACACAAGGATCTCGCCACATGTCGTATAGAAGAAGGTGCTGCACGTTCAGTTGAATTTTATTTATACAGAGCATTTAAAATACAATTCAAGTTGCCCAAAGTGCTTTACATAAATCACAATAAACAAAAAAAACCCAAAAAACAGATATACATAAAATACAACACACAGGCAAATAAAACACGGAGATATCCTACCTACGTTGAATCAAAATCCAGGAAGAAGAGGTGATAGACGCCAAAACACACTTAACATTGCAGAAATAAAAAAAAAACAAAAAAAAACCCACGAAGAGCATTGTGGAGCGTAGAGATGGATGGTATGTCTCATTGTGACTCTAAATTAACCTTGATAATAAATAAAAAAGCTCCTACACAATAGAAGCATTTAAAAAGAGGTATAAAACAGGACTTTTTGAAAATTACAGGACTCAGGAATGATTCATACGACCTGCTGTGGTTTGTATTTTTTTCTTTTGTACATATTGAGTCATATGTTGTAGAACTGATGTGCTGCTTTTCTTCTTGTGCATTATTAATAATTAGGGTTAGGCATTATAAGTCATTTTTACTTCAGCCTAAATGGTCATGATAGAAATGTTAAGTACAACCTTATACAAGTTGAATAATGTTTGATTTTGAATGTGATGATGACTGAACAAAATGCTACTACTACTAAATAATGTGGACACTAATAACCAGACAAAAGACAGATATAAACTATGCTGAGGGACTGTGTCTGTGCTGCACAAATCTTTAGCTTTTTGCGCACATTTAAATGACTAAATTTCTCCTTAAACTCACACAACCACAATATCAGTCTCCTTTATATGAATTAAAATTAGTCTTGTGGTTATTAGCTTCCACATAGCTGATTAGCCCTGCGCAAACTATCATTTTTTTTTGCAAAGTCTATGGAGAAAATGAACGATACACTTCCTGTCGAGCTCCGTACTGCACCTAAACCAGCCAAGCAAATCACATTTATTCCCAACATATGGTCACATTGTTCCCCTCATGCCCTGACTCTATAGTGAACCGTACATACATATTGCAGTACAGTGGGACGTCTATAGGGGCTCCTCCGCTTTGTACTCAGATCAGACTCCGCAGTACACACACTCACCTCCCCGAGCTCTCCGGATCGAGGGGAGCCTTCAGTAGTTCAGATGAGGCCTTTGAGTTCCAGGTGAAATCTCCCTGGGGTGGATATGAACCAGCATGAATGAGAAGCAGCTCCAGTCTGTGGGGCTGTACCGCCTCGGGCCTGCCTCCATCTCCGTCATGTACGCCGTGCGATGGAAGGCCCGACTTCACCTGCTCCCCTGCGGAAAGACTCAAAGAAATGCTAATGGCTTTACCCTGCAAAATAATGTTGACTAAGTATATTGCTGTTTTGCCAATTGAGAAACAGTCTATTCAAATAAGAGAATGGATTTCTTTGGGGAAGGATTGTTAATATTTTATGAAGTAGTCTCAATAGTTGGAGAGGGTAGGATTCTTGTATTGCTTGGCTGGAGTTATCCATAAATATCAGTCTAATGAATAAACAAGTGGTGGTGGTTGAAAAGTTGAATAAAGTTAGAAATGATTGGGTCAACACTACGATCTCAGAATTTTATCTTTCCAAACTACAAAATGTCTTATGTTTTACAACCTTAAAGGCTTCATTACTTTGTACCTAATAGTGAGAGAGGAGACGTTTATGCAGAGACTTAACCTCTGTATAATCTCATATACAGACACCCTAGGAAGTTTTCGTTCACAAATCTCATCCAGCAGGTTAGTTTGATTAACTGATTTTGTGAAACCTCAGGCAAGGCCACTTCTGAGGGTGGAAAAAACTCTTAAGCTCTTTAATTTTGGCAATACTAGATTCAGGGAGTGCGCATAACAGTGGATGAGAAGGGCTTGTGGTATTCTGTCTTTATTTTAGCTGGATTCCAATGAGATCAGGGGCCATGACAACAGCAAAAAAAAAACAAAAAAAACAAAAAAACAACCAAAAGAGCAACTGGGCTTCACCGATCACAACACACCAATGAATTAAAAAAAAAAAAAAAATAAAAAAAATAAAGTGAATTTATTTATTTTTCCCCCATTTACATTGTCTATATCTATATCTTTTCACACTTATGAATTACTAGTACTAGCATTCTCCTCTGCTGTCCCGACCTTACGCCATCCAAACATCTACATATCATCTACAGGGTGGCCTAGAAGTCACTGACACTTTTAAATCTTCAATAGCTCCTATAATTCTCAGTTATACTGACCAAATTTTAGCAGTAGGTAAACTGAACCTTCCAAGATTTTTCGCAATATATACGGTTATAATTGTTCACTTACACTTGAACTTATCACTACTTAAAGTAAGGAAAAATTTTTTAGGTGTCCACCATGTTCAGTTTTGCACTGAATAGCCCAATCCAACACACTTTGCACAACATTTGAAAGCATTTCCAGGCGTATGGCTCTTATTTGATCCTTGATATTACGTTTTTAATCATTTATTGTCTGAGGTTTATTCACAAACACCTTTTCTTTAAGATAGCCCAACATGAAGAAATTGGGACTAGTCAGGTCTGTGGAGATCACATACTGCCCCCTGTCTTTGAAAACCACTTATTATTCCTTTAATGGCATTTACACTTGGGGCATCTCTGGTATTAAAATGTTGACGGTAACACCGCTGGGTTTGTGAATTTGATCCATGTGACTCAAAGTACCACTTTACAATGAGGGTTCATTTCTCAGTGCTATATTTGCTCATATTAATGTCGGAAGAGTATTTCTAAATGCTCTGAAAAAACACAATACAAATATTTAGAAACAAAAGAGTTATGAAGTTTTTTTTTCAACTGTCAGTGACTTTTGGGCCACCCTGTACGTACCATGCTATGTCTTGGTTTGTCTTATCACCACTGTATATGGTCACTGTGTTTAACCAGTATCACTACATTTACAATTTAACAAATTAACACCGCTTATGTGAAATACTATTTTATATTTTTTACTCTTAAAGTACATTTTTGAAACGGGTACTTAAATACTTTTACTTAAGTAGATATTTTCATGTGATACTTTTACTTTAGTAACTTTTTACCTATGTATCTGTTCTTTTACCTAAGTAACACAATTGAGTACTTAATCCACCACTGGTTATAATTCACTTTTTTTATTTTATGGCGGAAATATTATCCCTGATGTTTCCCCTCTGCTGCGACTGGATTGAACGAATGTCTCGAAGCGCTATATTTTTCCTGTTTATCCGAAGTATCACAATTTTGGTTCAGAGCAGAGAAAGACACAAAGCATGAGCAGTTCATTCCAATTACTGCCATCTGGATAACGCTCTCATGACAATATCGCATTGCTAACACGTGCCCTTTCGCTAGCTCCAATCAATTAAGCCTAAATCATCATTTCGCTCCACTAATTAGCTTTAGCAGATTAGCACTTATTACGGTGAAATGCATTATATTTGCTATTTCCTCTTCCCCCTTTTTAACCATTCCCCAGACTGTATCTAAAATGGGAAGTGAGCAATTGAATTAAAATGTTATATTAATTAGACAAATTAAAGTGATTCAATTAATGAGTGAGTTATGGGAGAGTGTGCAAGGTTTCTCTGGGTATGACAAGGGCTTCTCATGGGATAAGAGGTTTATTAATAATATTGAGGATTTGAGCGTCTTGGCAGAGGGAGGTAATTTGTCACTGTCAGTAACCCAGAAAAGCTGTACTCCAGGGGAACTCACTCAGAAAAGAAAGGCCTGAATCTGAATAGGAGATGACTGCTATGTTGAAATTTGCTGCGCTGAATGAGCTAAGAACCTTTACAAATGTTGGTATCTTTTACTGCGATAACTTTCCAAATGCATCGGTGAGCCAAAACATTACGACCATTGGCTGAAGTGGAGATCAAGAATTGTCTGTTCCTCGTAGGTCCTGTGTGTAAGTGACACGCAGCATTTGGGACAAGCATGTTGCATTAACCGATAACATTTTAGTTAAGACTCTCAATGTCACTCCCTAGTTGGGCTCAGAAATGGTCCGAAGTCTGACCTCTGATTAAAACGTCTTTGAAAAAGGATCCACTTTGTCTCTCCCTTCAGTTCGATGAGTAAAGAAAATGATTGTGGTTGTGGCTGCGTCTGCTTCAAAAGAAAGTGATTTGAATTATCAATCATGAAGGCGAAAAGTCCTTAAATTCAAAGACCTTGACAGTAGAAGAAACATTCCTGTGTGCTGTTTGCCCACTCCTCACTCTGGTGTCGGGCTGTGGAAAGGTCTACACAAGGACATTAAACTGCATCCTCTAGCTCAGGCATGCCCAAACCATGGCCCGAGGACCAAATTCGGCCCGAGGAACAATTTTTCTTGGCCCTGAAGCTTCAAGGTGAATTGGCCCACGTTACCTTAACCATTACTTTTTACTGTACATTTCTGAAAATCGACTTAAATGTCAAATATTTAATGTGTCCCATTGAGGATGTAATTAAAGGTCGAGTGGTTCAGTCTAACTTGTAATAATAACACAGATTTGAAGTATTCACTATATTGGTGACTAGTCTATGGCCCTCAGTCAGCCCTCAGCTTTGTCTATGTTTTTATTTGTGGTCCTTAATGAAAAAAGTTTGGACACTCCTGCTCTTGCTCTATTCAGTTGAAAAAAATCTTGCTCAACAAAATGGATATTATGTTATATTAAGTGTTGTATTGGAGGATATGCCTTAAGGGGAACTGTTTTTTGGCTGAGTTGTCACCTTATCTCAATGACTGGTTGTTTTCAGTTTGTCAAAAGGATATGATTTGATGTGTTTTTAAAGTAGATGTATGATGTTTTTAAATTGTGTATAGTAGAGGACCTAGTACACTCCCCTGTGGTACTCCCTTGTTAAGGCAATGTTAATGCCGCTGTCAATATATCGCTATAGTTATACTGCCTTCAAATGGAACGCAAAGTTATGAGACTAGAAACTAGAAATAGAGGCTATGAAATAAGCTGATGATCTGACAGTTGGGGGTCTTAGCCTGCAGTGTTTAGCTAGTACAGCTATCTGTGTACTGGTAAGGGTTTTTCACATTCACCGCCCCAAAATCTGCTACACATGACTATACAAAAAATAAATAAATGAAGAAAAAAAATATAAAAAATCTGTCAGATACGCATATACAAAAATCTAAGGATTGGTGATATTTCCATAGTTTTTAAAATATATTGATACTTCAGTGTGATGTAAACCCAGACAGTGAAGGCCAGTCAATATTATTCAGCTCACTGATCTGCATAATGTCTTTAGAATGGAAATCTGGATCTGCACTCAGACATTAGCTTTAAGGAATAAATTATCTTGTAAATGGTTCATCTACAGTCAAGTCGAGAGTATTTCGTTAATGGGAAAGTTGGCAGAAGTGACGAGCTGAAAAAGTGTCTTGTGTCTTGTTTTTAATGCTAGTTGCAAATTGCATTAATAATTACTTTTGCAGATAGATTTGGTGCTGATGAAGGTACCATAATATTCTAATTTTGTATTGATATGGATACTTTTTTGTTTAATAATAGATTTTAAATAACTGTATGCCGATGTCTTACCGCATCATGGTTTCATACTGCGGGGTTCATACTGGGGTTAACCGCATATAAACGTGAAGAGGTACTTCATTTGCCTTGGCTTTTTTGTTGGACTGTACCATTATAATACACTGTTGATAAGACAAAATAACCAGTGGTGGATGAAGTACTCATTGTGTTACTTAACTAAAAGTATCACATGGAAAAATCTACCTAAGTAAAAGTACCTGTTTAAAAATGTACTTTAAGAGTAAAACGTAAAAGTTAAAGTGATAAATGCAGTGATACTGATTAAACAATTATACATACGCTGCCAGGCCAAAAACAAAAGTTGCCACCAAAAAAAAGGTCACACACTCTAATATTTCGTTGGACCTCCTTTAGCTTTAGCTTCTGCAGTGTCACTAGATTTATTTCCATCCAGTGTTGCATTCATTTTTCACCATGATCTTGCATTGATGATGGTCGAGTCTGACGCTGCACAAAACCTTCTCCAGCACATCCCAAGATTCTCAATGGGGTTAAGGTCTGGACTCTGTGGTGGCCAATCCATGTGTGAAAATGATGTCTCATGCTCCTGAACCACTCTTTCACAATTTGAGCCCGAAGAATCCTGGCATTGTCGTCTTGGAATATGCCCGTGCCATCAGGGAAGAAAAAATAACCTGGTCCTTCAGTATATTCAGGTGTCAGCTGACCTCATTCTTTGAGCACAGACTATTGCTGAACCTCGACCTGACCAACTGGAGGAGGCTCGTACCTATTTGCTTTTTGGCCAAGCACTGTATTTTGGTCAGTGACAACATACTTTTTCAAAATTTCTTCTGAATCTTGTGTATTTGTTTTTGTTTGCGCATAGCCGAAGCTTGAACTCGAAAAATTTAGTCAATATGTCTGTGTAATCCCTCAGTCGTACAGATCTGATCCACAGTAAAAGCTAAAGTTAAATCTGTAAACTGGACAACTTTTTATCCAGCTGACAGATTTAACTTTGGCTTTTACTTTAGTCAAGATGTTAACACAAACATGGTCAAAATAATCCCTCAAATCTTATGAAAAGTACTTTTTACTTTTCAGTTTTGTTCAAAAATGTAGTAAAGTAGAAAGTACAGATTCTACTCTCAAATGTAGTGAAGTAAAAGCAAAAAGTATCCACTCTAAAATTTCCTGACGTAAAGTACAGATACCTAAACACTCTACTTAAGTACAGTACTTTACTACTTGTACTTTATTACCTTCCACCACTCTTCACGACAAACGCAATGCCTAAAAGTAGTTTATAAAAAGTGTTTCACAAATGTCGAAAAGTTACATTAGAAACCCAAAATACTTCTCCCAAGGTGACCAAATCATGTTGAAAATGGAATTAAAGCCACAAGAATGCATAATATGTGTTCTTTAACTTCCTAAACTATATTCTGATGTGATGTGCAGTGCATAAAGCCTGATATTTACTTCCTAGAACTTGAGACCACTTGTTTTTCAGCTGTCTCCTATTTGCACATTAGCATAATGTAATTCCTGGCGGTGGCTCACCCCGATGCTCTGCCGGTGTTAATCTTGAGCCCTGACAGCGCTCTGTTAATGAATGAGGAGCAGGATAAATACAGACACACTCTCGAGACTGAAGAGGGCAGACTGACAGTCAACAGCCGCCGCACGCCCAGAATATTAACCACACAGAAAGAGATAGGGGGAGAGAGAGGGACCGGGGCAAATGTGAACGCTGAGGGAAATAGACCACTGAATATGTGAAATCTAAAGGGTGGACCATATTGACTTAAGTGGATGATTTTTGGAGACTTTCAATATATTTTTTTTTCTTTCACCTTCTTTACACATATTATCCACTACTTTTTAATTATGTGTGCAAGTAAATGTTTTTGCGTAGATTATGTTTAAAAAAAGATATAGTCAATAATCCTGCAAAGAGACCATATTATGCTATTTTTTATCTATTTTCTGATCTGGTTATAATGTCGTTTTCTCATCACAAACAAACCTGGAGCTGTGTTTTGTTTCGTTCACTCCAATATATTTAAGCTGTGCTCGGAAAATACTCTGGGTAATACAGGAAGTGCTCCATTGTGTTTTTAAACTCTATACAACTTCACTTCAATCATTTGGATGTCCTGGAATTTGAGAGGGGAGTTAAAGAAGCAATGTTTGTGAAAAAAGGCAATCCTTTCTTGATGAATGGGGGCCTCAAACATCATCTGTCCCCTATCTATAACGCCATCCTCAGACCCAAAGCAAACACAGGAAACAAGGAGAACAATATGGCTAGCCAGGGTGCTTATAGGTATGAAACTTTCATTATGACTTACGCACAGTTAGGGTACAAACTTAGGGTAACACAGAGATAGTGGCGTACGCAGACACTGGGGGCAAGGTAGGTTAAGTGTCTTGCCCAAGGACACGAGAAAAGCAGTCTTCAGTGGGAGCTGGAATCACACCTCCAATCTGTGGATATGACCGCCCTACCAATGATGTTCGTGTCGAGAGCGGGGTTCGAACCACCAACCTTCAGATCAGTGGACAAACGCCAACTAATCAACTTTCGCCCCTTGTTGCTATCTTGCCAGATTTAGTATACGTATGCGATATGGCAAGTGTATTTCATTCAATTTACCACTCAAGCCTCCAACAGTCCCCTACCAACACTCCGCCTATTATCACTTACCCACAATGCATCACCTCGTTGTGAACTAGAGCCATTTAGCGCGTCCTAATGCTCCTAAAGTGTTTACCAGTGTGTAGCAATGGGCCCGATCAATGGAGCATCCCTGTTTCTAAATGCCTCTAAACTTGTCGCGGCCGGTCAGTTCATGCACTTGTAATTCTTTCTTCAGGGGAGAAAAATCAATGGTGCAATGATTAGTTTCTCCCTCCTTAAATGTCCCATCAGAGCTTCGATTTCACATTTATACACGCCTCTGTGTCACCACTGTTTTTTTGGGGTTAAGCAAACTTTTTCATTATGGTAAAGCAGTATAAAGTGATGGAATTTATGTTCAAAATTGGAAATGCAGTGTCTGTCAACCACATTGTTTTGCAGTTCAACATAAACATCACTGGTTGAGCAGTCAGTCCCAGTGATCCAAAGATTGGTGTGCGACTCCAGCTCCCAAAGATGAATGCTGTTGTTGTGTGCTTGGGCAAGACACTTAACCCACCTCACCCCCGTGTCTGCGTGGGTGAGGCTGGGCTGCATCAACTATTCTACAAAAAAAGTTTTGTTAAAATATTCTCAAACATAATAATAATAATAATAATAATAATAATGTCTTACACTTGTAACGCACTTAACAGGCTTGTTAAAGCGCTACACTATAGTCATTATTCATTCACTTCCACACTTGGTGATTGGTGAAGCTACTATTGTTATTTGTTGAATCTTTTGTGATGGGAGTTCACAGCGCGAGTGACACATGTGTTTGGGGTTTACGGATTTGGCGGAACCTTCTATAGACTAACATTAAACTTTCATATTGTCCTGCGGGCCACAAAATATCGTCTTGCGGGCCGCAATTGGCCCCCAGGCGAGTTTGAGACTCCTGATATAGAGAAACACATCAGAAATTAAAATGTGAAATGCTTGAACCACAATATTCATACAAGTATACAACTGAAATGTCTACATTAAAGAAAAAACAAAAGCAAACACTGTATAACATGTTTAAATGCTCTGTATAATATAGAGTGTACTTTGACTTACTTAGACAATTTTCCCCACACTTCCAACCCATTTGTCTTGTTTATTCCAAAGCAATTATTTCTGTTTAATTGTATGTGTATTCGAGTGAAACTGCTGATTAAATAGCTGCTGAACATATGGCCATTTTCAATTATTTTTTTCTTCTCATTTTTATAACTATCTCGCTCATAGATGCTGAAGTGTGCTGTGAAGTCATTCGAAACAATCAACCAACTTTTTAACGCTTTACAATAATTAGTTGTGTCTCAGGTCTTACAAAAGCATCTGTAAGGATAAACACAGTATGGAAGATTGGTTTCACTTAAATGGCATCGATGCAAAAGTGAATAACAGAGGGTTTATCATTGCACAAAACGCATTCATTTACAGAAAGATTGGGAGGTTTTAAGACTCTGGAGAAGAAGTTCGATTTTTTTTGGCCATTATTAAAAGTCAGCTTTGTTTATTTCCAGGAGATTAATATTGAAATCCATTTGTTTTTTAATAAAATTGATTTGAAAACTGCGATTGATCTACATAAGGATGAGTGGCGTGACTGACAGGTGGATTAGCCAATCAGGGACACACGTGACTTGAAAAGGTATGGCTGCAGAATCAATGAGTAAATCACTAAATTCTGTTAATCTGAGGTGAGAGAAATTAGATTTTGTTTGTTAATGATAGGTGGCCAATGAGCTCCAATGTGTTGCTGAAAAAACGAATCTGATTGGACGATCATATGTGGTTCTGAAGAACGGAGGGGACGACAACCAGACTGAAAACCCTCTGTGTAATAAATACAAAAAAAGATGTCATCCTGAATTTGCCAGGCGAGAGAAAGTTCTATTGTCCTGCATTTAAATAGTGAGTCATTTGTAAAAGAAAATCTGCAGCTTGCTACCGTGAAATGTCACTGCAAAGAAGCTCGGTCCCCGAAAATAGTCCAGTTCTGTACAATTTAAAGTGAAAACCAAGACACCAGCAAATAGACAGTCCCTTCTTTCACTGTGTGCCGTGGAGCCAACTCTCTTTGATTCGTCTCAGTGGTTGTAACGTCTGCCTCGGTCTAATCACTGGAACCAACATTTATCCAACAAGAAAAGCCACTCATTTGTTTCTGAGGCTGTCGGCTCAGTGTTAGTCAAAGCGTGAGGAGAGACTGTCTCTGGTGAGGGGGAGGATTGGCTCAGATCTAAAGTCTAAAGACACAGTGAGTAGAACTAAACAAGCACAGAGCTGGATATTAAAGAACACATATTATGCATTCTTGTGGCTTTAATTCCCTTTTAAACTTGCTTTTGGTCACCTGGGGATAAGCATTTCCCCATGAATGCTATGCTAATGCGTTCCTTGTGCACACATTTTAACCGTACAATCAGAGCTGGATAGTACTCAGTTATATTTACTCTATTTGCCTGAGTACATTTTTGTACCTTGGGTCAAATTTGGCCACAGATAATTGCTGCAACCCAAAAGGAACAAACAAAAAAATGTAAAATTTCAATTCAAAAAGGCCAGAGTGCCACTTCTAACCCCTGCATAGAGATACCTAGTGGATGAATATTGAACTAAAATGATCCAGAGTGGTAGTGACAAGATGGCCGACCTGTTGAGCTGGAAAACTACCCAAATAAAATCGTCTTCTCAGCAAACCAGCAGTTGGTAAAATTGTGGGGGTTTTTTTTGTTAATCTTTTTAGTAATAGCTTGCAGAATGTCGAGGAGTATGTTTTCTATTCTTTTTGGATAAATTAGCAAGCCCAATGGGTCAAATTTGGCCCTGATCCTAAATTAGTGAATAAAGGGTTAAAATAGAAAACGTGGATATGTCAGTGTTCAGTGAACTTACAGCAGTAATTTAATGCAGTGTTCATAATTTTCCAAAGAAGAAAATGGTTCTTGGGTTCTCCGGGTTTAAGAAATGGTACTTTTCTGTCAGTATACTTTTACTCCTACTTGAGTAACTTTATCTTGGCAATATTAAATGAGTTGAACTTTTGTGTTTCTTGCAGCGCTCTTTCAGATATGTTTCTTCTTTTTTTTGGTCATGATTTAATGTTTTGTCCTTCAAATTACATTAACTTTAATTATAAATCAGATGTTGTGTCCCAACAGTTATCCTTTAAGTTACTCTTACTTCAGTAATAATTTTCCCAAATACTTTATTATTATTTTTAAGTAATGTTAATCTTACTCCAGTACAATTTTTGGCAACTCTAGCCGCCTCTGTGTAGAAAGGGCAGTGCTGGTTTATGGCTTAAAAACTGCAGGAGAAATCTGGAGTTTTAATTGTGACGCAACAATCCAGGCAAAATGCAAATGGAGCATTTTGGAGTGCTCAGAGAAGACCACTTTAGATTAATAGATTAATGAAACAAGCATGAATGAAGCTAACAAAATATTACTTCAGGTATATGGTTAACAACACTTAGGCCTTTTGCTAATGAGAATAAAGCTACCAGCTAGCATGCTAACACTGTACTTTCTGATTATCCGACAATGAATCACTATATAATTAGATGCAGACAACACTCAGGGATCTCGTTTTGACCTCAGAGCTGCTTTTACAATAAATGTTAAGAATGTCAGCCCAATTAAACAAATAAGAACCGCGAGCACATTTTGACTGGAGAACAGCTCAGTGCAGTTGTGTCACGGTGAAGCATTATCTTTGATCGAACAGTGACAGTTACCAATAAATTCCTAAAATATCTTCGGAAAATGTATCCAGAGCTCACACACTCCCGCAACCTCATTAAGGCCTTATCAAAACTCCCACTTATTTTAATGACTTGTCAAACTGTCAGATAAACAACGATGAAGCCAAAACGTTGGAATGAGATGAAGCCGTCTTATTCATGCATCTGATCAAATCTTAATGCATGTTTTTTTTTTTTCAAAGTTATGACTTTAATTCAAAAAGAGACCACGAACAATGTGGTGCATTGTTTTATAAAAAATGCACAAGATTAGAAAAAACTCTCAAGCACAAGCTTTATCCTGCGATGGCATGGAGCGTGCCTGTTTATTCAACTCTTGAAGATTCTACAACTGAGGGAAAAGAAATTTAGCAATAACCCCGAATTTATACTTAATGTGGGCAGGTTTGAGGCATAGTTTGAGCGGGTTACTTGGAAACTGCCTGGGTGTACACTGACTGCAAGTGCAGGTTCTGGATTAGCTTTGAAAGTCTTTGCAAAAAGTTTATTTTTAACCCAGACACCGCTGTGGTCTGGAGCGGTTTTCAGGTCATTTGACGTGTTATCACATGAACCGTGTGTTTTCACATGAACCTATGTAATAGCTTTGATCAAATGCACATCGCAGCTGGTGCAACAGGCAATCTGCAAGTAACCTGACCTGGACCCGACCTGCAGTATGTGTAAACCCAGTGTCTCACCAACTGCAGTGACCTGTGGTGTGTATTTGACCAAGGCTGTGCGGTGTCTCATGGGTTCATGCAGTAACACATGTCTAATTTCTTTTCAGATTCTTTCTGCAGATCCACACTTCTTTTTTCTAAAATCTTTAAGTCCACCTATAGACTGAGTATATAAATGGACACAGCTAATCTACTATCTGCCGCCTTCCAAATAGGCAGTGATCATGGGGGCATTTCTGGCTCCATCAACTCTGTCGCCAAATCACTTTCAATTTAATCTCTGTAACTGCTGCTGTCAGGCTCATCATTTCGGTGTCAAAATGTTCGTATTAACCTGCTCTACACGATCCGCTACTAAACTATCGGTGTGGGCGGGAAGGGGCATTACCTTCAACATTCTCGCTCCGGATTGGCTTTTTGGTTGGCAATGATGCTCATAGTCGAAACTCCTAATATGGAACTCCAGCTCCATTCACCCACATAGCTGCTAGCCCCGATGAGCTTCATTTCATGATCACAAATTCCCACTGCACAGTGGGAACTAAACCAGTACTAAACCAGGAGTAAAGCTGCCACATTCAGTCATGAAGTAGGCATAACTGTGCTCTTGGATGGAAAAAAATACAGCCCTAATAATAACCCCCAAAAACTCCATCCATGTCTGGTTATTTGTAATATTTACCTATTAAATTGAACAGTAGGGGGCGACCACGCTTCTCCTGCAGCCCTTCAAAAGCTTGTCTATGAAGCCAACTCTGTGTGACTAATACAGCTGAGGTAGGATTAACTTTTCCACTCTGAATATCATTGGCCTTAAACCTTTTTTCAATACTCTGTCTCTCACACGTACCATATGCAAATATATGATTTTGAAAATAGAAACTGTTTACGCACATGAAAGGTAGGGCTTATTCCTGCTCGTTTCAGAAAGAATCCAGCCAAAATGTGAGTGAAAATATGTTTTTTTTCCCCCACACATTACCTGACAGATTTTCAAGAATATGTACTTTATGTAGGTTTTCATCAATTGTACTTTTTTAATAAAGAGTAGACTAAATATAAATCATAAAACTGTCTTTTCTGATCCACATTACAATGTTTCCTCATCGAAAACCTACCTGCAGTTGTGTTTTGTTTCATTCACACATGTTTAACGCACAAACCCTGCAGAAGAATCAATTTTGTGTAATATAGGACCTTTAAAAGACAGACATTGTACTTACTGAGTACAATGTTTGGCTCCACTACCCACGTCTGCTGTCAAAATGTGTGTGGGACAGGTGAAGCAGGGGTCGGGATTACAGACGCATGGAAGGAAAAAAAAACCCTGAAAACGAGCAGGCCGAGCACCGACACAACAGCATGACCCTCAGCGTAAGAAAGTGGAAGAGGATACAACCACCCCTTTTCATGTTTACTGTAATAAATCCGAATAAACACTGGTCAGAAGAGGATTATGCGCATTAGAGTGACACTGACTTCTGTGCAATAGCCAAGTATTTAAATAAGACACATATTTAAATGCAGAGGGGGTTTAAAAAGAGAATGGGATTATTCCAGTAATAACCTGGCCTTTGCTTAATATCTGTCTGTGGTATTCGCTTGCAAAAAGGAAAGAACCCTATAATCACATATAACCTCATATATATAAACTTGAAAAACAGAACTAGGTTACTCATGATGTCATATAGCGGTAGTCGTCAAGTTAACAGGTGCCTTTCGCTTTTGGTTAGTGAAGATTGGAAATTCCAAGACTGAAAGATTTAGATTTTAAATTCCTACAAGGTGGAGGTGTTGCTGTTGCTGATTTATTCTTAATTACAAAACCATTAGACACGGTCAAGATTTTTATGCTATAATTTGGATAATCATCTTGAGAACCAAAGCCCCAATCAGAAAGTATAATGAGCCTCTTATTTAGTCTTTTTCTATGCTAAAGTGCCAGTTTAAACCTGAAAGGACTCCCTCCGATCTGGAATGGTCACTACCTAAACTCCAGCACGAGCAGCGAATCATTAACCAGTGCTAGTGCGGCCTCTGCAGCTCAGTGAGTGAATTCTGGAGGTCCTGAGCTTCCACATGAGGCGTGTTCATATACTGAGAATGAGACAAACTTGTATGTGCCTCTATCTGCAGGTTAAGTGATTAAGCTCAGTTGTGATTGTAATACTTTTTTTTGAATAACAGAACAGTCTTTATACGGCTCCTTTAAGATATGGCTATATGTGGAATATCACTTTGAATCTGTGCATTTGATTGGTGTATGGAAAATACTTTTATCCAATTCTTTTAACAGTTGGATTCAACATCTATAACGAGGGGTAACATAACACGTGATTGTGTGCAGCTTGTTAGCGTTATAGTGTTGTTTTTAAGGATGATGCAAGTGAGGGATTGTTTAGGAAATGTGCACTGTGCCACGTTGAGTTTTGGACATTAGATGATACACGTCTCAAGGTCCTATATGGTTCATGAGAGAAAGACGGGATTCTTTTACACCAGATCCCTTTCCTTAAGCGAGTGTCTGACCTGTGTTAATGTATTGCACCTGTACTTTATCTACAGATGAGTACACTATGTCAGACACGCATACAGTTAAAAGTCAATTAGTCTTGTAGTTAAGGCTTTACTCGACTGCACTTAGAGTATCAAATGTATGCTTTCAATTAAACCTAAATAATAATGGACTGTACTGTAATTGCTGTACACTATTATATAAACTAATTAAATATAGTTACCTCATTTCTCATTCTATTTTTTTTTCAATTCTTGGTGTTCTGCAGGTAAGATTTTGTTTATAGGACAAAAAAATAAAAAAAATGCTCCAAGAATTGCTCCTTTTCTAATCAGTGCCATTCACACAAAGTTAGGAATGAGCGGTTTGACAATTCATGCAGAGCAGCCGGGCAGATGAGACATGTCTCGGCAATGGATGAGGTGAAAATGAGGAAATAAACGCTGAATTAAACCTACAAAAGAAAAAAAAAGTTGGTAGAGCGGGCTACGGGGAGAGAGATAAGAGAGGCTCAAGCACGAGACGACAGGGTGAGGGCACGGAGCAAGATGTATATGGAAGTTCCTAGATGTCATCTTCTGTCTCCTCTGCTCCAAAAGGTCGTCCACACAGAGGTTGTACGTGAGGCAAACTTTGGCTCCAACCTGCGTGTGTCCCAGTTTTTAATTTAGAAAATCTGGTCACCCCAGTTGGAAGAGTTTAATAGGTTAATGCCTGTCCATTTTGTTTCTATTTTGTGTCCATTTGCTCATTTCGTGGAAGCCTGGCAACCCCGCCTGAAGTAAAAATTCACCTGCTTCAATGTCACATCAAGGTCTCCTAAACATTGCTCAAATCTGATGCAGCTCAACTTTAGTTCACAAGTAACGTAGAAGGTCTGGACTTTCCTCTTGCCCATCTGTGAACATGTTTTTAACTGTTTCCTGTACTGTTTTCTGTCTATTTGCGACGCAGCACTTGCCTGGAATCCAGAATCTACACTTCTTCAACACTTTACGAAGATGTGAGTCTAGTCAAATCTCAAATGGGCATGACTGACAGGTGGATTATCCAATCAGGGACACGAATGGTTTGTCTGCATCGGCAACAAAAAAAGAAAAATATCACAGGACGCTAAAAAACATGATGGATTTCTGCAGAAACAATGAGCCAAGCACTAAACTCTGTCAATGTGATTTTATTTGTAAATCATAGGTGACCAATGAGATTCTTCGTTTCACATATGTCCCTGAAAAAAAACACTTAAGTTTGAGTTGCTGGTCTGATCTGTGGAGAGGCAAGTCGAGTACATTTTATTGCAGTGGACTTAAAACTCTCTTGTGAGGTCCCAGGTTTGTTTAAAAATGTATTTATTTTAGTCATTTATAGACAAAGAAAACAACTTCCAACGCTTTTGTCTACCTTTATGTCTTCGGTAACAGAACAAACCCGTTGTGTATGTGTTCTACTGATGCATTTCCTCTTTAATCTGGCCTGGCAGAGGGGCCCTGTATTTACTGTCAGTGTGCTCGCCTTAGCTACAATATTTATAGCTTTGGTCCAATCTGTGCCCCATCCGGCTGCAGGGAGAAGATAGGGGCTTCCAGTACAACCACAGAGCAGTGCAGATCACAGCAAGCACAGGAACGATAATAAAAATGTTAGAAACCAGGAGAAATAGGCTTAATACACATAATTAAAGCCACTTAATTAATGTCCATTTGTCCATTCTGTTAAGAGCCTGGCTGCTGCATTTTGAATTAATTCAAAGCTAAAGTTTTTAGAGCACGTGACTAGTGCGGAGTTACAGTAATCTAGCCCTGATGTAACAAATGTATGGATACGTTTTTCTGTATTTTTTAGACTACATTTTTTCTGATTTTGGCAATATTATGCAGGTGTTCTACAGGCTTGGTTTATGTGTGACTGAGAGCTCTTGGTCAAATACGACTCCAAAGTTCCTTACAGTAAAACTGGAGGTTACACTGACACTGTCACGGTGGGAAAAACTGGACTCAAACGCAACACCACAGAGCAATCAAATGTTAAACTCCAACGGAAAGTGTCCTTTTGCAGGTAATGCAGAATATAGAAAATCAGGCAAGTAAACAACTGAGGAATATATCTTATTTTATATCGAACAGAAATATCCTCCAAGACTGGGAATTGTACAAGGGAAACAGGCTGGGGAAAATAAACTCAAGAACAGGTAACAAGGCAGATTCAGAATATCTGGATATATGTATTTCAGGGACAGGGCTTGAGAGTTGCTGTTGTCAGTTCAACAATCTAGCAAGAACTAAATGACGTGAGGGAGTATATATAGGCAACACTGGGCTGATTACTAAAATGAGAGGCAGCTGCAGGGAAAACAGGGAGGTGACAAAAGAAGGACTGGAATATGGATCTGGATTGGGGGAAACAGAACTATCACAGAACCCCCCTCTCAAGGGACGACTCCCGGCGTCCCAAAATCAAATGCCCAGAGCCGGGTGGGTGGAGGGGGTCCTGGGGGAGGGTCAAAACTCCTCAGAAAGGTCAGAATCACCAGAATGACCACTGCCAGTCACAAATTGATCATTTTCAGAAAAACACGAGAACTTGAGCCCTTTGAAGGTTTGATCTGGATGTTGCTCGTGGAAGGCCGCAATAAGACGTCGGTCCAAGATGTAGCTAGCAGGCACCCATGAACGCTCTTCAGGACCATAGCCCTCCCAATCAACCAGGTACTGAATGCCCCGACCACGACGTCTGGAACGCAGAAGGCGCCGCACAGTATATGCAGGCTCCCCGTTGATCAGACGTGTGTTGGCGGTGGTGGAGGCAAAACAGGAGCAAGAGGGCTTTCACAGACAGGCTTCAATTTAGAGACATGGAATGTCGGATTAATTCGCATGGCTCTGGGTAACTTGAGGCGAGCAGCCACTGGGTTCACCATTTCTCAACTTCAAATGGCCCAATGAATTTGGGTGCAAGTTTCTTGGAGTCAACCCGCAATGGAAGATCCTTGGAGGAGAGCCAAACCCTATCACCGGCCTGATAAGCAGGGGCCTCCGATCTTCGGCGGTTAGCTGAAGCAGAGTAGCGCTGTGCTGTGCGGAGAAGGGCGGTCCGAGCCTGTCTCCAGGTTCTGTAGCAGCGCTTGATGAAGGCCTGAACAGAGGGACATGAGGTTTCCTTCTCCTGTGATTGAAACAAGGGCGGCTGGTACCCATAAGCACACTGAAACGGGGAAAAACCAGTAGCGGAACTTTTCAGTGTGTTGTGAGAGTACTCAACCCACAGTAGCTGCTGGGACCAAGCAGAAGGGTTCCTTGAGGCCATGCAACGCAGCACTGTCTCCATCTGCTGGTTGATTCTCTCTGTGTTGGCCATTGGACTGAGGGTGATAGCCAGATGACAAGCTAACCGTGGCCCCTAGAAGAGAACAGAACTCCCGCCAGAAGATGGAGGTGAACTGCGGCCCCCGATCGGATACAACATCAGTGGGGAGTCCATGCAGTCGAAATACATGCTGCAACATGAGCTCAGCTGTCTCTTTGGCAGATGGAAGTTTGGTCAGTGGGATGAAATGAGCCATTTTACTAAACCGATCAACGACAGACAGGATAGTGGTGTATCCATGGGAAGCGGGTAGGCCAGTGACAAAGTCAAGGGATATATGTGACCAAGGCCGGTGAGGAATAGGAAGAGGAAGGAGATGGCCGGCAGGCGCTTGGTGAGTAGATTTGGACTGGTTACAGACTTGACAGGCATTGACAAAATCTCTGGTGTCTTCATCCAGAGTACCCCACCAGAATCTTTGTCGCAGGGCCTCCTTAGTTCGCTGGATGCCGGGATGACAGGTGAGCTTGGAACTGTGAGCCCACTGTAGAACATCTGACCTGAGATGCTGTGGGACATACAGGGGTTGTTGGGACAGGTGCTGGGGCCAGGTTGGCCTTCCAGGGCAGCTTTTACTCGTTCCTCCACCTCCCAGGTGAGTGTGGCCACCATATGGGAATTAGAAAGAATGGTTTCGGGTTCAGCAGTAGGGTCCAGAGGTGGAGAACTGGCGAGACAGAGAATCAGGCTTAGTGTTACGTGGACCAGGACGGTAAGACAGAGTGAAATTAAATCTGTTCAGAAACAATGCCCACCTGGCCTGTCGAGAGTTCAGGCGTTTTGCGGACTGAAGATACTCCAGATTCTTATGATCAGTCCAGACCAAGAACGGGATCTTGCAACCCTCAAGCCAGTGTCTCCACTCCTCTAAAGCTAACTTCACAGCCAGTAACTCTCTGTTGCCAATGTCATAGTTCCTCTCTGCCGGTGAGAGACGTCGGGAGAAAAAGGCACATGGGTGTAGTTTGAGGTCATCGGGTGCCTTCTGTGACAACACAGCACCCACACCTACATCTGAGGCGTCTACCTCCACCACAAACTGTCCTTCCGGATCAGGAACTCGAAGGATGGGAGCTGTGGTGAAAAGGGTCTTCAGTGTCTTGAAGGCCGCGTCTGCCTCTGGTGACCACTTGTAGGGCACCTTGGAGGAGGTGAGCGCTGTAAGAGGAGCAGCAACAGTACTATAGCCACGAATGAAGCGTCTGTAAAAGTTTGCAAACCCCAGGAAGCGCTGCAACATCTTGCGGGACTCTGGAACAGGCCAAGAGGTGACAGCCTCTACTTTGGAGGGATCCATGGACACACTTCCTTGACCAATGATATAACCCAGAAAGGCTACTGATGGGGAATGAAACTCACACTTCTCAGCCTTGACGAAGAGTGAGTTGGCTAGCAAGCGTTGCAGAACGATCTGAACGTGATGAATGTGTTCTTCCCTGGACTTGGAGAAAATCAAGATATCATCAAGGTAAACAAAAACGTACTTGTTCAGCATGTCACGAAGGACATCATTGACCAAGGCTGAAACACAGCGGGGGCATTAGTAAGACCAAAAGGCATAACCAGGTACTCGTAGTGTCCTGTGGGTGTGTTAAATGCCGTCTTCCATTCGTCTCCTTCACGAATCCGGACGAGATGGTAAGCATTACGCAAGTCAAGTTTAGTGAAGATAACAGCATCCTGCAAGAGTTCAAAGGCTGATGAGATGAGTGGCAGAGGGTAACGATTCTTGACAGTAATATTGTTTAGCCCCCTATAGTCAATGCATGGTCTAAGAGTTTTGTCTTTCTTTTCAACAAAGAGAAGAAACCTGCGCCTGCGGGAGATGAAGAGGAACGAATGATTCCTGCAGCCAAAGACTCATTGACATACTTCTCCATAGCTTCTCTTTCCGGTCCAGAGAGGGAGTAAATACGACCACGAGGGGGAGAAGTTCCAGGCAGAAGGTCAATGGCACAGTCATACGGACGATGTGGAGGAAGTGATGTAGCCTTGGTCTTGCTAAAAACCTCTTGGAGGTCGTGGTACTCCTCGGGAACACCAGTAAGGTCTGGTTGAGGACCAGAGTTATCAGTTTTTAGCACTGCTGGAATGGCTGGTTGAGGCAGACCTGATGACAGGATTGGCTCCACTTAGTGATGGAACCTGTAGACCAATCAATATAGGGATTATGACGGAGAAGCCACGGGAAACCGAGAATAACGGGATGCTGAGGCGTTTTTCAGAATGTGAAACTGGATGGTCTCATGGTGGTTGCCTGCCAGTAACAGGCCAACAGGGACAGTGCGACGTGTTATAGTACCCAAAAGCCTGCCATCCAGAGCGTTAGCAGGCACAGGTGCTGGAAGGGGAACAACATTAATATTTAGCTTCATAGCCAGGTTCTCATCAATAAGGCTTATATCAGAGCCGGAGTCAATAAGAGTGGTCACCGTGTGAGTACCACTCTCAAGCAATAAACGCGCTTGAATCTGAGGCCGCTTAACAGGGGAAAGTGTAGAGGATAGGCTCACCAGTATACCCCTTTCTACTGATGAGCCTGGCCTTTTACTGGACATCTAGATGCAAAATGTCCGGGCTTTCCACAGTAAAGACAAAGCTTATGCTGCCGGCGGTGTTCTCGCTCCTCCGGAGAAAGACTGGTTCTGCCCACCTGCATAGGCTCCGACCCCCCATCAAGAGGGGCCGAGGTGTGGCTGACTGGACCAAATGGGGAACGTGGGCGGGGACTAGGGCGTAATTCAGGCATTCTTTGTCTTTTCTCAAGACGCCGAGCTTGAATACGGCGATCGAGTTTGGTTGCCAACTCGATCAGCTTATCAAGGTCAGAGGGGGGATCATACGAAACAACTCATCCTTGATGTAGTCACTCAGACCGAGGACATAGGGCATCGGTCTTAGCTGCTTCATTCCACTGGCTTTGAAGGCCCGGGTACGGAATTCAATAGAATAGTCAGCGACCGTGCGGGTTCCCTGTCGCACCCCCATTAGACCCCCCCGCTGCATCGGGTCCAGAGGACATGACCCCAAACACCTTGCGGAGTTCTCTAGAAAAAGCTTCGAAAGAAGCACAAGCAGCTGTCTGGCGCTCCCACTCAGCCGTCCCCCACAACCGAGCCCTTTTGGTAAGATGATTAATTGCAAATGCAACCTTGGCTCTCTCTGTGGCAAATGTGTGTGGTTGTAGGGCAAAGAGAATGGAGCAGTTAGTCAGAAAAGGATTGCATCCTTCAGGGTCCCCCCCCATAGCGTTCAGGTGCACCCACTCGAGGCTCAGAAACAGGATCAGGCGCAATGGCCTCGACCGAAGGTTGTGGGGTAGGATTGAGTGGAGCGGGAGCTACGGCAGTGACTAGCTGGGTAACAGTAACTGCTAGTTGCTGGATCTGAGCTGTCAAATCCGCTATATTTCGTTCGCTAGCTGCAGTAGACTGACGAGCGGCAGCAGCAGCAGATGCTAGCTCAGCCTGGTGCTGCTGCATGCTAGCTTCCAGTCTAGCAAGCCGCTCCATTGGGCTCTCATTGTGTGCTGAGTCCATATTGTGGCTAGATTGTTCTGTCACGGTGGGAAAAAACTGGACTCAAACGCAACACCACAGAGCAATCAAATGTTAAACTCCAACGGAAAGTGTCCTTTTGCAGGTAATGCAGAATATAGAAAATCAGGCAAGTAAACAACTGAGGAATATATCTTATTTTATATCGAACAGAAATATCCTCCAAGACTGGGAATTGTACAAGGGAAACAGGCTGGGGAAAATAAACTCAAGAACAGGTAACAAGGCAGATTCAGAATATCTGGATATATGTATTTCAGGGACAGGGCTTGAGAGTTGCTGTTGTCAGTTCAACAATCTAGCAAGAACTAAATGACGTGAGGGAGTATATATAGGCAACACTGGGCTGATTACTAAAATGAGAGGCAGCTGCAGGGAAAACAGGGAGGTGACAAAAGAAGGACTGGAATATGGATCTGGATTGGGGGAAACAGAACTATCACAGACACTGTCCAAAGTGACTCTCAGGTGTCAAATACAGAGTCTCTCTTTAAGACGTCATTGGGCTGGTTTTCTTTACACACTGCAATGAATCATGTACCTGTACCCTGTACTTCCTAACAACTGGCATTATGAACATGACGACTTACGGTAACCTGTTATGATCATAAACATGACGCTTCCACTGTATTTGTCTCTCTGGTTTAAAGATTAGCTAACTGACTTTTATTGTTATTGCTCACTCCTTTTTCTGAGCTGGAAATCCTCTTAAACATTAACATGAATGTGTTTTTTTTAAGATTGTACACTCCTAGGTTGTATATTTGTCTAATGACAGACAGGCACTTGCACAGAGGTTAGTTTTGAATAAAAATAAGAATAATTTATTAAAAATGCTTATTAAACTTACTTGGAAATAATATGAAAATAAGAATGTAGTTTTACAACTTTAAGTCAGTATAAAAAAATAGTTAAAAAATACATAAATACAATTGTAGTATCACAATCTTAAATCTTAAAAATTACTTACTAATTGCTTACAGAAAAAAAAAAATCGTTCCTCTGCAAATCATAGTGGCAAAAGTTATAGGGCAAAATGTGAAACTGTTCCTTTAAGACCACAGTGGGAGGAGGACGGGACTTGCCCCTTACCTGGCTCAAAGAACTGTCACTTCAGGTTTACTCGTGGCCTAACAGGTAGGTACAGACTTTTTTTTAATACTGAGAGTAGTCCTAGTTTATATTGCATCAGGTTTTAAAAACAAACCTGTAGATATAGAGTCAACACGAAGTCATAACCTCTCCATATCACATCATCCTTATATCAGTGTCTGTGTTCTGTTTCAAGTTGTTACTGGTGTTTTCAGATGTTATGGAAGTGGGAAATTTGTGGTGCCTTTAATTGTAGGACCAGTACAACTTTTGTCTCGTCTTTCAGAGAAATGGAGAGCACAGAGTTGGTCATCCCAGAGCTCTCTCAGGAAGAGTCCTACCACGTTTTCTGCAGCTACAGCAGCACTGATTACCAGTGGACACACGCTCTCATCCAGCAGCTGGAGGACAGGGGCTTGAGGGTGTGTGACCATGAGAGGGACTTCACTGCAGGACGTCCCATCCTGGACAACATGTCTGAGAGCATTCAGGAGAGCCAGAAGGTGCTGCTGATCCTGAGTGCAGAGTTTGTGAGGAGCCGCTGGTGTTTGCTGGAGGCCAACATGTCCATGTTCAGAGACTGTCTGCAGAGGAAGCCCATAGTGCCAGTGCTGCTGCAGCGAGACCTGCAGATCCCTCTGCACTTGGCTCACCTCACCTATCTGGATGTCCACCAGCCAGACTTCACACAGCAGTTACTCCGAGTGCTGTGCACCCCCAACCAGGAAATGCAGGGCTGCACAGTCGTGCCCTACCAGCCCCCATCCCTCTACAACGGCAAGAGCTTGGAGCCACTGTCCCCTGTGAATGAAGAGCAGCTCTGCGCGAGTTGACTGTGGAGAGTGGAGTGACACAGTGGTGCCGCAACAGCTTCGTCTGATCATTCAGCAGCCACAGCGCTACACTGAGGCCATGGCAATCATCAACACTGTCTCTCAGACAAAAGTCAAGTATAGGACTTCCAGGTCCCAAGGCATGTACCATGTCTCTTTGCTTGCAAGACTATTTTTCTGTGGTATAATAGTAGGAGTTATTTTTACTACACCAGGTATCCCAGCAACACCAGCAGTACACATTCCAGGTTATGTGTGTATAGTTATAGTGGGACTTTGGGTTTTTTATAAAATTATATCCTTCAGAAAACATGAGCCTGAGCGCATTATGCATGAGCTGAAGAAGGCCATTGGCCAGGCCAACAGCCTCCTGTTTGAGGAGCACGTCCTGATAGGTTCTCAGTCCAACTCTAAACTCCTCCTGGTTTATGTGAGTGTGGAGGGCTGCAGACAGGAGCTCAGTGCTCTGTCCCAGGACCAGGACTTCTTTCATACAGCCATACTGGAGCACTCCTGTGGGTACACCTGCAGTCTCGCTAAAAGGTACTTCCCATTTCAAACCACTTCCAGCTCTAGTCACCTGGAGGGAGGCGTATGCTTCTGTCAGTATGTCACCCATCAGCTCTCAGTGGAAAACACCAGGTTTAGCTGTTGTAAAAAAACATGTAGCCCCATTTTTCCAAGTTTATTTTCCTAAAAATGCAATGCATGCAAATATGAACGTGTGATGTAACCTTTTTGTTTTTGAGAACCTTCCAATGATCTTAATATTGTTTAAGAAAATATTTCAATAAAGACATAACCAAGGTGCTTGTGTGATGTATTACAATAGGAGTAATGTTGAAGTTCAGACATATTGCTTTTTAACATACTTTTGGAAATTAATAATGAAAATATAATGAAGACAGAACACTTTTAAAAATAGGTAAAAACTGATAAAAGTTGATTTTACACAACATATCCCATTTAAAGTAAGTCCGCTGTATTCAAGAGCAAAGAAAATAGCATAAACGAGAACTGTGTCATTAGCTAGGAAATTATTACACAGAGACTGGATGACAAAGATACCGTAAGGCAGCTTCTAGTTCCCCCTGATCGCTCTTAGCCTTTCCTCTTTTGAGCCCTTTCACTCGTCATCAAGGCACAGCCCGGATAACAACTTTTGATATGACTATGAGATACTAAGAGGTCCAAAAACAGTAGCAGGGGCAATACTGACAAAAGTGAATATGTGTTTACACAGATCAATGTTCCTTTCCCCAAGCCCTAACCTTAACCAGAATCTCAAAACCAGGCCCTAACCTTAACCCCAACCCTACAACTGTGGGAACATAGAGTGGTGAGAATATAGAACCCTTCTGGCAAAAAACTGTATTGTGGAAAGTTTTGAAAAACTACATACATACTGTATTTTTTTACATCAAGATCCAGTTCATTAGAAAACCTTGTTTGTGGCATCATGGTACTGTTTCTTTTAAGTTGACAAAAGGAGGAGGAATTCACCTACATTTCCTGTAATCAGGTTCAAAGTGTCGGCTCCTGTCATTCTTGGTTTATCTGTCCGGCGTCAGGTAGGTGAACTTTTTCTTTTATAACGAATGAATTCAAATGTTGGAATGTATGTCTTTTTCTAATATTTATTTCATAGCATTGTATTGTTAATGCTAATGATAAGCTATGCTATACTTGCAATGTAAATGTGATGAAATGTGTATTTTTAGTGAGTTCATGTGCCCAGGGACTGCAGAAAGGAGCAGTAGCTAAATTGAGTAGAGATAATCTTTTCTTTTGATTAAGGCATTTGTACACAGTCCCTGACAAATAAAGAAGAAGGAAAAAAAAAGACTAAACATTGCCAAACACAATGTATGTAGAAACTAAATATGACAAGTGTATGGTGCAAGTAAAAAGGTCAAAAAAAGAAAATACATCAAAAGCAGCGTACCTTTAAAATGTGAAAAACGAGCTAATTACGCTAAGCTTTTATGTTTTAATGTTAACTTAATTAAATATATTGTTATTATGTATACACACACACACACACACACACACACACACACATATATATATATATATATATATATATATATATATATATATATATATATATATATATATATATATATTTTTTTTTTTATCTATTTAACTGAGTCCTAAATACAGAATCATTGGCAGACGATAATCTGATGAGACATCAACTATTCTTTCTGAATTTAACTTGTAAAGAAAGAGAATGTGCACATTTTACAATACACCTTTTTTCCCCCATACAATCTAGATCAGCTATATGAAAAAGCTTTGAAAGTTTACACACAAATCTTCCACTCACCACCATTTTAAATTTTTCAAAGATAATCTGTCGAGTTTTTAAATTTTTTCATTTCTGTAAAATTTGCAAAAACCTGTGTCATCTCTAAAAGCACAGGGTCTGGCTCCATCACCATCACATTAAATACAGAAGCACAGCATCACAAACCACCAGAGCCATAACCAGAGATCCCTGTGAGATGAAGTACCTTGTCAAAATGTTCTGTCTTACAAGGGCTGCGTACAGTGGAACTGTTAATGCTGTAAAGCCAGGAGGGACGCTCCCAGCTTTACAACATTAAAAGGTTGTTTAAATGAGAGGCTAAGACACACACACACACACACACACACACACAAACACACACACCTGTGAGCACAATTCATAAGAACTAAATTCAGCACTTCAGGGTAATACCTGTGTAATACCTAAGTACTTTAGGGTATGTGCAATAGTTTAGGACTTGTTTGGAATACTTAAGCACTTTAGCGTAAGTAACGTACATAACGTATGTAAGCACTGTACGTTATGTGAAATACTTTGAGGACTTTAAGGTATGTGCAATACACAACACAGCACTTTAGGGTATGTGCAAAACATGTTGCCTTATTTTCGGGCAATGCATTGTTGGACATTATAAATAACTGAATTGTAAATGAACGTGTGAGCCTTCGCTGTGTGACTCGTGAGTCTGTGGTGGTGAATCCCTCCTGTCTGCTCCTTCTCTGTGCTCAGATCTGCTGTTGTTTGTATTGTGATTCAAATGTGAGGTTCTTGTTGTCTATGGTCCTAATGTTTGTACTATTGTTTTGTGTTTTATGTATGACTTTTGATGTTGCCATCAGCTTCTACAAGAAAACAAATGGGAATTGACTCAAATCAGGCAAATTTACATATGATCATATGTTCATTAATATTCACTACCTCTTTTCTATAAGTTTTGTATAAACATATTTGATTTAGCATACCCAATTACTCACAGATTTTTCAGCTTGTTCTTAATAAAACCTCACTTCTGTCTTTCAGAGAAATGGAGAGCACAGAGTTGGTCATCCCAGAGCTCTCTCAGGAAGAGTCCTACCATGTTTTCTGCAGCTACAGCAGCACTGATTACCAGTGGACACACGCTCTCATCCAGCAGCTGGAGGACAGGGGCCTGAGGGTGTGTGACCATGAGAGGGACTTCACTGCAGGACGTCCCATCCTGGACAACATGTCTGAGAGCATTCAGGAGAGCCAGAAGGTGCTGCTGATCCTGAGTACAGAGTTTGTGAGGAGCCGCTGGTGTTTGCTGGAGGCCAACATGTCCATGTTCAGAGACTGTCTGCAGAGGAAGCCCATAGTGCCAGTGCTGCTGCAGCGAGACCTGCAGATCCCTCTGCACTTGGCTCACCTCACCTATCTGGAGATACAGCAGCCAGACTTCAGACAGCAGTTACTCCGAGTGCTGTGCACCTCCAACCAGGAAATGCAGAGCTCCACTGTGGTAGCCTACCAGCCTCCATCCCTCTACAACGGCAAGAGCCTCGAGCCACTGTCTGCTGTCAACGAAGAGCAGCTCATCAACAAGTTTGACTGTGGAGTGTGGAGCGACAGTGTACCTGACCAACTGAGCCTGATCATTCGGCAGCCAGAGCGCTACAGAGAGGCCATTGGAATCATCAACACTGTCTCTCAGACTAAAGTGAGGTTCAGATCATATTGGGCAATAGGAATGTTTGCCCTTGTGTTTGGGTTAGTTATTGTTTCCTTCATGGCAGTAATAGGAATACTAATAAAAATGCCTTTTAGGAACAATACTGAAAATGCTTTTAAAATAGTGGGTATAATATTTTTTATACTAATGGTGCTGGGGTTATTATATAAGATGTTGCTATTCAGAAGGGATGAGATATGCCGTGTTGTGCGAGAGCTGCAGAAGGCCATTGGCCAGGCCAACAGCCTCCTGTTTGAGGAGCACGTCCTGATAGGTTCTCAGTCACACTCTAAGCTCCTCCTGGTTTATGTGAGTGTGGAGGGCTGCAGACAGGAGCTCAGTGCTCTGTCCCAGGACCAGGACTTCTTTCATACAGCCATACTGGAGCACTCCAATGCGTACACCTGCTGTCTCGCTAAAAGGTACTTCCCATTTCAAACCACCTCCAGCTCTAGTCACTTGGAGGAAAACCTGTGCTTCTGTCAGTATGTCACCCATCAGCTCTCTGCGGAAAACACCAGGAGGTTCAAGAGTTGTATACCATAGTCTACCAACATGTATTTTTTAAAGGACATTCTGTACTTCTTTTAGCAATCAAATTTACATTTGACTTAAAGCACTTGAGCTGTAAAATAAAAGTCAGCGATAGACTTACTTTAAATTCATACAAAATACAGTAAATTACCTCATAAAAATGTTTATGTTCATAAATATTATTTGTACTCTTTCACTGTCAGACCTTTTATAAGACCAACTTCTAGCCTGCCAGAGGTTTTGCTAATGGAGCTTGTACAGATAAAGTTGCTTATGTATTTTCTTATATTTGGAGTATATTTTTGAATATGAGTATGGAGTATATGTGTATGAGTATGGATGCATGTGCACATAACATTATTGAAATAAAGGAAATAGTGGTAATAGTCATCAGTCTAAGACAGGTCTGCTAAGTTATTAATAGCACATTGACAAATAACTAAAACAAACAGGCAGTATTATGATGGAAAAAATAAAAGCATATCTCATGCATACAAGTCTAAGTCTAAGGTGTTTTATATATTTGATGTGGGTGCAATTGAAACATCTTTTCACAGAATATTCCTGATTTAAAAATCACCCGACACATATCATGTATGTATAATGTGCCATGCTATAAACAGAGTACAAAATCACATGGGTAAACATATAGTAACCAGGACGACTGAGGGATTACACAGACATGGATAAACACAGTAACACTGTACTTTCCATTCAAACCAGCCAAGCCACAAATCACCTTCAAACAAGCTTCTATGTCTGCATGATGTGAGAACTTCTGCAGGACACAGCTGTCCATGTTGTGCCTGAAGTCTGCAATGTAGAGAGTGAAGAGGAAGGGTGCGAGTACAGTCCCCTGTGGGACCCCACACTGCAGGTCAGGAGGTCAGACACACAAACTGAGGCCGGTTTGTCAGATAGTCCAGAAACCACTCTGCCGGGTCAGAATTCACACCAGCCCTCTCCAGCCTGCTTTTTCACCTTTGGGAATCCTCGTGTGTTCTACAAGATTTTCTGCAACACTTATTATATGTTAAAAAGCTGAATGGTTGAATTAAAAATTGCTGCGAGCCAGCCAGGAGTCGAACCTAGAATCTTCTGATCCGTAGTCAGACGCGTTATCCATTGCGCCACTGGCCCACTGACAGATAAGTGGGGTTTCCCACGCTCTTTGGTGACACAAAGAGTGTGAGGGTTGAATTGTTTGGGGTCTTTTCCCCTCCCCCGGCACACAATATGCATCACAGGCAACTTTCTCAGTTTAAAGGGGCAGTGTTGCTCTTGTTTCCACAAAGCAACAATGAGCCCATTCACACATGTACTACAATACAATAATCAACTAAATGTACCTAATGTTTGACCAGTATAAATAAAGACGTGTTGGGGAGTTATTGTTCATAGTGCATATGAGTTAACTGAACTTTAGGTGTCCTTTGATTTCTCTATGCCCCTTCTGTTTTTTTATTCATGTTGCTTGTGAAGACTGCAGAGCTGCTTTCAGGTCACTTTTCAGATCGTCTTAAACTCTGTCTGTCCTTTTACTTTACATCTTTCAGACTGTGTGTGAGTCTCCTGTGTGTGTGGACAAAAACAGTCCCCTCACTATGTTAAAGAGGGGGTACCTTTTATTTTTTTGAAAACGCTATATTTGCTGAAAAGAATGGGTTGAATTAGTTTTCAGTCCTGTTTTTGGTGGTCCTTGTGCTAAGTTGCTGCCTATTCAGAGCGCTATCACAACAGAATCAGCGTGCATTCTGCTGAGGGCACAGCCAGGATCCTACGCAGCATTTTTTAAATACTAAGGTAACATGATATTATTTTAGAGTGCCAGATAAGTAAAATGCAACTTAAAGCAAATCTTACACTTTCCTTTAAAACAATCTACCTTTACTGGCTCAAAAGATTAATAAGAAGACACCTGGAATAAGAAGTTGAATAAGAATGTTTCTGTGGCCAAAGACTATGACTTCAGCCTTGTCTGAGTTTAACTGGAGAAAGTTGTTTTGCATCGACACACTGATCTGTCGGATGCAGTGACAGAGTGAATCCACTGGTCCATATTCACCTGCTGCAGTGAGACATAGATCTGAGTGTCGACTGCACGGTGGTGATAGGACACGATATTGCTGCGTTTCAAACCATACACGTAGACCCTCCTAGGCCCTGGCGTGGACAACACCTGGATGTTCAGATGTCAGCTCCAGATATATAATCTGTCAACTGGACAAATCGTTGTAAGAGTGAAGACGTTTCGCTGTGACATTTTCGATTGCTGGTGACCACAGCCTTATATCTATCTGCAGGGAGGGGCTAACTACACTGAAACTGTAAACATCTATTGTCTCTAGTTTCAGCTGGAGCTACCCTATTCAGCCCTTAACGACCCTGCTGTTGTTCTCATTGTTCTGGGTCTGAGGATGGAGTTGTAGATGGGGAAGAGATTATGTCTCAGGTCATCATTCCTGTTTAAGGAAGGATCCTTCCTTAAACAGAAATGGGGCCTGAGACAGATTAATCGAATAAAGAATGATGTGAAGGTGCAGCGGCTCTACTCCAAGCTCCTTTTGTGTAACTAAGCTCCGCACCCTATCTCTAAGGGAGTGCCCAGCCACCCTGCAGAGGAAAGTCATTTATGTATCTGCAATCTTGTCCTTTCAGTCATTACCCAAAGCTCATGACCATACTTGAGGGTTGGATTGTAGATTGACCAGTAAATCGAGAGCTTTGGCTTTCAACTCAACTCCTTCTTTACCACAACCGACCGATACAGCAACCGCACTTCTGCAGATGATACTCCGATCTGCCTGTCAATCTCATGCTCCATCCTTCCCTCATTTGTGAACAAGACCCGCTGCTAACCTCCCTGATTTGATGAAGCCATCAGGACGATATCATTTACAAACAGCAGAGATAAGATCTTGTGCTCCTCGAACCGGACCCCATGAAATGACAAATGTGGAAAAGCTGAGGATAGGGATGGAGCATATCATGTTCTGAAAGAGATCACAGAACAGAATATCCATAGTAATATGAAGGCTTTCTCAGTATTACAGTGTACGGAGTGCCGAGTGGACATTATTGTGTTACCAGCGATCAGGTTAAAGGAGACCTGAACAGCAGCTGTACAGACTCAGACTTAAGTCATTAGATTGAAGAGTAATTCATTTGTGCTGTGATGCATCCTTCCCTGTGACTCTAGGTGCAGAGATCAGCTTTCAGAAGAGCATGAGGAGCCTGGAGGAGCACACACATTACACTTGTATGGAACTGTGAAGTGCTCTAATGGACAACAGATTCAGAGAAGATCCAGTTTCAAGATGGCCGACACCAGTTTGTGCAGTTTTATCCAGCTCACTCTAAAACTACTCAACTACACTGGCCAGATTTGACATTCAGTTATTGGCATATTACAATAATGTCCTGTGCTGCTGTATTAATCCTCTACTCTAGCAACTACGGCCACTAATACTGTAATGTTTATTTCAAACCCATTTTTCCTACAAGCATTTTCTCAGCACATCTGTCCAGCATAACACAAAGAAATTGAAACGTGCTTAAAACTATCGGGTTGAATAATTAAAACGTTCTTAATGCGTAAGGTGCAAAGTGAGGAATAACTTTGGACCATTTACAGCACCTCTAAGTGAAGATACAGTTGGCAAAAAAACAGTTTTACAATAAAGCTGTGGTCCAAGAGTACACAGTATAGTATTTGATGAAACTCAAGTAGATCTAAGAGTAACTGGGCGTGACAGATGATTTCTAATTTTACGTTAATGTAACTTTCGGGGGATGGAAAGTCACCTGCAAGATTCCATGTAAATAGAAAGTTAAAACCATACATTCTCTATGGAGGTAGATAGAGGTTTGTGGAGATGCAAGTCACAGAGTTAGGATGTTAGGTTTGGGCTCCTTTTTTCCCCCTTGTGTTCCTCAATCCTCTATATTTTTTTTTTTTTGTGTTTAAATCATAAGTTATTTCTATTTTTTTCCTGTATATTTTTGCTAGTTTACATCATCCCTGTTATTTTTTAGATATATACAATTTTAGTATAGTTTTTTTGTGTTTGCTCCGGTCTGGGGGTTTTCGTTTCGTGCGCAGGAGCCTTTAAATGTCGTGAGCCCCGGGTGCTCGCTCTCTGCCCTCCTCTCTACGCTGGTCTCCTCTTCCTAGCCCCAGAGCATGTCCTCGACGCTCTCTGGGTCCGGCGCTGCTCCCTGCTGGTGAATCCCTGCTGTGTAATATAGCTTTTTTGTTAGCTTAGCTTTTTTTGTTTGGCCTGGTGGGTCATCTTGTTTTTGTTCTTTATTTTCTATAGGGACAGTTTATGGGTTTATGAGTTTTCACCTGTTTTTCTTTTTTGACAAAAAATGAAGCCTTAAAGAGTAAACGCCCTTTGTTTCTCTTTGTCTTTATGTTTGATCCATTTGGGGTCGTGACATAGGACACATGATTTGCTTTCTTTAGTGCAATTTACATATCCATAATGAAAAAAAAGAAAACAAATGCTTTTAACTCAGTCTGTTTTTTGTTTTTTTTTGTTTGAGTGTTACGATTCCAGTCTGTCTTGCCTTTCTGCACTGTTTTCTCCCTCCCTTCTGTGTCTGAGCCTGGAGCTGGGCGGAGATTTGGGCTCCTCCTGTGCACACCTTCACCTAATCAGCAAATCAAGCTGCACCTGGGAAGGACAAAGAGCCAGGACCTGACACTCGGCGTCAGATCGTCCGCATATCCATTGTGGTCCAACTTTGCTTGGCTCAGTTTCATGATTTTGCTCTTTGTGACTCGTTCTAAGTTGGATATTTTTGCTCCTCGTCATATCGCGCTTCCCCGGACCCTGCTCTCCACGACCGGTACAAATCTCACCTCTTCTGACCCAGCTCACCTCTACCTGTAGAGACCTCGCTGCTCACGTTCTACTCCTGGACCACGGGAAACACCCCACTCTCAACTCAACTCCCTGATTGATCTACTTTCATTTGCACATTTAAAACTGTTAATAAACATTGTTAAACTATTCCCCGAGTTCTGTCTCTTTGGTCCCTCCATCCATCGTTACGACACCAAGTTACTGTACTTTAAATAATACATAAAATCAGGTATTTTCCAAGGATAGCCTACAAAACTAAGAGACAAAATTATATCCGAACGAGCTTTGCAAGAAAAACAAATGTTCAAATAATTTATTATTGTCAACATAAAGCTCTGCAAACGTTTCTCCGCGAGGACAATTTTATGTAGATGTCACTCCAATAAATGAATAAATGTACTTGAGGAAATGTAACTGTTGCTCTCCTCTTCATCCTCCTCTGCCTGATGGAACGCTCTGCCAAAGAGGCCCGTTTTCCCTCAGGAGTCAGAAAGAGTGGTTTGGAGAAAATGCTTGTTCAGCTCAAAATCATATTTAACTTTTTATTTAATCTATTCTCTTCTTATAGAGCACATCTCAGGAGAAGACATCCACAATCTCATTATGTGCTCCTGTGAATTATCACTGGGGGCACAGTGGAGAGTTTGATTCAATTAGGGTTGAACATAATTATTAAATAATTATTTTTAGTTTTCAATTATTGTCCCTTGAAGTAGCGTATGTCTTTGTGTGTTGTTAGGATTTACCTGTCCATTAGAACATGTTTGGTGAGCTTTACTCAAACATGTATGAATGAATGAAAATGCAACTTTGAGTTGAGATAATTATGATGGAAAGCAGTTATAACAAGGTTAAAAGGTAATTTAATATACCTATATGTATTCTGTTTCCTAATAAAGGCAAATAAAACAAAATATACAGTTATTTGAAGGCAGCTTTAATGAAAGAATGGTTTTTATTGTCGACCAAGTTAGAATTTCATGTTTGGTTCATCACCACATAAAAACAGCACAAGGATGTCAAAAGCTTAGAAGCAGTGGCCTAAGCCTCTTTTCCATTGGCACGATTCACTTGGAACTGCCTTGGCACAGGTCAGTTTGTGTTGCCCACCTGCAGCCGGTTGTGTTTCATCCTCTGAGCGTGGCTCTATGTAAGATGCTGATGTCACCCAAACACGGTAATAAATAACGTTTAACTCAGCAATTCAGAGAAAGATTTCTAATTTTAGGGTGCTGTGAGATATGACTAAAACTAAAGTAAACTCAAAATTACCTGCAGTTTATTAGCTTTATCAGCTTTTTTTGTATTTATTTCACGTCTCTACACTACTACGCCATGTTTTTAACGTCTCTTTAAGTAATGCATTAACTATGGCTAAAATTCGATGTATTATGCACTGGAAATATGAATATTTTTTTCTTGATGGGAGTGTTGTGCATCGATAAACAGGAAATAGCTGTTGGATTAGTTTTGCAAAGCATATAATAAAGTTATAGGAGGACTTGGTAAGTGCTTTTGGACTGCTCATGATCCCTTCAGTTTTGTTGGAAAATGCTGGATTCACTCAGGTAGTGAGGGTAGAAAAAAATGGCACGACTTATGGACAAGTACAGGGTGGCCCAAAAGTCACTGACACTTTTAAATCTTCAATAGCTCCTATAATTCTTAAGTTATACTCACCAAATTTTAGCAGTAGGTAAACTGAACCTTCTGAGATTTTTGGCAATATATACAGTTATAATTGTTCACTTACACTTGAACTTATCACTACCTAAACTAAGTAAAAATGAAAAAATGAAAAAGTTTTTTAAGTGTCCACCATTTTTGGTTTCACACTGAACAGCTGATCCAACACAGGGGGCAATATGAGACCTAGTTAGGTCTTGTACTGCCCCCTGTCTTTGAAAACGACTTATTATTCCTTCAATGACATTTACGCTTGGGGCATCGCTGGTATTAAAATGTCGACGGTAACACAGCTGGGTTTCTGAATTTGACCCATGTGACTCAAAGTACCACTGTACAATGAGGGTTCATTCCTCTGTGCTGTATTTGCTCATATTAATGTCGGAAGGGTCGTTCTAAATGCTCTGAAAACATACCATAAAAATATTTTGACTTTAGGACCACCCTGTACAATATATACAGTGGATCTGAAGGCCTGGGTCTCACCACGGCTGCTAATCTGCATCACGTGTCTTTCAAATGTCCCCATGCAAAAATTCTAGGATCATTCCAAGCAAAATATATAACACCTTTTACCTGAGATAAATAAGAGTTTAGTGATTAGGGGAGGACAGTGTTGTGATGGGATTGGAAGCCAGGCTATTTCCTGCGTGCAATGACCTGAAGAAAATGATCCAGTGCAAGATTGAACGGCAGCCAGATTTGTTTCATTCTGAATATAGCTGGAGCTCAGAGGTGACAGTACATTTTTTATATCCACCCTCAGTGTTTATGTGCTTGACATTGTTTCTTTCCTCTTTCTGTTTTATTGTCCTCCATCTAACTCTATCACTTTTCCACCACCATTTGAGGCTTAGTGCACCAGTCAGCTCTGTGTGTGATGTGCTGTTGTGCTGCCGTCCGATATGAGCCATTTCACGCTGCACTGGTGATGTGTGTGAGAGGAGACAGAGGAGACACACACGCTCCAATACAAGCTCCGATAGAGGCTCCACCAGGCTGCTGCGAGAGAGAGGACTCATGCAGCTCTTTATAATGATATGGGAAAAGGAGGAAACTTACTTTTTGAAGACTACGATCATTTACCTTTTCTAGGAATGGCATAGCAATGGCACATCTGCATCTCTCAACCTTCTCCTCACACTAAGTGCTTTTGTCACACAGGTGTGGCTTGCACTATATGCGTGAAGTTGAAAGGACCTCCTTAAATTAGGATTCTACTGAGCAGGACCCTACACATCACTAGGAAAACGCTATGCTGAGTGAAGCTCTATTTTGTGAGACTGGAACCAACTGTACTAGTGTGGCATCTTGTAATACGTATAATTAAGAATTTGTTCAATAGTGTCAGACTGTTCAAGGTTGTGGAAATTGACCCCCAATCTCAAGGTTTCGAGCTGTTAAAAGATCTATCTGAAGAGTAGTCCACCACTATTGGTGTCGACTTTTATGAAAAAGTGTGATTTTATGAATGCCCTGAAAAGTGCACTGGAAGTGGAGGTCCCTCAAACCAGAAAAGATGGATGTTGTTTTCCAGTTCATTGCATTATCATTGTGGAGAAGGGTTTTACTGGTCCTTTTCATTAAGAATGTTGCTCTCAGATTGTCCACAAATGCATGGCATTAGGTCATATTTCACTTAGTCTTCTATAGGCAACAGTAAAACTAGGCCATCCATCTGTCTCTGTATCCAGTTTCAATGTTAACGTGTCGTAAGCTGGACGGCCCCCGTGACATGGTTCCGGATAAAGAGGAAGATGGATGGATGGACAAACCTTCTAAACATTTATAGAAGTGGCAGCACTGGTGTCACTGGGTCATTTAACTAGCAATTGTGGCAGCATTTTATTTGTAAGATGAATATGAATTAGCTGTCCATTGGATTTGATTACGTTTTATAAGTCATATCTGTGAGTGAAAGTGACCTAGGTGGTATAAACAGCCGTCTCACCAAAAGTTAGCAACAATGACTGTTTTCAGTTTTTACAAAGATAACTGTGCAATACTGTAGTGCTAACTAATTTGCACAAAAAAACATACTGTATACATTACATGAGTTATATGTATGCATGCAAATGTGCCCACGTGCTCAAAATCAAACTGAACAAAATCTCTGACACAAGCCCATTTCCTCGCATCATCTTTGATTGTGGGCCAGTAGGATACAGCATTAACCTGGTTTCATCATTTCAAATATGTATTAGAGCTGGCCCACCAGTCGCCGTACCTGTATAGCGCATGCCCCTCTAATATTACGAACAGTGTTGGGAATCTTACTTCAAAAATGTAATTAGTTATAGTTACACGTTACTTCTCCCAAAAAGTAACTGCGTTACCATCTCAGTTACTTTTTGGGAGAAGTAACTCGTTACTAGGCAAAGTAACTATGCCGTTACTATGTAAAAAAAATTAAACACAACAGATGTGAACCTTTAACATTTATTTCACTTTAACAGATTGCAATTATATTGCATTTGTTTAAAAGTGATCCATATGTGACACCAGCCTGGACACTTTAGTCACATTTAAAACATATGTCCATATGAAATATGTGGTAGTAGTTTGTGTAAAGTTTCAGGAGGAGGCGCTGTGCGTCAGGGCGTCACGTTTCTGATCAAAACTCAACTCGGGCCCAATCAGCTGTCAATGCACGTGTGACAGGACACCATTTCCCATCATGCACTAAGCGTTTGTAGTCCATGCAGGCGCCGCAGTCGGTGGAGCTGCTGCGCTCGCCTCGCTCAGAAATTGCGGCCGTGTCCCAATTCACCAAATGCACTGTTCCATGTTCTGTTCGAAGTGCTGCGTCGGCCTCGCTCTCACGAGATTATCTGCGCCTCATCTCAAACAAGCCTCTCACCCCGAGCCTCTTTCACCAAAGAAACACAACAGCTGCAGCTCCTCGTCTGAGAGACTCTGATGAAGAGCAGAGTGAACTGCAGTAATAGTAACGCGGCACATTTTACTGTCAGTAACGGTAACGGCGTTGGGACAATGGGAAAAGTAATTAGTTTAAATTACTCCGTTAGTGAAAAAACAAAACGTTACTAACGCCGTTATTGTTTAACGCCGTTATTCCCAACACTGATTACGGAATCCCAGAATGCTTTGCAGACCGGCCCCCATCATTTCTGTTGACACTCATTAGCATCTGCTACTTGTTGCCTCACTCAAATTTAATCCACTCCTTCTGAAAAACTTGCAGATGTTGTTGAAATTTTTCAATAAATATTTAGTTTGTTATCTTAGTCACAGTTTTTAATTTTGGCCCTCTGTGATTTTGAGTTTGACACCCCTGCTCTACATTAAGTTAACCTTAAATGAAAAGTGCTGTACCTAATATCTACTGTGTTAAAAATGTGAAAAACAGAACTAGTTTTTAAACATATCTGTGTAAACCCTCAGTCGTCCAGGTCTGATCCATAGCAAAAGACGAAGTTAAAATCTGTCAGCTGGACAAATTGTTGTTGGAGTGAAGACGTTTCGGGGTTCATCCAAGCAGAACTGAAGAAGCGGCTTGGATAAGCAGCGAAACGTCTTCACTCCAACAACGATTTGTCCAGTTGACAGATTTTAACTTTGTCTTTTGCTATAGTTTTTAAACAGTTTGCAGTTGTCCAAATGTATTACGTAATGCATTCCAAGTGTCCTAATTATTCACCATGAGGAGTTAATAATGGTAAATGGTCAGATTTTAACATGGCGCTTTTCCACTTTCAAGGCACTCAAAGCACTTTACATCAGCAGGATTTGAACTGCTAACTTTCGGATCAGTGGCAAACGCTGCACCAACTGAGCTACTGTCGCCCTGCAAATGTGGGTGGAGTTTACTGTCACTGTAAAGCTAACAAACATTAGCATGTTAATTGTGCACTTCCTGTTTCACGGAGAATACAATGCTCTATAATTACAGGCACCAGACGTGGGTCTTATTTTTTACTGTGTACTGTACAAAACAGATTTGACTTTATTACATGCACAAATCGGGTACAGCCCTCTTAATTGCAGAACTTGCCAGGTTACATAGTGCACTTTTAATAATCTAATTGTTCTTGATCCTTTTATGAATTTTATGAAATATGAATCCATCTCGGTGAAGACCACAATTGAATTAGATGACAGTGTTCTGTGTTTGGATCAGATGTGTGTTGTTGCACTCTGGCAGAGCATTACTGTTAAAAGCTCTACAGCCCAATTATCTCTGCTGTTTTACTGTTTCACATCCACTTGTCCTCCTCTTACGCCTCATCATGTGACTCTTACTTTTATCAATTTACATCATTTTACTTCATTTTCCCCACAGCCCTGACATAGACTACACATAATTTGCTGTCTCTAGGGTAATATAATGGTTCAAAAGCTGTAATGGCCTATTTGGAATATTACCACATTAAACAAGAAAAACATGTCCAGAAGACCATAGTTAGGGATAAAAAAGATCAAATGGCTTTATCACCCATTGCTTGAAACGTGTCTATGGTTGGTGACTAATGTCTGAGTGTTCAGTTTCTTTCATAGTTCATGCACACTGTTGTAGGTTGTGTTTTTAGATGAAGTTTATTTGACTGGCCTTAAAGAACACTTAAAGAACACATAGATGCTTCTTGTTACCTTTTAACTGTGCCTGTGTAATCCCTCAGTCATCCAGGTCTGATCAAATATTGAGAAGAGACGTGTGGAGAGGCACCAGCCGTTCGTGCCTCACATGGACTGACTGTGCTGTAGCTCAGCAGTGACGCCGCTGCTGTAAGCGGCTGTGAAAAGGCGCCAGGCGAGGCACACAGTTACCTTGCCTCATGTTAGGGGACAGTCATGAGCCCAGGGATTCTTGCAACTCCTGGGGCAGCAAAATAGTGACAGCAAGCTACAATTTAGAGTTAGCAAATCAAGTTTAGCAATCCGTTCACTTTTTTCTTCATGTCTGGCCCTACTTTTTAAATGGAGGAAGATTACATATTAAAGCTCAAGCAGTTTTCTGAACTGGACTTTCGGTCGAAGCAGGGGGTTATAATTAAAGGAAGACCAACGCTAAAGGAGCTAAATTGTTTGCTCCAGACGGCGGGACAAGTGGTACGAAATGGTAAGAAATGTAATGACTTCAATCTATTGAAAATTGGGGAATCAGAATAAGGATAAAAAACAATACAAAACCAGCTTTTTATTTCATACTATTGGAGCTATTTCATACAGACTTTGGAACTTTTATTTCGAAACTCTTTTTTTATTCTGCCCCAAAGTCACTTACTGGGAAAGAAACTGACCCGGGGCCAGATTTACTTGCCGACACCTGGTTTACATGTTTATAAATCTGATTGTGACGACATCAGTGCCTCACCAGCCACGAACCTCACCGCACGTCACTGCTGTTGCATTTTACATTAATGCAATAACTCTGAGCACTCAAAATACTCTGTGTGCATATGGGTTGTTTAGTTGCGTCATAGATAAAATCCGGACTTTAAACGTTTTAACTGAGAGATATTCATCCAATTCTCTGCCAGTAAATGGTTTGGAGTAGAGTTTAGACCTTGGAGGAATAAATTGGGCTATATTTAGTTATAAATTAATTAAAGTCTTGAAATCAATACAAGCCATTTTTATTTTGTTTTTGAAAAGACTGGATCAAATTAAACAAAAAAAGTGATTTTTATTTGTTGGCATAATCATCCAGCCCTATTACATAATATTTAATGTATGGGTTGAACATGGCAGTGTTTCTCAAACCCGCGAGCTCCTTCAGGTGGTACAGTTCTTCAGTTTGTGAGTTTGTCTCATTTAGATTTCATGTAAAATCAAACCTTTTCCTTCTGGTACTTGGTGAAAAGTTTGTGTAGCCCTTTTGGTTTGTTTCTTTCAAAAATGACCATCAAAATCACTCTACATTGCAATTTTGATTCACTATTTTTACTCTGATGATAAGCAACCCTCTATAGCCGCAGCTGCCTCGGGGTGGGATTACGATCTGTACCAAAAGGATGTGCTGGCCAAAGTTGGTTTGAAACTGGATTTCTACAAACAAAATGCATTGTTCATTGTGGTTCTATTCACAAACCTGGATCAGCTGAAGTTCTGTCTTTAGTCCTTTGAAGGAAGAACAGATCCATCAGTCCTCCTCACTGTCTCCCTTTCCATAAATGAGATCCATTTATGGATCTCATTTATGGAACATTTAAAAAGTTATTAATAGAAAAAAGCTTGAAACATAATATTCTTTAGCCTTAAGGTAAGAAATAAGTGACAGTTTTAAGGTCCCCACGGCGACGGTGTATTTAACCTCATGTTCTGCTCTTTATGGGATGTAAGAGGGCCGGTTCTCAGCAGACAGTAGCTTTTAAAGGTCAGCATTTTGACAAGACATAAAAACTGATTGGAGCAGATTAGTAATACTGGCCCTTGTCTTTAAAGTGGATGGACTCTATTTGCAGCTGTATGGTCACTTATGAGAAGTTATGACACTTTGAACTTGACTTTCAAGCAACTGACAATGACCAGTACAGTAAAATATTATATATACACACACACACAAATAAATGCAAATAAGAACTAAAATAACAGTACAGAAGCATGTTGAAAATGTATCTTTAGAATTTATATTCTTACTGTGGGTGGACTTGCTTCTTCACAAACCTGTGGCCTGGAGAAGGGCCTCCATTCTGCTTGTTTGTAATGTGCCAACTCCAGAAAGCTACATACTCACTATAGAGTCAATTCACTCATTAAATTTAGACAAAATTGTAAAGAAGACATGTTTTACTAATCATCATGTATTTATCATTAGTTTACACATTATTTTCTGAAACATATACAATACAAATGCCAATGAAATACTTAGGAGCCAACAAAGGCCAAAACACTGCATATGACCACATTGATTATTCAGTGTCAATAAATTGACAAAATAAAAAAAAATACAAAAAACACGTTTGTCTATTGTACTGAAAAACAGGGGGAAAACGTGTGTCTTTATTCCGAGTTGGCTTGCATCTCCACAAATCTGACTTTTATTTGTCCTGGAGGAGGGGGCCTTCTCCTGCTTTGTTTAAACTGAAATATTCCTTTGAATAATGGAGATGAGTAATGTGAATATCACGGGTGGCGTTGGTCATTTTAAACTGCACTGAGAATGCAGCAGGATGAATTTTTCCTGTTGCACTGTTGTAGCCGACACTCTTGATTCTGGAAGTTGCTGTGGGCGCCGCCATCGTCATTCAGGTTGTATTATATTGCTCGTGGCTGCTTGTCTTGACAGCATATGAGTTCTATGTGGACTACAAAGCCGTTTTAAAGCCTCTCAGATAATTGATGCGCACATGAACGTTTTATACAAACCAACTTTTCTTTATTTAAATTAATGGATTCACACTTAACCAGAGGTGCCACCTGGGGTCAATTGAAGGTCAATTGAAAATGTTATTGTAAATTGCTGGGAGAACAAACAAGGGGCTTACGTCTTACAAACCAGGCTAAGAATTCTACAGAGCAGACACATCAGTCTCGGCTGGCTACACAAACAGACAGCTGTGGTAGTACCAGTCACTTGTGATTTGGGGGTGCTCTCTGACGCCTTTGGCCCGTGTCACCAGGCTTCACCCACACAGCCGCACTCACACAAGGGGCTGTGCAGCTCTCAGCATTCATCATGAAGCTGACAGCTAATCTCCTCTCTCTCTCTATCTCTGGTGTCTTTTGGAAAAACATCCGGGGAATTACAAAGTGAACGATGGCTCCTCCCTCTGTCCCTCCTCCGCTTCTCAATCCCTCCATCCGTGGCCTGATCTCTCCCTTGTGATACCCACCTCTGCTCCAATGTTTCCTCCACCTTCACAAGAGATTATTTTTCAAACTGGTAATGTAAAAAAGTTAGGCATGCCAAGTTTTCCAAGTGTTATGAAAAGTATATTCATTTATTTCTACATTAACACCTTAAAGCTGCACTGAGTCACAAAGGCCACTGAAAAGCACAGTACAAATGTTGCTTTCTATCTCATATCGTATGAACTTTCAAAATATACAGTACATGGAAGATTTTTTTAAGTGTACCCACAAGGACCTGTGCTGACACCAGTCTTATTTAAACTTACTCGCACATCATACCATTTGTCTAAGTGAAACAATGAGCTCCTGGAATTGTCACACCATACCAGAAATAAACATTTACTTAATTGGCCACAAAACCCAAAATGAATCTTCTGTGGACATGCCATTTTAACCTAGTTCTTTTAAAATTATGTGACACTGCACCTGTGTGGAATAAAAAACATATATCTTTCCTAAGCTGTTACGATAGCAAAACAGCACTAGATTTGCCTACATACATAAATAAAAAGTCATTGTGCTATATGCCACTCTACACTATTTAATTTTTGTAAGTTATGTAATCAGTTACTTTCAAACTCAAGATGTAATATCTGTTGTTAAGCATCTACAAGGCCTCCGTGAATTAGCCATGACATAGTAAAAATATGCATGTGTGTACTGGATTTGTGTGTTTGTGCATTATATCTTTGTGCAATAATGTGTCACTGCTGCTGTGACAATAGGCACCTGGAGAAAAGTGTAGCATTTTGTAAAGACAAGTTAAATGACAGCCCGACTCATTTGGTTTAATGAAAATAAAAAGCACTCAAGACACTTCAGGGACTAACACAGGGGAGGGCTTATTCTGCCTCTCATTTTATGCCATTTACTATAGAGATCCTGATGGTCTCTGAAGATTTATAATAGAAATAATTTGTTCCGCAAATCTTAGTGAACTACTAAAAGGCAAAGTAGACTATGCAGTTTGTTAGCTGTACTACCAAAAAGCAACTGTTATACATACATATACATACTTAGATCCCCATGTTATCTTTCATTATTTTGAAAAAGCTATATTTTGACACGGGTATTAACATGTTTTATACATTTTTAGTTTCATTTTTGAGACTTTGAGGCCCTTCACCCAATTGGTGGTCAAAAGAGCCACTAATTGATGTGTGAGCATTGAGAAATTCTGTATGTCCTGTTTCAAAAAGGCAGTCTTTTTTTTTCAGGTTTCTGAACTGCATTTGACATTTTTTGTTGGTGATGTGAGCTACCTAGAACACAGTTCTATGGAGGGGGCCTTGTGGGTCAGATATGCTCAAGTCATAGACTTATATGTTGGTAATGGGAGAAGTTATGACTAAGTCAAGGGCATGCTTTTATAGTATGTGTGGGTACTCCAAAAACATGCTGTGCAGGTGTAGGCAGTCGAGGAGTCCTAGGACCTTGGCAGTAGGGTCGTTTGTGGGGGAGTCCACGTCCAGATTAAAGTCCCCTACTCAGGGATGTCAGCAGGTCTGCAGCTCAGTGATAAATCCAGGGTGTGGTTTTGGTGGGCAGTAGATGAGGATTGTTGTTTGTTTAAGATCTACATTTGAATAAAGACATTCAAATGTAGAATGCCCGGGCAGTGGGAGGGGGTGTTAGATGTGGGTCATAGTGGTGGATAACTATCAGCCCTCAACTGCAGCCAGTGGTCCTGGTTCTCTCAAAGTGGAACCTGGGAACACGCTTTTTAGGGCAAGGTATGACTCTGGTTTGTACCAGGTTTCAGTAAGACACATGGATCTATTTCTTTGCCAAGGATATGTTACAATATAAAACTCATTTTAAATGATTTGCAGAGGTCCCAAAGTTATTCCTCACTTACCTTGTTCATTCCGAGCATCCGAGTTATTCTCTGTGTTTAGTGTTTTTAGTGATTTTCACAACTCTCTGAGGCCAAGATCGGAGTTTTTGCAATGACGGTAAAAGCAACAATAATCAGCATGCTTACACACACTTACCTGATTATTGAGCAGTAAAATGTTGTGTAGTTAGATAACAGTACACATCAAAACTTATTTTGATCAGAAGAATTTCTTATTCAGTTATACCTCTACTGGGTCAAGATAATTTTACTCAGTACATGCAAAAAAAAATTGTGTACAGGGCTTTTAAGTATTTGCCTAAAGAGATCCCCAGGATACTAAAACAAAACACAACTTAAGGCATGTGCTTGGTAAGAATAAATATTATAACACTGTTGAACAAGTGACTTTTACCAAAACTGACACATAATACTTGACGCTGATTCTTGTTGGAGTGATGGCACCATAACAGGCCTGAGCCACAACAAAACCCTCGTCTTTATCTGTGACATACACTGCCAGGCCAAAGAAAAAGGTCACACACTCTAATATTTCATTGGACCACCAGTTAGCTTTGATTTACGGCACATTCGCTGTGGCAATTGTTTCGATTTCGATTTCTCTTCTGCAATGTCACTAGATTTACTTCCATCCAGTGTTGCATTAATTTTTCACCAAGGTCTTACATGATGATGGTCGAGTCTGACGCTGCACAAAGCTTCTCCAGCACATCCCAAAGATTCTCAATGGGGTAAAAGTCTGGACTCTGTGGTGACCAATCCATGAAAATGATGTCTCATTCTCCTGAAACCACTCTTTCACTATTTGAGCCCGATGAATCCTGGTATTGTCATCTTGAAATATGTCCCGTGGCCATCAGGGAAATCAAAAAAAATCCCCTATCAAATTGCTGAACTAGACCTGACCAACTGTTGCACCCCACCCGATTTGCTTAGTTAAATCCAGGTGGCAACTCTTTTTTTTTGGCCAGGCAATGTATTTCTCTGACGTTCAACTTGGTTTCTAAGTTACCAAACTTTATACCAACCTTGAAAACACCATATGCTCTGAAGGGGGACCCTTTCTTTTACCATCTCTCTGTGGTCTCCATAGCAATGCATTGAATAATTCACACCTATTGATTGCTTGATTTCTGTAGCAGCCTAAACAGGGCTTTAGTGGAAGATTGTGTGTCCTCCTCTGCTCACTTTGCTCCAAGAATAGACCTCAGAGGACACTGCTCTTCTCTCAAATGTAATCCAAGACTGTGGCAGGGGATTGAATTGTTTTGCGTTAGCCTCCAAAACAGGGTCAAGAGATGGAGAGTGAGGACGGGAGGAAGAGTGTGGAGGCAAGAGGAGCGGAATACACTACAACTTCACAAACCTGATGCAATATGCAGTAGATTCATTAGTGATGTGACAGCACTCTGAACGGGAGTGACTCAGAGCTCTAAACAAAACTGAAACTTATTAAATGTGCTAATGTGTTGTTTCAGCTATAAGTGTTAGACAATTCAATACCCCTTCTTTGACCTCCTAGCATAATTGCCCAAGTCATGTTTTCAAGGTTTGTGTGATAAATACAAAAATAAACTTCTAATTTTGCTATTGAGATCGGCAATATGGTAATAGATCTACACGTTGCATCATCCATATTGAATAATTGTTTTCCCCTACCCCCTATCCCCGCGCCCACAGCGCTGAACTTACTTGTGTAGTAACGAGCAAAGTGCTAGGATCTCAAACCAACTAATCTCTAAACTGGGTTCTGTAGAGAGTATTTTAGATAAAAAAAAATATTGTTTCATAAGTAACAATATTTCGTTTTTTTAAGAGGTAAAATTGTACAATTCATTCAAAAAAAAAACAGTCTTTCTTTGAAAATAAAATAAATTAAAAAAAAAAAAAAAGTAAAAACAGCTTGATTTTTCACAGTCAAGAGTGACACATCCTGGAGATCACTCTGACTTGTGAGCTTGTGTTTTTCCTGAATTCCTGGATAAAGGACCATCTGTTTTTTTTTTCTTTTCTTTTTTATTACTTTCTTTTTAATATTTTTTTATTTTATTTATTTTTTTTTTGCGCTTTGATTCTGAAGATGTTTCTTATTTATTTAAGTAGATGGAAGGAGGCTGAAAAGGTGATAAAAACCCACTATAGTGATCTGTGCAAATATCATTAATATAACAGTCGCTTCACAGATTCCGATCTTTTATGCCTTTTGACAAGCACGGGTTCGCCTCATTGTTAAAATTGGGTAAAGTTTGATGTGCCTTTCCATTCCAGGTATGTCATTCCTCAGAGCAATCAAAAGCTGTTTTAGTTCTCTGTGGAAATAATCTCTTCATTTGTGTTGGAATAGTTATGATATAAGACTCACTTGTAGGGCTGGGTGATACTGACAAATAGAAAAATGAATACACACTTCTCCAATACTTTATGAAGATGGTGGTGCTCTGGTCAGCGGTGTGTCTGGTCCATCTGTTATCAAAAAACCATATCACAGGGGCCGAAAAATATTGCGGTTTCCCTAAAATCTGTTCATATGAGGTGAGGGAAATTTCATTAAGTTCAAAGCATAGACTGTATAAAGTGGGGACTAAGGGGAGTGTGACGTCACCCATAAATATTTTTTTTTGATAAACTCATTTTTGCAGAAGGCATGATAAGAGAATAAGAGAGAAATACAACACGAACAAGGTTTATGTAGCTGAAGTGCGCCATCTTTGGGATAAACATAAATTGAACAAGGTTTTCCCCTTACCTATCTTAATATAACTTGGGTCACGTTCGGGCCGGGTTAATAACCCAACGGCCCTGCTCTAGTCAAATGAAGCTCATCGAGGCTAGCACTTATAGGGTGAATTTGGAGTTCCATATTTGGCATACTTAACCGTGAGTATCATAGAAACCAAAAGAGCCAATCCAGAGCACCGCACGCACCGCTGGTTTAGCCGGGACGCGGGCGCTTAGCAACGCTGTCAATCAAACCTGTTGCTAACGCTAGCAGGACTGACCTCAGGAAAGAAGGCGCCCGATTTGTCTCTTATTATGGATCATGTAGAGCGGGTTAATATGAACATGTTTAAGACCAAAACAAGGCTCACTGCAGAGTCGATCAGTCAATAAGAGCTGGGAGCGCGCGACACGATGGGGGTGTAGGAACCGACTCACATATTCTGGACTTGCCAGTGAAATTATTTTGCAATTATCTTCCCCAACAATATTCCAGACGATACTTAAGAAAAATGCATCTGGAATGTGCTAAAATGTGCCTGTAAAGGTCTTGGTTGAGGTCAAGTATCGCACAAATGAACCAGTGGGAGATATGTCGCTTTTTGAGGTCCATTTTAAATAGTTTTAACTATAGATAATATACTCAATATTCTAATTTTTGCACATCTAAAAAACAACTATTGTGATGCTATCTACCTGTAGGTCTCCCACCTATTCTCACAGATTTTTGGAGTGACATGTGTCCACACTGAGACCAACGCTGGCTTAATTACCTTGTGAGGTGATGTAACGTCTGGGTCTATGTTCCCCTGAGACACACACAAAGGCACACATAAAACATGTGACTCATTGGTCCCTCTCGGTCACATGACCTTCTTCTACACTGTTAGATTCTTGGATTTTTATGACTTCACTGCGCCCATAAACCGTCTGCTGGGGGTTGTACATTAGCTCATTGACCCCGAGTAAAGGTGTCGTCATAATAAACTGAATTTATAGGACCCTTATAAAGGTACTACAACAGGTTAAAGGAACCATCACATTTTTGATTTAAATAGCTTAACTGTGTACCCCAGATACGACGTAGACATGTTCTGATAAAATATAGCTCTTACTGATAACAAATTATAACACGGGATCTATTCTTACTTACAAAAGCTTGTGACATGATGGCCCATGTTATTAATGTTATAATTTGGTGTTTTTGTTCTTAGAAAGTTATAATGATCCTCGAGCATGAGTCTCCTCATTGCGTTGCCAGTTTCAATGTTCCAATTCAGTTGTTTATGGTCGTTCATTACCACCGCGGCGTCCAAAAACGGCTCTGGCGCCTCTATTTTGACGCGTGTTCCATTTGATTACCTACGCGTTGAAATCGCGTCCCAGGACACGCATCCTGAGAGAGCGCGTCTATAGCGTTGAGTGTTTTCCTGCTCCTTTTGGTGCAACTAAATGACAGACCGAATGTTGATAGCAACAGCTTTGGTGTATGTACTAAACAAAGTCATCAACGGAGTGTATCCGCTCCTGGCGTCGGCGTGTCCTGGGTTCACGACATAATTCAGAAAGGATAGTTCGGGAGTTTTGGGCTGACTTTCATTATACTTGCTCTGTCTGGATGATCAGCGCTTCCAGGCGGTATTTTCCGTGTGACACCAGGCCCAGTTCGATGACCTGGGCTGTCCTGTCCCGCATTGGGTGCGGATAACGTCCCGTCCCCTGTCCCATTCCACTGTTTGTGTTTGTGACCCAGCGCTTTCAGAATGACGTCGCTGTGTCACTGGAGCGTGGTCTCTGATTGGTGACACTGCGCGTCGGCCCGCCTCAAAAGTGTCAACCAAGTTGAACTTTCGAGGCGTTCGACGCTTGGTTACGCTTGGGCGTCTGAACGCATAGACGCGGGAAGCTCAAGACGCGCCCGCGCTGACGCCACATTCGCGCCGCCTTGACGGCTTGAAAACGCGCCGCCAAAACGCTGCGTCACCAGGACGCGCGTGCCACCGTAAGACTTTGAAATGGTAGCTTGCGCATCTGACCGCCGCGGTGTGACGCAGCATTAACCTAAAGGCCTCTCTTGATCACGGTCCACCACCTAAACTCCAGCACCTGCA
>JAIEZT010000013.1:31960784-32028931 GCA_019594935.1 Periophthalmus modestus | reverse complement strand
CCCCACAGCCCTGACATAGAACTACACTAATTTGCTGTCTCTAGGGTAAAATAATGGTTCAAAAGCTGTAATGGCCTATTTGAATATTACCCACATTAACAAGAAAAAATGTCGAAGAAGGCATAGTTAGGGATAAAAAGGATCAAATGGCTTTATCACCCATTGCTTGAAACGGGTCTATGGTTGGTGACTAATGTCTGAATGCGTGTCTCAGATTTCTTCGCATAGTGTTCATGCACTGTTGTAGGTTGTGTGTTTTAGATGAAGTTGATTTGACTGGGCCTTAAAGAACACTTAACGACAAATAGATGCTTCCATTCCTTACCTTTTTACTGTGGCCTGTGTAATAACCTCAGTCATACCAGGTCTTGATCAAATATTGAAGAGACGAAGACCTGTGAGAGGCACCAGCAGTTCGTGCCTCACATGGACGACTGACTGTGCTGTAGCTCAGCAGTGACGCCGCTGCTGTAAGGCGCTGGTGGAAAGGGCGACAGGCGAGGCACACAGTTACCTTGCCTCATGTTAGGGGACAGTCCAGGAGCCCAGGGATTCTTGCAACTCCTGGGGCAAGCAAAATAGTGACAGCCAAGCCACAATTTAGATGTTAGCAAATCAAGTTTAGCACATCCGTTCACACTTTTTCTTCATGTCTGGCCCTACTTTTTTAATGGAGAAGGGAAGATGACATATTAAAGATCAAGCAGTTTCCTGAAACGTGGACTTATCGGTCGAAAGCGGGGGTTATAATTAAAGCAAGACCCAACGCTAAAGGAGCTAAATTGTTTGCTCAAGACGGCGGACACGTTTGGTCGAAATGGTAAGAAAGGTAATGACTTCAATCTATTGAAAATACTGGGAATCAGAATAACGATAAAAAAACAATACCAAACAGATTTTTATTTCTTTACTATTGGAGCTATTTCATACAGACTTTGGAATTTTATTTTCGAACGCTTTTTTGTTTATTCTGCCCAAAGTCACTTACTGGGAGAAACTGAACTGACCCGGGGCCATGATTACCAGATTTTACTTGCCGACAACCTGGTTTCACCCCCCACGTTTGGTAAATATGATTGTGACGACATCAGTGCCTCAATCAGCCTCGTGACCCTCACCGCACGTCACTGCTGTTGCCATTTTACATTAAATGCAATAACTCTGAGCACTCAAAACTCCAAATACTCTGTGTGCATATGGGTTGTTAGTTTGCGTCATAGATAAAATCCGGACTTTTAAACGTTTTAACTGAAGAGATATTCATCCAATTCTCTGCCAGTAAATGGTTTGGAGTAGAGTTTAGACCTTGGAGGAATAAATTGGGCTATATTTAGTTATAAATTATCAAAGTCTTGAAATCAAATCAAGCCTTTTTATTTTGTTTTTGAAAAGACTGGATCAAATTAAACCAAGATAAAATTTGAGAAAAAAAGTGATTTATTTGGTGGCATAATCCCGTCCTATTACATAATATTTAATGTATGGGTTGAACATGGCAGTGTTTCTCAAACCGCGAGCTCCTTCGGTGGTACAGTTCTTCAGTTTGTGAGTTTGCCTCATTTAGATTTCATGTAAAAATCAAACCTTTTCCTTCTGGTACTTGGGTGAAAAGTTTGTGTAGCCCTTTTGGTTTGTTTCTTTCAAAAATGACCATCAAAATCACTCTACATTGCAATTTTGATTCACTATTTTACTCTGATGATAAGCAACCTCTATAGCCGCAGCTGCCCCAGCTGGGGGGGGGCGTTAACGATCTGTACCAAAACGATGTGTGGCCAAAGTTGGTTTGAACTGGATTTCTACAAACACAAATGCATTGTTCATTTGTGGTTCTATTCACAAACCTGGATCAGCTGAAGTTCTGTCTTTAGTCCTTTGAAGGAAGAACAGATCCATCAGTCCTCCTCACTGTCTCCCTTTCCATAAATGAGATCCATTTATGGAACATTTTGAAAAAAGTTACTTATAGAAAAAAGCTTTGAAACATAATATTCTTTAGCCTTAAGGTAAGAAATAAGTGACAGTTTTAAGGTCCCCACGGCGACGGTGTATTTAACCTCATGTTCTGCTCTTTATGGGATGTAAGAGGGCCAGTTCTCAGCAGACAGTAGCTTTTAAAAGGTCAGCATTTTGACAAGACATAAAACTGATTGGAGCAGATTAGTAATACTGGCCCTTGTCTTTAAAGTGGATGGACTCTATTTGCAGCTGTATGGTCACTTATGAGAAGTTATGACACTTTGAACTGGACTTTCAAGCAACTGACAATGCCAGTACAGTAAATATTATATAAACACACACACAATAATGCAAATAACTAAAATAACAGTACAGAAGCAGTTGAAAAGTATCTTTAGAATGTATTTTCTTACTGTGGGTGGACTTGCTTCTTCACAAACCTGTGGCCTGGAGAATGGACTCCATCCTGCTTGTTTCAATGGAAAACAGTGTTCCTTTTGGCTATAATATTCACAGTAGGGCATAAAATTAATTTGTCTCCATGGAGAATGTTCTGAAGTATGGTTTAACTTTCGTTTTCCATGGAATACACAGTGTGCCAACTCCAGAAAGCTACATACTCACTATAGAGGTAATTCACTCATTAAATTTAGACAAAATTGTAAAGAAAACATGTTTTACTAATCATCATGTATTTATCATTAGTTTACACATTATTTTCTGAAAATATACAATACAAATGCCAATGAAATACTTAGGAGCCAACAAAGGCCAAAACAACTGCATATGACCACATCGATTATTCAGTGCCAATAAATTGACAAAATAAAAAAAAAATAAAAAAAACACGTTTGTCTATTGTACTGAAAAACAGGGGGAAAACCGTGTGTCTTTATTCCGAGTTGGCTTGCATCTCCACAAATCTGACTTTTATTTGTCCTGGAGGAGGCCTTCTCCTGCTGCTTGTTTAAACTGAAATATTCCTTTTGAATAATGGAGATGAGTAATGTGGAATATCACGGTGGCGTTGGTCATTTTAAACTGCACTGAGAATGCAGCAGGATGAATTTTTCCTGTTGCACTGTTGTAGCCGACACTCTTGATTCTGGAAGTTGCTGTGGGCGCCGCCATCGTCATCCAGGTTGTATTATATTGCTCGTGGCTGCTTGTCTTGACAGCATGTGAGTTCTATGTGGACTACAAAGCCGTTTTAAAGCCTCTCAGATAATTGATGCGCACATGAACGTTTTATACAAACCCAACTTTCTTATATTTAAATTAATTGGATTCACACGTAACCAGAGGTGCCACCTGGGGTCAATTGAAGGTCAATTCAAAATGTTATTGTAATTTGCTGGGAAGAACAAACAAGGGGCTTACGTCTTACAAACCAGGCTAAGAATCTACAGAGCAGACACATCAGTCTCGGTCTGGCTACACAAACAGACAGCTGTGGTAGTACCAGTCACTTGTGATTTGGGGGTGCTCTCTGACGCCTTTGGCCCGTGTCACCAGGCTTCACCCACACAGCCGCACTCACACAAGGGGCTGTGCAGCTCTCAGCATTCATCATGAAGCTGACAGCTAATCTCCTCTCTCTCTCTCTCTCCTGGTGTCTTTGGGAAAACATCCGGGGAATTACAAAGTGAACGATGGCTCCTCCCTCTGTCCTCCTCCGCTTCTCAATCCCTCCATCCGTGGCCTGATCTCTCCCTTGTGATACCCACCTCTGCTCCAATGTTTCCTCCACCTTCACAAGAGATTATTTTCAAACTGGTAATGTAAAAAAGTTAGGCATGCCAAGTTTTCCAAGTGTTATGAAAAGTATATTCATTTATTTCTACATTAACACCTTAAAGCTGCACTGAGTCACAAAGGCCACTGAAAAGCACAGTACAAATGTTGCTTTCTATCTCATATCGTATGAACTTTCAAAATATACAGTACATGGAAGATTTTTTTTAAGTGTACCACAAGGACCTGTGCTGACACCAGTCTTATTTAACTTACTCGCACATCATACCACCATTTGTCCTAAGTGAACAATGAGCTCCTGGAATTGTCACACCATACCAGAAATAAACATTTACTTAATTGGCCACAAAACCCAAAATGAATCTTCTGTGGACATGCCCATTTAAACCTAGTTCTTTTAAAATTATGTGACACTGCACCTGTGTGGAATAAAAAACATATATCTTTCCTAAGCTGTTACGATAGCAAAACAGCACTAGATTTGCCTACATACATAAATAAAAGTCATTGTGCTATATGCCACTCTACACTATTTAATTTTGTAAGTTATGTAATCAGTTACTTTCAAACTCAAGATGTAATATCTGTTGTTAAGCATCTACAAGGCCTCCGTGAATTAGCCATGACATAGTAAAAATATGCATGTGTGTACTGGATTTGTGTGTTTGTGCATTATATCTTTGTGCAATAATGTGTCACTGCTGCTGTGACAATAGGCACCTGGAGAAAAGTGTAGCATTTTGTAAAGACAAGTTAAATGACAGCCCGACTCATTGGTTTAATGAAAATAAAAAGCACTCAAGACACTTCAGGGACTAACACAGGGGAGGGGCTTATTCTGCCTCATTTATGCCATTTACTATAGAGATCCTGATGGTCTCTGAAGATTTATAATAGAATAATTTGTTCCGCAAATCTTAGTGAACTACTAAAAGGCAAAGTAGACTATGCAGTTTGTTAGCTGTACTACCAAAAAGCAACTGTTATACATACATATACATACTTAGATCCCCATGTTATCTTTCATTATTTTGAAAAAGCTATATTTGACACGGTGTATTAACATGTTTTATACATTTTTAGTTTCATTTTGAGACTTTGAGGCCCTTCACCCAATGGTGGTCAAAAGAGCCACTAATTGATGTGTGAGCATTGAGAAATTCTGTATGTCCTGTTTCAAAAAGGCAGTCTTTTTTTTTCAGGTTTCTGAACTGCATTTGACATTTTTGTTGGTGATGTGAGCTACCCTAGAAACAGTTCTATGGAGGGGGCCTTGTGGGTCAGATATGCTCAAGTCATAGACTTATATGTTGGTAATGGGAGAAGTTATGACTAAGTCAAGGGCATGCTTTTATAGTATGTGTGGGTACTCCAACATGCTGTGCAGGTGTAGGCAGTCGAGGAGTCCTAGGACCTTGGCAGTAGGGTCGTTTGTGGGGGAGTCCACGTCCAGATTAAAGTCCCCTACTCAGGGATGTCAGCAGGTCCTGCAGCTCAGTGATAAATCCAGGGTGTGGTTTTGGTGGGCAGTAGATGAGGATTGTTGTTGTTTAAGATCTACATTTGAATAAAAGACATTCAAATGTAGAATGCCCGGGCAGTGGGAGGGGTGTTAGATGTGGGTCATAGTGGTGGATAACTATCAGCCCTCAACTGCAGCCAGTGGTCCTGGTTCTCTCAAAGTGGAACCTGGGAACACGCTTTTAGGGCAAGGGTATGACTCTGGTTTGTACCAGGTTTCAGTAAGACACATTGGATCTATTTCTTTGCCAAGGATATGTTACAATATAAAACTCATTTTAAATGATTTGCAGAGGTCCAAAGTTATTCCTCACTTACCTTGTTCATTCCGAGCATCCGAGTTATTCTCTGTGTTTAGTGTTTTAGTGATTTTCACAACTCTCTGAGGCCAGATCGGAGTTTTGCAATGACGGTAAAGCAACAATAATCAGCATGCTTACACACACTTACCTGATTATTGAGCAGTAAAATGTTGTGTAGTTAGATGAACAGTACACATCAAACTTATTTTGATCAGAAGAATTTCTTATTCAGTATACCTCTACTGGGTCAAGATAATTTTACTCAAGTACATGCAAAAAAATGTGTACAGGGCTTTTAAGTATTTGCCTAAAGAGATCCCCAGGATTACTAAAACAAAACACAACTTAAGGCATGTGCTTGGTAAGAATAAATATTATAACACTGTTGAACAAGTGACTTTACCAAAACTGACACATAATACTTGACGCTGATTCTTGTTGGAGTGATGGCACCATAACAGGCCTGAGCCACAACAAAACCCTCGTCTTTATCTGTGACATACACTGCCAGGCCAAAGAAAAAGGTCACACACTCTAATATTTCATTGGACCACCTTTAGCTTTGATTACGGCACATTCGCTGTGGCATTGTTTCGATTTCGCTTCTGCAATGTCACTAGATTTACTTCCATCCAGTGTTGCATTAATTTTTCACCAAGGTCTTACATTGATGATGGTCGAGTCTGACGCTGCACAAAGCTTCTCCAGCACATCCCAAAGATTCTCAATGGGGTAAAAGTCTGGACTCTGTGGTGACCAATCCATGAAAATGATGTCTCATTCTCCTGAAACCACTCTTTCACTATTTGAGCCCGATGAATCCTGGTATTGTCATCTTGGAATATGTCCGTGCCATCAGGAAAAATCAAAAATCCCTAGGAAATTGCTGAACCTAGACCTGACCAACTGTTGCAACCCCACCCTATTTGCTTAGTTAAATCCAGGTGGCAACTTTTTTTTTTGGCCAGGCAATGTATTTCTCTGACGTTCAACTTGGTTTCTAAGTTTACCAAACTTTATACCAACCTTGAAAACACCATATGCTCTGAATGACCCTTTCTTTTACCCATCTCTCTGTGGTCTCCATAGCAATGCATTGAATAATTCACACCTATTGATTGCTTGATTCTGTAGCAGCTAAACAGGGCTTTAGTGGAAGAGTGTGTGTCCTCCTCTGCTCACTTTGCTCCAAGAATAGACCTCAGAGGACACTGCTCTTCTCTCAAATGTAATCCAAGACTGTGGCAGGATGAATTGTTTGCGTTAGCCTCCAAAACAGGGTCAAGAGATGGAGAGTGAGGACGGGAGGAAGAGTGTGGAGGCAAGAGGAGCGGAATACACTACACTTCACAAACCTGATGCAATATGCAGTAGATTCATTAGTGATGTGTGACAGCACTCTGAACGGGGAGTGACTCAGAGCATCTAAAACAAAACTGAAACTTATTAAATGTGCTAATGTGTTGTTTTCAGCTATAAGTGTTAGCAATTCATACCCCGTCTTTGACCTCCTAGCATAATTGCCCAAGTCATTTTTCAAGGTTTGTGGGATAATACAAAAATAAACTTCTAATTTTGCTATGAGATCGGCAATATGGTAATAGAGATACACGTTGCATCATCCATATTGAATAATTGTTTTCACCTACCCCCTATCCCCCGCCCACAGCGCTGAACTTACTTGTGTAGTAACGGAGCAAAGTGCTAGGATCTAAAACTAATCTAAAACTGGGTTCTGTAGAAGTAATTTTTAGATAAATATTGTTTCATAAGTAACAAATATTTCAGTTTTTTAAGAGGTAAAATTGTACTTCATTCAGAAAAAACAGTCTTTCTTTGAAAATAAAATAAATTAAAAAAAAAAAAAAGTAAAAACAGCTTGATTTTTCACAGTCAGAGTGACACATCCTGGAGATCACTCTGACATTGTGAGCTGTTTTTTTTCCTGAATTCCTGGATAAGGACATCATGTTTTTTTTTCTTTTCTTTTTATTTATTTATTTTTAATATTTTTTATTTTATATTTTTTTTTTTTTGCGCTTTGATTCTGAAGATGTTTCTTATTTATTTAAGTAGATGGAAGGAGGCTGAAAAGGTGATAAAACCCACTATAGTGATCTGTGCAAATATCATTAATATAACAGTCGCTTCACAGATTCCGATCTTTTATGCTTCTTGACAGCACGGGTTCGCCTCATTGTTAAAATTGGGTAAAGTTTGATGTGCCTTTCCATTCCAGGTATGTCATTCCTCAGAGCAATCAAAGCTGTTTTAGTTCTCTGTGGAAATAATCTCTTCATTTGTGTTGGAATATGTTATGATATAAGACTCACTTGTAGGGCTGGGTGATACTGACAAATAGAAAAATGAATACACACTTCTCCAATACTTTATGAAGATGTGCGTCTGGTCAGCGGTGTGTCTGGTCCATCTGTATCAAAAAACATATCACAGGGGGCCGAAAAATATTGCGGTTTTCCCTAAAATCTGTTCATATGAGGTGAGGGAAATTTCATTAAGTTCAAAGCATAGACTGTATAAAGTGGACTAAGGGAGTGTGACGTCACCCATAAATATTTTTTTTGATAAACTCATTTTTGCAGAAGGGCTGATAAGAGAATAAGAGAGAAATACACACGAACAAGGTTTATGTAGCTGAAGTGCGCCATCTTTTGGGAAACATAAATTGAACAAGGTTTCCCCTTACCTATCTTAATATAACTTGGTCACGTTCGGGCCGGGTTAATAAACCCAACGGCCCTGCTCTAGTCAAATGAAGCTCATCGAGGCTAGCACTTATAGGGGTGAATTTGGAGTTCCATATTTGGCATACTAACCGTGAGTATCATAGAAACCAAAGAGCCAATCCAGAGCACCGCACCGCACCGCTGGTTTAGCCGGGAGCGGGCGCTTAGCAACGCTGTCAATCAAACCTGTTGCTAACGCTAGCAGGACTGACCTCAGGGAAAGAAGGCGCCCGATTTGTCTCTTATTAATGGATCATGTAGAGCGGGTTAATATGAACATGTTAAGACCAAAACAAGGCTCACTGCAGAGTCGATCAGTCAATAAGAGCTGGGAGCGCGACACGATGGAGGGTGTAGGAACCAGACTCACATATTCTGGACTTGCCAGTGAAATTATTTTGCAATTATCTTCCCAACAATATTCAGACGATACTTAAGAAATGCATCTGGAATGTGCTAAAATGTGCCTGTAAATGTCTTGGTTGAGGGTCAAGTATCGCACAAATGAACCAGTGGGAGATATGTCGCTTTTTGAGGTCATTTTAAATAGTTTTAACTATAGATAATATACTCAATATTCTAATTTTGCACATCTAAAAAAACAACTATTGTGATGCTATCTACCTGTATGTCTCCCACCTATTCTCACAGATTTAGGAGTGACATGTGTCCACACTGAGACCAACGCTGCTTAATTACCTTGTGAGGTGATGTAACGTCTGGGTCTATGGTTCCCCTGAGACACACACAAAAGGCACACATAAAACATGTGACATCATTGGTCCCCTCGGGTCACATGACCTTCTTCTACACTGTTAGATTCTTGGATTTTATGACTTCACTGCGCCATAAACCTCTGCTGGGGGTTGTACATTAGCTCATGACCCCGAGTAAAGGTGTCGTCATAAATAAACTGAATTTATAGGAACCCTTATAAAGGTACATACAACAGGTTAAAGGAACCATAACATTTTGATTTAAATAGCTTAACTGTGTACCCAGATACGACGTAGACATGTTCTGATAAAATATAGCTCTTACTGATAACAATTATAACACTGATCTATTCTTACTTACAAAAGCTTGGACATGATGGCCCATTTATTAATGTTATAATTTGGTGTTTTTGTTCTTAGAAAGTAGAATGAGCCTCGCATGAGTCTCTCATTTGCGTTGCCAGTTTCAATGTTCAAATTCAGTTGGTTTATGGTGCGTTCATACCGCGGCGTCAAAAACGCGCTGGCCGCCTCTATTTTGACGCGTGTCCATTTGAGGACAGACGCTTTGAAAGCGCGTCCAAGACACGCATCCTGAGAGCGCGTCTAGAGAGCGTTGAGTGTTTTCCTGCTCCTTTTGTGCACAATGACAGACCATGTTGATAGAACAGCTTTGGTGTATTTACTAAACAAAAGTCATCAACGGAGGGGATCCGCTCGGCGGCGGCGTGTCTGGGTTCACGACATAATTCAGAGGTGTTCGGAGTTTGGCGACTTTCATTACTTGCTCTGTCTGGATGATCAGCGCTTCCAGCGGTATTTCCGTGTGACCCAGGCCCAGTTCGATGACCTGCTGTCCCGCATTGGTGCAGATAATGTCCCTGTCCCCTGTCCCAGTCACTGTTTGTGTTTGTGACTCCAGCGCTTCCGAATGACGTCGCTGTGTCACTGGAGCGTGGTCTCTGATTGGTTGACAAGCGCGTCGGCCGCCTCAAAAGTTCAACCAAGTTGAACTTTCGAGGCGTTCGACGCTTGTACGCTTGGGCGTCTGAACGCATAGACGCGTGGAAGCTCAAGACGCGCCGCGCTGACGCCAGATTCGCGCCGCCTTGACGCTTGAAAACGCGCCGCAAAAACGCTGCGTCACCAGGACGCGCGTCCACCGTAGACTTTGAATGGGAGCTTGACGCATCTGACGCCGCGGTGTGAACGCAGCATTAAACCTAAAAGGACTCTCTCTGATCCTAATGGTCACCACCTAAACTCCAGCACCTGCAGTCAATTGTGAATCAGTGCTAGTGCAGCCTCTGCAGCTCAGCGAGTGAATTCTGGACATTCTGAGGCATGACCTGTCCTTATACTGAGAATGCAGGTTTAGACGTGTTAAGACAAAAACTGAGTGCAGGTTAAATATAGTTTAACTGAATCAAAGCCTGACATTATAAGAACGGACACATGTTGTTAAAGATATAGAAAAAACTAATAATGGATTCAGCCTTATTATCAGTCCCATCACTGTTTTATAATCCACTTTCCCTGAAGCTCAGTCCAAGGTCAATTCACAAATAAACATCTAAATGAAACATGGGAATTTAATTAAATTTCCTCTTTGTGACAAATGACACACTATGACCCTAACCTCCCTGGAGAGGCTTCAGCTCATAACCGGTTTTATTTATGAACATAATAAAACAATAATCCAGTTAAATAAAACATTACTTAAGTATGACAGCGTTATTTTTACCAGTAACGAGTAATCTAACTAACGACTTTCTCCTCTGCTCTTACAGGATTATAGTTACTGTCAGTGTAACAGGCTCATTATTTTTTTGTCTTATTCACAGGAGCTGCAAAGTTTTTCCTTTTCCAGTGATTGGCTAAAAAGACATTGACTGTAAAGGTGACCAATCAGATGCAGCGTTACGTGGCTGTAAAGACTTTCCTGGCATTTCATTTTCATTTCTTTCGCACCTACTAACGCAATGACTTTGGGGTCAATAACAAGTAACTATAACGAATGATCTTGCCTAACACAGTTTACGAATATAGTTTTATGTCATCGTTTTAATTAGACGTCTCTGTGTGTGTCTCCTCTTTTGCCTGATTAGCGTCTTTCGTCCCTCTGTTCGGCTGATTGGGAGATACACATTTTCTGCAATAATCATAAGCACAGTTATTACGACAGTGCGCTGCTAATTAATGTGACAAGACGATCGCAGTGTGCCCTTCTGTTCAAGAGTTCTGTCGATTCACACGATGAGTCCGCTATTGGCGTCAGCATCTGATAAATGAGATGATGACATTGGGGCTCGGCGATATGGTGATAAAAAAATCTGAGATCGATTAGGATTGAGATCATAATTCACTCTTTTTCTGTTTGGCTTAAACACGACCCTTTCCTCCTCTCTAAGGCTGAGTGACAGATGAATTTAACCAATCACAGTAAAATGTGAATTCTCAGAAGAAGCAGATCGTCTGTGGAGACTTTTACCCACAGATAGCGCCTACTAGCTGCAGGGAGGACTAACTAACCACCACCAAGGGGCAGGCAACAGTAGAGTAATGCTGATATCAGTGAGCTAATCCTTCATTTTTTTGGCTCGGTTTAGCAAGTTTTAGAAGTCTATTTGTTTCGACAAGCTCAAGTATCAGATTCAGATTCAAGATTCAATATTTTATTGTCATTGTCATAGAAAAAAAAATACATTTAGAGCATCAAACACTGCATAGATCTAAAGTGCAATACCCCATACAATAACCTCATAAATAACCTCTATGTAAAAGCACAATGACATTCAGTGCAGACATATATACACTAAAAAGTAACAGTTTTAGTAGCAGTGCATAACATAACGTGCGTGACCCTTCCCTCAGTGGTGCGAGGGTGATCTGTGAGGAGCAGGGGATGACACTCTGAAGCATCTAAGGCTTGATCAGGACAACCTTTCCATCCACTCACGCTAGACCAACCAAACCATGCTCAAGCACAGAAAGCCCCTAAAACATGATACGTTTCTCCAGGTGCCACGTTTGAGACTTTTTTTTTGGAGGAGGTGGACGAAAACACAGGCACAATTGCTCATATGCAAACAAAACACTGAACTTAAGTACACAAGCCCTGTCATATGTACATTGTTGTCTAAACCAAAACCTGATGGAGTACTCATCACAGGCAGTACTCATGTCTTCCTACCTATCGATACTTTGAAGTGACATCACGCTCGTGGGGGTTGTGCACGCATGCTTATGGTTGAATGTCCAGCAGTTACCACAGTGACATAATGCACATTAACGCTTCCTGATAAGTTTTTAGATTGTGTGAAAACTTAAAAATAATAGTAATAATAATGCAAAATGGGCAACACTCACATTTCGTTCAGGTGTTTTAAGTTCAATAAAAAGGTGAGGGTGACTTGGATGTGTTTGCTGATGCTGATAGCTCGAGACTGTAATTTTACATGTGAGAAACTTGTTTAACCACACAATCATCTTTTGTAGTTCCAAATAAGAGCTTTTTCTGGTTATATTGTGTTAAAACAAAGCTTAGATTAAAGAGTACTTTGCTTCTAGGCATAATTAACTGCTAACACATCACATATTTAGATCAACATTTATTGCTTAGAAAATGCAATAAATCGACAAAAACAACTTATGAACACGTTTCATAAGTTTCACTTTGCTCCCTGTGTTAAGTCACGCCCCCTTCAGAGCGCTATCACAACACAATCAGCGTGCATCCTGCTAATTAAACTACTGCACATTGTATCAGGTTTGTCGAGTTTTGTGTACAGTTTTGTGTCATGCTGTTGTATATTTATAGATAATTGTCATGTGAGAGCACGGATGACTTTAACAGCCTCATCAAATCAATAACATCTACAGATTTGTACCATCTAAAAAACTGAAACATTGCAAAAATCAAAGGTATACTGTCAAAACCAGACGTAGAGTGACTTATCCATGTATTTGTCTCCAGTAGGTTAGACTACTGTAACAGCCTGCTCACTGGCCTCTCCAAACGAGCGGGAAGACAGCTGCATTATATCCAGAACGCTGCTGCTCGGGTCCTGACTAGAACCAGGAAGTACGAGCACATAAGTCCTGTGCTCAGGTCTCTGGCTCCTGTGGCTCAGAGAATAGACTTTAAAGCAGCTCTGTGTGAACAAGTCTCTCCATGGCCAACCACCAAAGTACATCTCTGACATGTTAGTGCCATATGAACCATCTCACACTCTGAGGACTTCAGAGACCGTCCTCCTGCTGGTGCCCAGAGTCAGAGCTAAACATGGGGAATCGGTGTTTCAGTTTTATGCAGCTAAGACCTGGAACAGTCTTCCTGAAGATGTGAGACAGGCCTCTACTTTGACAATGTTTAAATCTAGGCTCAAAACACTTCTGTTTATCTGTACATATGACTGAAAGGTTTTTATTCTGCACTTTTCTGTTTAATGTTAATTTTATGATGATTATTTGTGATTACTTATGTTTTGATTTGTGATTTTAATAGGGTTCAAAGAGGGCCTCGGAGAGATAGCTAAAACAACCCCCCCTGCAAAGTATCAGTATGAGAGCATAGATCACATGTGTCAAACTCAAGGCCGCTGGCCCATTTTATCAGGAGATATGCAGTTACACAGCCATGTTTTTACATCGAGGCAAATGCATATGCAATATTTGTAACTTGAAATTTGTAACTTAAAATATTATCCATTACATTAAATTAATTTAGAATCAAGCCACTTCCTGGAAAGAGTACATATTGTACTTTGAACTTGTACTGTGTGTCAGTGCCTCTGTCCTGTCTGTAATGAGTGCTCTGAATCAGTCTTATCTCTGGTCTGATTACTGTTGTGCCTGTGTTCAGCTGTAACATCAAGTGGACTTGTTAGCTGCACTTTTCTACTCTCACTCTCTTTTAGCGTTTTCAGTACAGAGATTTTAGTTCTCTGAGGGTAAAACAGTCTTATTTAGGGTTATTCAGTCTAATTACTGTTCTAGTTTGTGAGGACGGAAATTAACAAAATATAGTATGCCCATAGATAATGTTAAAAATGGTGTCATGAAGAGAGAGAAAATGAAAGTATGTGTAATTCCTTGCTGTTTAGGTATGTTCCATGGTAAAAGAAAAATTCAAATCTGTCAATTGGAGAAAAAGTGAAGTGAAGATGGTTCGCTGCTCATCCAAACCGCTTCTTCAGTTCTGGTCAGATTGCTGTTGACACACACACACACACACACACACACACACACACACACAAAAAAAACAACAACAAAACAAAACACATATATATGTATGTGTGTGTATATATATATATACACCTAATACACACACACACACACACACACACACACACACACACACACACACACACACACACACACACACACACACACACACACACACACACACACACACACACACACACACACACACACACACACACATATGAACTGCTTATTCATTATGGGTGTATTTATTGTTCTGCTCATGTGGGGCAGGTTTGTGGAGAGGCAATACACTAAATATGCGTGTGTTTGACATGTAATACATTATTTCAGTAAAATGGGGCTTTAATGTATACTCTTTATTTGTTTGGAAATCCACAGCATTTCTTTCCTTTTCAGCACCAAGGTCAGCTCCGTTCACATTGATTTTACAAAGTTACACTAAAACCCAAAGGAACAAACACCAGTAGCTGATATGAAACATAATCTTCTAGTGTTCTCCCGTTTCAATGATAATTTCCAGGATCACCTTGGAGAATGTGATTTGTGAAACTTGTATTAGATTACATTTGTATGTTCGACTGAGTCTTCAATAACAGCAGTAGGACTGCACTCTGCTGTTCTCAGACTCGTCTGTACACAGCTCTCTTTTAATAGTAATAATGGTAACACTGTATTAGTTTCATATAGTCTTTCTCGGATGCTCAAAGTCAATTTATAATTATATGACCCACACTCTGTGGTGGTGGCTTACTATTGTAGCCACTGCTGTCCAGGGGCCGACTGACAGAAGCGAGGCTGCCAATCTGCCCCATTGGCCCCTCCAACCACCACCAGCACTCACTCACACACCACACTCATACTAGGCAAGCTGGGTGAAGTGTCTTGCCTAAGGACACAACATCAGTTTTGCTACTGGCGCCTCATTTTGGCACCTGATATTTCTAGCCTATAAGAAAGCTCAGAATTAATCCACTGGGCTGCAGAGGCTGCACTAGCACTGATTGATGGTTGGTAAAGTGCTGGGGTTTAGGTCGAGATGATTCAGATGAGAGAGTCCTTTTAGGTTCAAACCTGCATGTGAGGCTCGTTCTACTGTCTAATCAGATCATTGTGAGAACCAAAACACCAAATAAATGTGACATCATGTCCAATGTTTTCATAATCATGAATAAATCCGCATTAGAATTGTTAAAGTAAAAGTTTTATTTGATTTAAACGTATCTACATAGTATCTGGGAACACACTTAGGTCATGTTTATGGAATTTAAAATCTTACATATGGTTCCTTTAAGTCATTGAGGAGGGTTTAAGCGTGAGTCTGTCAATCACACCTATTGGAACCCTGGTCATGTCTGTGTGTAGTGGAACATCTGGCTGTTTGTGCCGGCCAGGCTAAGTCATCTCTACTCAATAGAGCTGTGTCACAGCCCTAAGCCTTAAGTTCTTTTTATGTGTTATTATTTGCCTGTTATGTTGGTGTGTTTCTGAATCTGTCCCCCATGAAATCCTGGCTGTGTGAGCCCTTGCCTGTGATTGGAGGACTGTTTCCCCACATGACCAATCATGTGGCTCACCTGCAGCTGCCTCCCCCCCATTTAAGAAGGTTTAGCACCTGTTCAGAGCTGCTGGCCTTGGTGCGTGTGTCTCTTTTGTCGAGTCACTAATGTGGAAGTGACTGTTTTCGAGACACTTGCCCCTTGTCACTACTGACTCTGTGTTTGTTCGTCATGTATTTGTAAAATTTAATAAAAACTGTGTTATTCTTTTGTTTAAAACCTTGCAAGTTACCTTCTGGTTAATTATTTTTGACCCCTTTTTGTTTAGTTTATCTTCTACAATCCTGTTTATTAAATTTCTTCTTTACTTTACTATTTTTCTATCTTAGTTTTTGTTACTTCCCTGACCCTAGACGAGCTGGGTCATAACAAGTTGATTTCACCATCAGTTATTGAACGGTGTGCAGAGAGAAAAGCCAAAAAAAAAAAAAAAAAAAAAAAAAACATTATACTGTAATTTTGCTTTAATTGGAAATGGATCATTGATGATTATCTCTCATCATGTTGACTGAGCACATCCACATTATCAGGCTCAAGTTGTAGAGCAATCAACTACAGCAGACTATATTCTAACCTAACCTCAGCTCACAAAAAACTGTTGGGTTTTAAAAGTCCATATGGTCAGTAGAAGCTCTTGTGAGGAGATGACGCTTGGTATTCTAATCAAGGACATACGGTAATTGTGTTCTGATTGGTTGATGCCATGTTGAGGTAATTAATTGGGACATTTCTCCACCAATCAGCAGCTGACAGTTTGATGGGACAGATTTATGGGCTCAATTAGTGGCACAGATGGAGCGATCAGAAGAGAGAGTGGTTAGAGAGGGAGACACACATAAAGAATGTGAGGACAAACTGTGAATTGTTGCAGACGTGTCCTGTCGACATTTTCAGGCCATCTACCATAGCTTTTTAATTTTCCTGAGAAATCCAGAATAATATCTCTCTGTATTGTTTTATACAGAGTGATATAAGTCTAGTACGACAGGGTTGCCACACTTACACTGAAATAAGGACATTTTAAACAGTAATTTTATGTAGTTACAACACCTATTTTACTGTTGTACCCTGTATATTGGCATGTGATACTGTATATTAAAAATGTATATGACTGTACCAATAGTCCACAATTATTACAATGACCGAGGTAAAACACATCTCTGATCTTGCCTTCTGTTCCTGCTCCATCGACTCTGGCTCCAATTCCTTTCACATTGAAAAACTGTCACCCTTCTCTCTGTAACTCCTGCTGTGAGCCTTGTCATTCTTAAAATATTCGCATTAACCCGCTCTACGTGATCCTCGTATTTTTATCTGTGTAATGCCTCAGTCGTTCAGGTCTGATCCATAGTAAAAGCCAAAAGTAAAATCTGTCCACTCGATAAAAAGTTGTAGGAGTGAAGACGTTTTGCTTCTCACCCCAAGTTCAACGTATTTTTAATTAACTATTTTGTCCATAAATCAAGATATGAGCATTAATAACAGACAATTCAGGGGCCTTCTGTCTCCAAGGTCGCTCCCACTGGCGTTTTTAACATGTTTGATTGACGGCATTGCTAAGCGTGTTGGAATTCAAAATTTTCAGCCCCAAATTGGCCCTATAACTGCCGGCCTTGATGAGCATTTGACTGGAGTTGAACGCTATGGGTGACATCATGCTCCTTTAGTCCACTTCTATGTCGCTTTAAAAGTTGAATTTAGTTAGTTTAGTTGTGGAAAATGCGTGAAACCAATGCTCAACACAAACTACATTTAGCATAAATAAAAACCTATTGTCATTTAAACTAAAAGTCCTTTACTCTGCGTTCTTGCCTATCTCTTGTAGGGTTTCCAGTGCTTTTCTTAGAACTTCCAGCTCTTCCTTTTTCTTTGCCACTCTTTCTTCTATATACATTTAATTTAGTGAGTAATGTTAAGTCTTTCTTTTTCCCTTTTCTGCATTAACTGCCATTCCATCTGCTTCCTTCTGCATTATCTCATGGATCTTTAATACCGTCCTTTTATTTTTTTTCCCTGTAGACAGAACCCTCAAGGTACTGTCTATACCTCATCCTAGCTACTTTGCAGTATCGAATAACAACATTTGGCTTGGTCTAATGCACAGTCAGACATTGAATCTTTGACCAAATGCAATTCTATCAGGCTTTTCTCTTTCAGATTCTCTACAAGCATGTTCTCGTTGATAGAGTACACAAGTTCAACTGCTGCCTGTCCACGAGAAAAGGACAGGAGGTAGTTCAGCAGGTTCCACATGGCTGCATACTCCGCTCTGCCAAAGATAGAGCTCACAAGAAATATGTCGAGTCTGCAAGAAATTCTTAGAACTCCACTCCATCTAGTACAAAAGCTTTATGCATGGACAAAGATGAGGTCACAAGCACTTTCAGCTGCTGTCACTGTTGTAAAAGAGACAAGCGAGCTCGTGTGCTGGACTGCTGGGTACGTAAGCGAACTCTATTCCAGCTAAGTTTGTGGTTTTGCCATGGTCGTGGTTGGCTGCTCTTGTGGAGAACTAACTGGCACACTGATTGTTTCTTAAGCTTTTTTCATTTTTATCTTAAATTTTTTACTTATTTTGGGATTTTAACCAACTAAGAAGTGCAGCATGCACAGTTTGAAGGACCAGATTTCATGAATTAGCTAGCTCTGAAATCATTTTACAACAATTCAACAGACTTTCAACACCAAATATGGCTGTTGTGTCTCCAGAGTTCACCTGGTTACCTTGGACACTGCTGTGATGTCTGGGCTTCAAGACTGAGAGGAGTGAGACTTTTGTTCTGAGAGTTGTTACTAACCTCAAACCCGACACCTGTTGAGCTGCACTGAGATTTTGTTTGAGCTTTTTGTTACTATATTTTACTGCTCAATGTGTTCAAACTGAGACTCGGGAACAAATAAAGTGATACTGATTAATTGCTGACTGATTGATTAATCCTTTGGAAAGCAAAAAGTTGTGCTGATGATCTAATCTTTTCCAGTTTCTCATGTTTGACAAATCAACACAGCACACTTCTCAGAGTTGTCTGGGTCTTCTTTGCTAAGAAAGGCCCCATTGCCCCATCCATTTGGAATATCTCCAAGAAAGGTTTGAGTTTAGTAACTTGTCCACAGACCTGACCTGTAACTTGGTGGTGTTACTGCTTGTCTCCATGAAGAAAGAGTTTAATACGATACTGTGAAACATTCCAAAGAAAGTAATACTATTTCCTATTACTATTTTTTTGGGACAAACAAGTGATGGACCCTCCACTAGAAAAGTTACATAGCACTTTTAAAATCTACAGTGAGCCTTAACGCCGCTGTTACGTGTTGTCTTTATATTCTGCAGTATGAACAGTATGTAAAATGGTTTCACATCATTTATTTGAAGACCACTGCCGAGAACAGTCCCAAACAGCAGTGTAAACAGAATGCATCACTTAAAGGTTAAAGTCGCTGATGCAGACTACATTTAGATGTAAAATAAATGGGAAAGTTGTAGCACAAGGTCGAGTCGAGCTTCTCCCTGTCGCCTTTTCACTTGAGATGAAAAATCACTCTGGTATTCAGGAACACTGTGGCGTGTAGTGGAACAAACAGCACGATGAGGGTACAGACAGAAAATGGACTCATCTAACATGCTTTTTGCACAGGGTAACGGTCCACTGTGGAAATTTTTCTTCTTGTCTCTGTGGTAGTGCTATTTCTTTGCCTGGAATCTAGTCAATGGCGTTAAACTATTTATTTCAGGTCTGCATCAATTGTAAGTGCATTGAAAAAGATGCATATAACATACACAGAGGTAATTCCAAACTGTCACCTACCCCCCGACTCTAGATTGCACGGTTGATATGATTAAACTAGCACTTACTCGCTTACCGCACATCATATGCCATCAATGGATTTCCCTCTCTAAAAGTGTCTATTTTAAATTAAATATGAGCCCAACTTTGTAAAAAAAAAAGCAAAAAAAACCCCAAAAACACAACATTTAACTGCTAATAAACCTGAGCAAACCGATCAGCGCAGTGAAACATTGAGACTAACTGTGTTTTAGTGATTGCGGGAGGTACTTTTCAAGTGTTTTTCTAACTTAAACTTTCCAACTTTTAACTTAAATGAATGGCAAACTACGCTTAAAACTGACAGATAACATTTGTCGTCATTTCTGGTGAGTACGATGATGAAAATATAGTCCGGCTAGCAGGGTTGACACTATTTGGTAAGTGCGATACAAATTGGGGAATGACGAGTTCTTGTTACTGTCATAATGTAATTTAATGTGAACCTTTCGTGACCCACCTACACGACCTTTGCCTCGCGCCGTTTACGCCGGTCTGTGAGTGTCGCTGATTGCGCTGGCTCTCCGGTGCCGAGGGTCTTCAGCGCAGGCCTGTCCTTGTCCCTCTAAAAAGCTGATGTGACATAACCTTTAACACATCGAGTAGAGGAAATGGATTTTTACAGCTAAACGTATTTGCTCATAAAATGTTTGCCGCGCCGCTTTGCTCTCCTGATCCACGGGATTTACATCAAATAAAAGCTACTGCATCCTAACAGCCCTTTGCATGTTTGTGTCTACATTATTCGGGTATACAGTGGTCCACCTTTCGCGGCATTGCTGTTTTGTGGATTTTTTTTGTGTAATTTTTCAGCCGAATTTACATAAATGTTCGATCGCAGTGTGACTCTTAAGTGCTGTATGTTTGCAAGTTTTCTCCCCGACAAAAAAACCCCACAATGTCAATGAAATGTTCTGCACCGACAGATTTCAGAAATGCTTTGGATTCAAAACACACATTAAAAGCGATCACTGAGAAAGGGGGATAGAATATATGAAGGTTTGAACTTTCTGAAAGTGTGTGGTGTGGGGTTTTACAGTCTTGAAACATATATAATTGTAAAAAAAATAAAGCTGACTACTTCATGGATTAGAACGCAGTGTATTTGGTGCACATGTGGTCTGTTTTTGTATTTTTTGGTTTTACTCACAATATTTTTTTCTTTTTACAAATGCTATTTTGAGGACTTTTGATAACTGTTTTTGAATTGTTAATTGCAATGCGAACGTTCATTGTTTTTTCATTGTCTTTACCTCATTTATCTCAAAAGGTACTGTTGAAAAATAAATCGGCTTCTAAGTTCACTTTTTATACATTAAACATAAAACAACATAAAAACTACAATATTATAAATTATTTTCAACCTCTGTAATGGTGATGTTTATCTTCGTTAAGCCTAAGAATATCAGGTATAGTTAGCAACAAGACTTTAACAGACTGAGACAAGATCAGAGTATGATACAATGAAGTATTTGCCTCATGAGTGGTGTAACAGCGCTCTGTACACATCCCTGTGCTGATTAAAGCTTCAGCGTGAGGCCTAATTGTGTAGAACAGATGGAGCTGACGTCTCAGATCTGTGAGTCTGATTTATGCTGCAGCAGAAAGTGCTCAAGCGTCCAGCCACATTCTGCGCCGTCATGTTTTAGGAAATCTGTGTTACTTTTTTTTTTTTTTTAAATCATAATGTTTTACAATATCTGTATTTTATTGAGCATTTAGAACACGCACCCAAACTGCAAACACCTCGATACCCTGACAGCGCAACAAATGGATTGATACAATTTAAAACTACAAATATTAGGACGTGACTTGTATGAGGCACTTGCAGCAAGTTATAAACAGACTAATCATGTTTTTTTGCAGCAAGACTTTTCTTTAGTTCATCCACTCATCCATTTTCTTCCGGTTATCCGGGGCCGAGGCAGCAGTTTAAGCATGAACTTCCAGACTTCCCTCACCCCAGACACGTCCTCCAGCTTCTCCGGTGGAACCCCAAGGCGTTCCCAGGCCAGCCAAGAAACACATTCCCTCCAGCGTGTCCTGGGTCTTCCCCTGGGCCTCCTCCTAGTGGGACATGCCCAGAACACCTCCCTGGGAAGACGTCTAGTTCTCAATTGAAATCACTTGTACTTTCAACCTGCTGATATGAGATTGTAAATGCCAAGGTGAGTGTTACTACAGCTTATCTTAACTGCTACACAAAAGTATATCTGAGCTAGCAAGTGGATAAATTGCCAACATTGTTACAAAATGACTCTTACTTTACTTTTAAAGATTATGACAGTATTATGATGAAGCCTACCTAATTGAATATGTTTTCAATTTTAGGTCAAGCATTCATACATCAGCACACGATCATAGCCTGGGCTGCATTGGAGAACGATATGCTCCCATACTGGACTAATACTCTAGTCTATGCTTTACTGGCAGAAGTAAAAACATGAAAAGAGGGATATCTTGCACTGATTTACCACATTTTAAGTCTTCAAAAATAACAAAAAAAAGATGAAGTTTGCATGAAGAAGCCAGATATATATATATTTTTTTTTCAAAGCTCAGTCTTGTCTTTTGTCCTTGGACATGCCAAGAATGTATTTTATAGCCAAACCAGAGAATAGGGAACTATACTGCAATCAAAATGTTCAGTGTGGTGATATGAGAAGACAGGACAAATCTAAGAGCTGCGTAAGACGATGTAGTACTCCTGCTTATGTTGTGCTTATATGCTCCACAAATAAATGCGAAATAATGCAGACAAGCTGTAAAGAGAGGGGGCAGTATTGTGTCTAAATTACAAGATAATAGTTAAGAAGGTGTAATATTGGAGGATTTACCTTACTCTGATTATTGGCCCCACAAGGCACAATGTCCCCATGAACCTGACCATAGGGTAATTCCTAAATCAGGAGTAAAACAGGTCCAAACTAAGTGTACATCAGGACTAAAATTGGACATATATAGTACAGTGCAGTTGTTCACCTGCACTCTGTGAAAGTCAGCTCTTTCTGCTGCGTTGGTATGTCCTCCCTCAGTGTGTCTGGGGTAATTAGACAGGCCTCTCAGAAGGGCATTTTCCTCTTGAAAATGTCAGCCTGGCCTTTTGAGAGCTTGGCCGCTGAGAACCAGAGCTGCTCCAGAGGGACTAAGGAACAAGCTAAAGCGGAGCTGGCCTCTGCTCTGCTCTGACTGGCCACGCTGCACTTGTGTCCTGCACTAATGCTTTCATCAAACACACTTAAGTCATTTTGCACTGGCTTATCTCAACTCTGACATTGAGATGCTTTCAAGTGTGGAATGGCAATACTTATGGTAATACAGGTATAGACAATATTAAAGCTTCACTGAGGCGAGCAAGAAAGACCATTGTTTAAGTTGCAAAATCATTTTACACACAATATACATTTTTTTCAGCTTGTAGTAATGTAGCCAGTCAGTTACGCCCTTGGAACTCTGGGAGATAAGACTGGGGTCTAGGGTACAGGTCTTATTTAGAATAGAAAAATCAGGCAATTTTTACCTACTAGAAAACACAGCCTCTATGTTTTGATTAATCCTGATCTTTTAAAACAATGTATCTACTATCTACTTCAGCAAACATTTTTGTTTTGTAAAATGTGTAATATGTTTGCCTTTATCTTGAACCCTTTTCTGCTCAGTTGTTCCAATTTTAATCCCGTCCTTTCATTGAACACAGCGCTTTGTGTCGTGTTTATTCTGCGGCCGCTTCACTTGAGTCTTTTCGATTTCTCCGTCCGAGTGCAGGCAGAGGGACAGCTATGGGCCACTCTAAGCTCCAATCACACACCGGATTTTCACAGAGGCCAGGAGGCTCGGCTCTGTCTGACGCAGGGAAATGATTGTGGGAAGAAAAGACCGTCCAATTGCACTTTCTTTGTATGCTACCTTTTTCTCTCTACTCCATTCCTGTTCTATTTTGAACCCATTATACACATCTATAGTCGAATACTTTTTTGATTTAATATAAAAGCCCCTAAGTACAATATGACCAGTGAACTACATAATATAAAAGGACCACTTATGATGTTTCAAATTCCAGCCAGGAACACTTTGCTTTGCAAGTTTTACATTCAATAAATATAAAATATCAAGAAATATAAAAGGCCTATTTTATGCATTTTGGGGATCTTTTTATGCTACTTTCTACATCATGGCATTAGCATTTTCGTTTGCTACAAAAATGGGCCCAAACCTGGATCACTAGCTTGCCATTCTCATATAAAACTAAACTAAGCTACACGGGATTCAAAAGTTGAGCTGTATAAATAATAAATACCTTAAGTTATGATACTGATTCATCTTGCGACACACCTTCAAATCCCTCGTTCATTCTGGTCTAATTAACTCTACAGTTAAAATGACAAATCCCCTACATATTGTAAGTGGCATTAGCTCCTGTTTAATGAATGTGATGGAGGCAGTTCATTAAGCTCTAAGGTCACTTCAATGGCAACCACTGTGAGAATCATGGACTCCTCCGCACCGACACGACTAACGGCAGGACATTTGACAAGTGATAATTAGTAGAGTGATATAGTCCTGTGCGATTTATTAGCTTTGGGAAGTCTGAGAATGTATAAGTGAAACCAACTGTAGAGAGGAGAGGTGCTTGGGTTAGCTCCTGGGCAGGATGGAGGAGAGGTAATTGGTCCTTATTTCATGTATTAAGTGTCATGAGCACCTGAACGGTTCATTAGCTCAAAGACAGAACGTGCATGGAGGAATTTATTTCTTAAATGGCCAATTAAATGCTAAACTTATTTTCAACCCGCTGTAGCCTCTTCAAAAACATACCTGGGGTGCTTGTCCAAGGCCTTTAAAGTGCATTAGGTGGGTTTTCATTTTCAAATTATTACTTGGTTTAGTTATTTATCATAAGTTACGTTCACGCTGCAGGGTGTGTGGCCCAATTCGGAATCAACTGTGACGCATTTGTGGCTAAGTGAACTCATGAACTCTGGGTAATAACCAAAAAGGACAAGATGGCGGATGCGAGCGGCCAAAATGGGTTTCCTCCGCAGGGTGGCTGGGCTGCACCCTTAGAGAGAGCTCGGTCCACACGGGAGGAGCTCAGAGTACAGCCGCTGCTCCTCCACGTCGAGAGGAGGCAGCTGAAGTGAGTTTACAATAAAAGTACAAAAAGCACAGGAGGTAGCGGCGAGTTCAGAAACAGAAACAAAATCCAAGGACACTTTAAACTGTCGGTACCCTCTACACCATGCCGAGCTCGTCGCCAGCCTCAAATTGCACTCCAGTTATAGTTTAGTTATTTTACTAACAATCTCGCCAACCTTGTTTTCTTGCTTTTATAATGACAGTTTATCATCTTACTTCCTGTTTGGACATGGGCTGCAGATATGATATAATTCTGTGACTATTACCGAGCTAACATTCTGTAAAGATGATTAAACAAATGCAAATATATGACGACCATCTAATTAGTTGCAGGCCATCCTTGTGCATTAATTGTTCCTACATTTTGGGAAGAATTTTCTATGTTGGTGGCAATGCTGTCCCTGTATTTTTTCATAGTCCTCAACCTTTTTTTTTTTTTTTATTAACTACCACCTCCTCTTTTAAAACCATAATCTTTGAAGCATTGTCCTGATGATATTAATAAAGAGCACAGACACAGGACCCAGCAGTAAAAGCCAACAGCGTTAAATCTTCTCATAAATATTAATATGCCAGAGAACACACTCAAACGGCTGTGTGGATTCACCGAGTACAAAGAAGAGAGAGAGCGAGACATGTGGAGGAGTATCTGTAAGAATTAACACATAATAGTCGACAGATGATCACGTGACTGTCCAAGCACTACATCCAGAACAGTCAGGTTTAGGTGGAGTCAGCGTTTCAGTTCTATGCAGTTAAAATCTAGTCTTCCTGAAGATGCGAGACAAGCCTCAAGGCTCAAAACTTTAGCTGTGCATATGCAATTTATTTTTTTTTCTCTCTTTCTTCTCTACTTCTTTTTCAGTGTTAATTGCATTATGACTATTTATGTTTTGACTTGTTGTATTGTGATTTTAATGTCTTTCTTATTCCATAAAACACTTGCCTTCCTTTCTGCTCATTCACAACACGCAGCAAGTTTTTGGACACTGACTGTGGTGAGTGCTTTCTAATTGTCCTCTCCTGAGCCACTGCCTGAGCTTTTTTTTTTTTTTCAAATTTAAATGTCTGTGGGCCCTTTTTGTCTCACTACAATTTTTATGCATTATGAACAAGTATTACTCAAAATAATATCAAATTAAGCATTCGTGCCACTGTGATAAACACTTGTCACCACCATTTGAGTGTAGGATGACTTTATGAACCAAAGCCTGAGTGATTCTCAGAGCTTTGTTGGTGAGCAGAGCACAGTGTGGGAGTGTGAGAGATTTGTTCAATAAGCTGCTTCATATGAGCCTGTTTCTACCTCTTCATCTCCACCAAAGTCTTCACTTCAGAGATACAATGTGGATGAAATTATTTTGATTATTCCTATCTGAATGGAAAGATGCCATCGTTTCATTGAATATGACTGAAAGAAAATTAATGGATGGGTTAATGGATATGTAATGCACTTTAAAACAAGCTAGATGTAATATCCTTAAGGCTGCGGTAGGATAAGGTATAGGGTAACCTGGTAATACAATATTTCACAGTATCAAAGAACATGCTGTCACAAGTGCCCACTAACTTGCAGATGATGCTTTCTATGCAATACAGAACCGCAATACTGGACCTTTATTTTTAGTTTTTGAAAAAAGTGATGAAACATGAACATGAGATGATGAAACCTTTTAATATCAACATCCATTCTGTCAGATTTGTCTATAATTTCTGAAACATCAGTCGACAGGTTTGTCATGGAGACCTAATTTATTGCACAAACCTTGAAGATGGCAAGCCAGTTAACAAATATGGCCACAGTGTAGTTTTAAAGCATGCTTATAGCCAGGGCCTTTTAAATGCAGTTTTTAAAGGACTATCAGCAATTGGAGTCAACACCTTGATGGCAGGACTCAAGCTTAAGCAGTAAGCCAAAGATCGTATTTTTTTATGTTTTTTTTTAAATCATCTGTTGATGCCAGTATACCTCGGTGCACCTTGGTTGCGAAATTTCAGGGGTCTGACAGTGATGTTAAGTATGAGGACTGGAAAGAGCAATTGTCAGGCATTCACTCACCACCAGGGGGCCACCTTCCAGTTTGTTGGAAAATGCCGAACCATTGAAGTTTGTGTTGGTGGAGTGAAAATGACTGGACTATTAGACATAGGTTGACAGGTGATTTTAATTCAGCAAAACGTTCTGGAACAACATTTCTCCAAAGTAGAAAAAGGTGGCTTCAGTATCCCGTACTCTCGTTATGCCATAATGGACTTTGAAGTTGAAGGTGTTAAGATAAGATGCCAGGCAAAAGAGTTGTCGTTGTTAAAGATGACTGTTCCACTCACCCACTGAGTGAATGAATGTAATTGGTTCATGTTGGGATGCTCCAGGACACTGATGATTTTAAAACAGTGGCAAGGTATGTGGCTGAAAATGCTATGCCAAATGCATCTACCAGGCGCTCACTAAGCACTAAAACACACACAAAAAAAAATTACATCAATGAGACAAGCTTAAAATAGTAGAGACATGTCATGGGTGTGAGAAACGGCATATCTTGTGGGTCCTGGGGTCATCTTTATGACATTTTGTTCTGCCTCCCTGCAATGTTGGTCATATGCTTCCGAGAACCATGTTATTTTGCGTTTTTTTTTTAAAGGAAAGTCTCTCTTTTAGCTTCAGTTTTTCTTCTTCTGAAGATGATTCATCATGCTCTGGGTTGTATTCCTCCCCATCTTATTCTATTGATACATCCTCCACTTCCTCCTCTGAATCAGAGTTGTCTTGCTGGGCATCTGGAAAAATCAGCTCTAGATCCTTTTGGACGCTTCTTTTATAACGCGCACTCATGGCTTCAGGCCAGAGAGAATTTGAGGTGATGTCATCTGCAGCACCTTTATAACTTCTGGAAATCCACAGATTAAAGTCACTGTCCACGAGAAGGCCACCTGTTTTGTCTTGTTTACGTCTGCTACTGATTGATCTGAGACAGAACTAAAACATTCTCACATTCTGTGGTGTCTAAATAACTCTGTGACCGTGATTTTAATTGAATTTCACTGTTGGGTCATTTCACCCGAAGACCTTTGTACCTTTTTTGTACAGCACGCATGACAATGTGAATAAAGGCAACAATTCACTTTTTCTAAAGTTTGGGTCGATCTAGGAAAAGTCATTAAATTTCGAGTTCAAAAAACGATCATTAAGGTGATTTTTAGGAGGGGGGTTTTCACAGTGGCGAGTCATTTTGACCAGAGGACAACAGGAGGATTAAAGATTTAACCCAACACACTACGCTGAATGTCATTGTTGCTGCCGTGTGTGAAAAAGAACTTAAAGAAAATATCAAACGTCTTGTGTTTACAACTTAATTATTACTATAAACTATTTCATGTTTTTCTCTAAATCTGTTTTTTCTAGGAACACTGCACATGAAGTTGGACAAAATGAAAGCTGAGTATGATAAAATAGCAGCACAAATGAGCACCTACTCCCAAATCAAGAACAGGACCAAGTCAGGTCAAATGAGAGGAGACACACTGAGGGAGAGGTCGTTCTGGTGAAGAAGAAGGTGTCAAAAATGCAGGCACAACTAGGCGGTGCTCACAACTATGGCAGAGCTGGACGGCGCCTGTCGCAGTCTTATCAAGAATGGAGAGAACGCTGCAGGGGATTTTACAAAAGCCTGGATTAGTGTGAGACTCCCACCACTGGTCACCTGAGACTCGGTGAGAGGCTTCTCTAAGTGGAGAGAGAGAAGGCAAAGACGGAGGTGGAGCTGCAGAGAGCTCTCCTTCTCAACAACATGCCCGCCCTATGCGCGTTCACTCGGTGCGCTCCCCAAATGCGCTGTACAGCAACAACAGTAGGAACCAAACTTATTATTAAAGTAAACGTAGCTTACCCAACATAATATAATAAACAAATGTTAATTGTTAATAAAATAATACAAGGCAATAAACAAAATACTAATGTCCCAAATTAATGTTAATACATAAAATAACATACATCAAATAAATCAAAGGTTACATTTGTATTACTATTGAATCATGCAGTTTATGTTTAAAGCAAAAACAAAGACACTTTCTGACTGTATTCAAAGTTTATTTCACTTTCTGAATGCAGATATTTATGTGATAAATGTAAATTTACTTGGCCAAGAGCTACAAATGAAATGTTAAGTCGGTGAATTTCCTTTGTTGGGATTCAACTGAAGAACAGCGCTAACCCAGATTTACAAAATGTTTGTTTCTTTTGCCATTTTCCAAAAAATATTATTCACCTCTTTAATTGAGAAATATGGCTGTAAATGAAGCTTGAACAGTTTTCTTTTTCTTTTACTCTTTTCTCTTCGTTTCATGAAGGCGGACATTTTATAAGCTCTACTTCTGCCTTTTCATTCTCTGCCATATTGACAATGTATGTACAGTCTTGAAACGTCAATATTAAAACATTGTGTCTCACTGAAACACAGTGGTCCCTCTCTGTGTCGCAGTTTACTTTTCGCGGTCTTGCTGTCTCACAGATTTTCTTTTTTTTTTGTGCAATTTTGCCTGCTTTTTTTTCAGCGTATGAACGTGCATTGTGTTCTGCATCCTTAACAATATGAATTAATTTAGTTAATGACTGTAAATAAATACATTTTGTATTGCATTTATGTAATAATCATAGACTGTGTAAAGAAGTGGACTAAGGGAGTGTGACGTCATGTCACAGTCAAATGAAGCTCATTGAGGCTAGTGGTGAAAGGGGAGATTTTAGAGCAGAGTTCTGTATTTGTAATTTTGACCGTATCATAGCAACCAAAGAGCCAATCTGAAACAAGGCTGTTGAGAGTAACGCTCCTTCCTGCCCTCTTTCTGGTTTAGCTAACGCTAGCAGGAGCAAAAACGGCGTCTGATTCGTTTGTTATTAATGTTCATATGTTGATTTACTCACTCAATAACAAAATAAAAATTCACAGCTCACCCTCCTCCCGGCAACTGGGAGTGTGTCTTTACTTTACCAGCAGCCATTGTTGTAGTCCACTAGACAACAGAATCACATGGTGTGGAAATTTGAAATTACATTTCTTTTTACCTATGGATTAAAAATGGCATCAACAAGAACACTTTACCATCCAGTGCTACATGTTTGAACCTCTGACCCAGAGCATATAAATGTCGAACAAGACGAACCTTCAGAGTCTGTAATGAACGCTTCTCAGTGGTTAGTTGGTTAACTTGTAGTTATATACTCACAAAGGTGTATTTCTAGCCAGCTCGAAATAAAATGGTTTAGCTTTAAAATGCTGCTCAGCCTAGTGCATCGATGAACGTGTCGAGATGATGCATGTTATCACAAATGAAATCGTCTACAAAGTTTGCTCATGCTTTCTCCAGCTTATTTACAAGCTTGTCTCCTATGAGAAAGACATTGAGCAAAACTATAGTTTGCTGGGCTGTATAATACTGATAAATAAAATACAACTAAATGTGATAAATCACATGCGTAGATTGTCTGAAGTGTCACTGCACAGCCTTCAGAATGTGCAAACAGAACATTTGATGTTACGTCCTTCTGTTTTCTAATCTTTACTGTGACAGTACGCACGTGTGGACAGTTGACTTACATCTTTCAAAACTAAAAAAATGACTATGTTTAGTGGCTAAAATAGTCACCCAACAAGGCTAGCTCATTACCCTATTGCAATACATTATGTTTTGTTTCGCATCAGTATCACTGCTGACCTGATTATGACAGGATCATGTCAATATCACCACAGTGTGATGTTCCTCTGATCGTACAGTTACTGTGGTGGACAAACGTGTGTAATGTTGATCTTTATGTCGTTACAGTCACAATAATAAAGCCCAGACTCCAGCCTGTGTCCGAGCTGCTTTCTGATGGTGAGTTATAACCAACAGTTTTATTGTGCTGCTAAACACAAGTGTATTGATTGTTATTGAGGTTTTTGCATCATTGTGGACAAAATACATTTTATTTTATTAGACAGTCTCATTTTTCTGTTACACCACTGCACATATTACAAAGAAATACTGTTTTACATGAACATAACAGTACTATAACATGTGTGTGCATTACCCTTTATGGATGTACAGTGATGCTCTTTTATTAGAGCCTCTGGAGATGAGGAGACTGTTTTACTCTGAAGGAAACATTCATGGTAAAGATTTATGGATATATGATTTTTATATCCTCCCATTATTTGTCAATTACAGTTTTGCTTGTAAGTGTTCTGTTATTTTGGTGAAATGTACAGATAATTTATCTTTTGTGTGTAAATCTTATAGCACTTGGATATTAGGAATAAAATGGAACAGCAACCAACTGGTACGGGCCCTCACTGGTTACACTCAAGTCTCTTTTCAGGTCGATTTTCTACAGGAAAATGTACTTTCCTTTGAAGCCCAAACTGCTGTTCTCTTTTTTCCTTGCTTTACACTTGCATGTGTATGTTACTACAGCATGGCCCTGTGGCCCTTAAAGAGCTGCACACATCTGTATGATGCTGAGAGCGTCCTGGTCTGGACCGGTCTTGTCCGCTGTGACGACGCTGATGAGCAGATGGCACGCAGGTCGAGCTCTTGTCAGATGCAATGCTACAGCAATGGCAGCAGCTAAAATTCAGGGTGAACATTTCCGTGTAATATCTAAAACTTCTGTTTAGTTGACGCACATACAGTACATTATGCCAACTATGAGACTTTAGAAGGTACATTTGGATGGACTAGTTTGAGTTCGGTGGAGGACCATGATGTTCTGTAATGTACAAATGTTAATAAACTCACACACCTGGATCAACGCTTGTGTTGTTTTACATTGCAAACATGTATTTTAAAAAGATGACATTGAAACACATATATACATACTGAATTTTCTGAAATACAAAGTGCAAAAGCTTAAAACAAAATGTACTTATTTGGGAGTGTCATTCATAAAATACCAGGCAAAACTTGAGGTTCAGCTGTTGTAAGAGTCCCCTCTACAACAAAACAGAAATGTAATGAACGATGCAACTTAAAGTATGAGAAAGTACAGTAATTTGAATATTTAGCAGACAGTATATAAATACAAGTATGGCTGGGAGCTAAATAATGTAATGTCATTTAACACTTTATTATTTAATATGTCTAATTATTTGATATTTCTACTTCGACAACTGAGTGACGATTGTGACGCATTGCATAAAATTTGTAAGACCATGCTGAAAAAGTTGTATTCATTATTACAGCTTGTTGTGTAATCAATGGCCACACATAAACTCCCAGCTGAAGGATGACAGCAAAAAAAAATAAAAATAAAATAAAATACTTAATAGGGACAAATCACAAGTGATAGCAGATTTTGTCAGAACAATCCCCAAGTTAACAGTGTTATCTGTGTTGTTTTGCAGGGGAATCTTAAATAAATATACTGACTGTAAAATGAATCTAGCCACAGAATTCTTCAGGCCCCAAAATAATGGCTGTGCTGTGAGAAGCAGAGGTACAGAATTAGTCACAAACATCAGAGTGCAGAGTTTTAGTAGCAGTTCAGGGTCAAAAGAGAGCGTTTTTTTGAGCACAGGTTTAATAAGTGCGTATTTCGAGGCTGGTGGAAAATGTCCAGATTGCAGGGAGATGCTAAAAGAGGTGCATGTGTTCACCCTACTGTTAACCACAGCGTCGATCTGCTCCTCCCGCAGCCTCTTTCAGCCCCCTCCCTTACTCTCCCTCTCTCTCCCTCCCTCCTCTCAGAATAAAAGTGCATTTAGGATTTGTGCTGATGGACGTGGGCTGTCAGGAGGGAAAGCTTCAGTGTGTGGGGCAGAGCAGAGCACACTGTCAGAGACTGTCAGACAAACCCTCCAGGCTCTTACCCTCACTAATATGGCTGCTCCTCCTGAGACAGAGGGAGAACCACTTCCTTTGTCTGCTATTTTACTTTTATTCAGCTCAGTTCCCTAGTATGTGTTTTATTATGCTTTTTGCGCTTTTGTCCTTGTGTTTGACTTTAATGTGAGAAAATTGTGTGTGGTCTTGTGCACCATGACGGAGGGATAGAGACTGTGGGAGAGTGTGGATGTGCTCAGGGGCAGGGGGAGCAAGAAGAGCTTAGACTACGTCATTAGAGGTATAATACTCCCTATAACAGAGTCATAACCAGACTAGACTGGACAACACTATTACTATTATGTCTTGAGGGTTCTGGGTCCTGCTCTAATGGTAAATAAACTTCTCCTGTGCTTGGACTCCAGTGTCATGCCTCTTCTCTTCAACTCTCAACCTACTACAAGTCAGAAAACTGAATAATACTGTTCAATGACTAGAGTGAAAACAGTGTAAAAAAAAAAAATGCAAATGTAGCCATAGCTGCCCTGGGGTATACTGATGGAAGAAAAGCTGCCAATCTGTGCCATTTGCCCTTCTAACCTCTATCAATCGCATACTCATACACCACACTCGTACACTGGTATAAGGTGGGTAAAATGTCTTGCCCAAGGACGCAGTAACTGTGCCCACTTGTCACAGAGATGGGATGGAACCGCTGACCTTCCTGTTGGTGGAAGATCAGTCATTGACACCACAAAAATACACTAGTCCGTGAAATGTTTGACTTTCTGTCATTTGTAACAGGCTTATTTAACCAAAACTCTCAAAATTTGCATTTACACCAAAAAAAAAAAAAAAAACAGTATGAAGCTAGTGTAAACATCGCAGCAAATCAAAACTGTGAATCAAGGCTGTAGATCAGAGGTGTCAAACACATTTTCACAGAGGGCCACATTAGCAAAATGGCTGCCCTCAAAGAGCCAGATGTAAAATAAATCTAACTACTTTTTTAACTTGTTAATTCACCGTTTCTATATTTATTATTTATTCAAGTTACAGATATTGCTTATGCATTTGCCTAGATGTAAAAATATGGCTTTGTACCTTTTAATTTACCCTGTTGAGGGCTGCATAAAATTATGTGGAGGGCAACATTTGGCCCACGGGCCTTGAGTTTGACACATGTGCTGCAGATAATACTATTCATTTTTACCATATCCCTCCCCTGTAATACTGTCTCTGCTCTGGGACGTCTGTAGATTTGAGAGAAGTAATGGCTACAGTAGTTTTGGACACTGTGGAGGAGATGGTGTTTTGTGATGGACAGATGGTGAAAAGTTTTAATCCGAGGGTCTGACTCTAGTCAAGTGTCTAAACTGCAAATATATTTTAGATATCCACCTGCGCAATTATAACACCTACTCTCCAAACTGACTGACAGCATCAAATGAAGCAGAGGACTGAACTTTGGGAGCTCTGCAGAAATCTTACTATAAAGAAGGTGCTTCATATATAGTTCTCTTCAGCTAGGTGTGTTGGAGAGGGCGAGCGTAATGCTGTCAAAATAGTCATACTGGACTCAGGTGCACAACAAGATGGGAGACGAGACTGGTTTTAACTCAAAAAGTAAGATTAACAGAGATTAATGAACAAAAACGAGGTATATCAGTAGTACAATGCAACGTTGTCATTGTGAGTGAAAACAATGTCTGTGAGATGAGTGTAAAACAAAAAGACAAACGTGAATGTGCAAAGTCCAAACAGCTTTGAGAAGCCTGGTTTTGAAGGGCACATGTCACAGAGGGCGGAGCAGGAGGCAGGGCAGCTGGGTGCAGGTACGAAGACCTGCACAGAGAGGACAGCAGCGGCACAGCAGGCGACAAAACACACAGGCCGGCCCTGTAGCAAAAACAAAAGTAAAATAACTGTCTTAATTGAAAGAAGTGAGATTTAGTTACATTGGACCAATTTTTCAACCATTCGGCATCAGGCTGATAAAAGCCTAGTTGCCGAAATGTTGCTCTAATTTGACTTTCTAGTTCTTGAAATGTCCTGAAAACAAGGACAAGAGGAAATTCCAAGGTACAAAATCAAGATATTACTTAGATACTCGATACTTTTACTTTTATTCTATTATATCTAACATGCTTATTTGTCGCAAGTAACTAGAATAATCAGATAACTCAGTAATTATGTTTCATGTCAAAGCCTGTACGGGTGTGAACAATCAGAAATAAATCAATCGGATAATGATTCAATTGTTGGTGTGAGTGTAAACATAGCCACTGTTTATAACCCAGCAGGTTTACAGATGTCTGCATCTTGCCTTTACCCTGCTCATCTGACTGTATCCAGATCAGAAAAATGAAGATTGGTGCAGACGTGACATTTGGGAGACAGTATCAGACATGGAGGTGCCATGTTGTCAGTGTTTTTTTATGACGGCGTCTGGCGCAGATGTGACGGAACATGGAGATATTGTAGCAGAGTGAAAAGGTCGTGTTAAAATGGCACTGATAGCTCTGATAACAAAAAACTGAGTGGACAGAGCAAAGCACATGTGAGTATTATTATTCCCAAATGTAGGTGGTTTAAAGGACACATACTGGACACATATTACACCAAGCTGACTTTTTGGAGATTTTAAACATGTTATATTGTTGTCTCTTCATCCAACACATACCCGAGTTGCGTTTTGCTTCTTTCACTCTTGTTTCATTTATCCATTAAAAGTCATCTTCATTGAGCATTGCCTGGATTGTTACATCACAGATAAAAAAAAAAAAAAATCCGCACTTCTTTTGCTTTTAGCCACACCATGGTTCTGTCAACACATGGTTCTATAGCATCTACAACTTCAACAGTTTATTTTCACATTGTTCATTCCAGTTGTTGACAGCAGAGGGAGCTCCACCGCCTTATTGAAAACTGAAGTGTCGTTTATAAAGTGTGTTTTTCTATTGTTATTTTAAGTTAGATGTGAAATTCTTATCTCCATGAGCAAAAGCACATTTAAAAAGGGAATTAAAGACACACGAGAGTTAATGTTCTTAATTTAACAAGACAAATGTTTTTAGCGCCTTGTTTTTCAATGTCCCAAAAGAGTTGCTAGGTGTGCAAAATTTCACTAATTTCACTTCACTAATTAAAAGAAGGAGATGAGATGGAGAGTTCATAACCTGCTTGTCTCAATGGAGATAGTATTGCTTTGCACAGAATGTTCCATAATAAATGTGTCTGTCTCCATTTTTTGTTATAACTTGTGTAACAGTTGTTTAAATTACAAAACAAACAGACATGTTTAATGCCACACTATGGATCATTCTAGGCAGAGCAATAACATTGCCAAGTCAATTTAAGGATGTCTAAATGTTTCTAAATATGTGGTGAGCTGTAAGTAACTTTCTGCTTACTAAAAGTAAAAAGAAAACTGTCTGGAAGTGACATTTTGGACTGAGTTTTTTTTTCTGAAAGAAAGAAACCAAAAACAGATTGTAGATAGTGCCCCATCACAGCACATCCACATTATCATAAGAGCCTCAATCACGTCTCTGCTCTGGAAGGCTGATTGTGTTTATGACGGCTGTGACATTTCAAAAAGAAAAGTTCTGGAAATGAAAATAGACGTTCAGCGGACAAAGAGAGAGGGAGAGAGAACGGAGGTGTGTGACAGCTCTGACCCTCTGCTGTTACTCACTTTGGACAGACAAAATAAACAATAAACAGAGATATGAACCATCAAACATAATGGCACCTACAGGCTTGATGCTGATTCTGGAGGTGACTGGAAGGATGAAGCCTTTGTTGGTGGAGGCTTTGAGGGTGAAGAAGTAGGTGGTCTAAGGAAACAGCCCCACAAACAGGTGCCGGGTTTGAGTCCTGCTCTGGCCAGCACCAGTTATCATTATGTATCTGTTCCATGTGATTCAAATGTGGAAAACATCCTTACTCAAATGTCTGTGCTACATACACATTTTCAGAATACACATGTTTGAGTACCTGATTACCTTGAATTGCATGGTTTTCGTGAGGGGAAAAATGGTAAAATCAAGGAACCACTCACACACACATTCACACACCGGTGTATGTAGACACTGGGGGGGAGAGGGGGTTGAGTGTCTTGCCTAAGGACACAATGGTAGTATTCAGCTGTGGAAGCTGGAACTGCCCTGCCAGCTTGTGGTCTGATGGATATGAGCTCTACCAATGATGTTTTATTTCAAGAACAGGATTTGAACCAACCTTGGACAACCACTGTAACAGCTGAGCTACTGCTGCCCCAAAGAAGAAAACACAGCTCTAGAGATCTGTGCTTGTGCAATTGTTTTCTTCTCCAATTAGACCTAAGTTTATGCAGAGAGAGAATATTTTTAGGCCAACATTTGCGAGCTAACTTTACAGTTACTTTTCTGCAGAGGCATAATCTCGACCATCAAGCTGCAAGGTGCGAGGCTCTCCTCAAGAAAGGCTTTTCCCACTTCCCACAACATTCTGTAAAAGTCCTTTATAATAACAATAATAAGTCCTGTTGAATTAAAAACATTTCTTATAGTGTTGCAACTGTCACTGCATTTACACTTCCAAATGCTTCTAATGTCAAGGCTGTATTCTCTTAAACAACCACCAGAGGGCGCACAAAGTCAGTTAGGGAATTGACCAAAACGGACGAAATAGAGCAGCAAATAAACAAACATGGAGACGCCCATGGCCAGTTTTAGATCATATCTGTTGGCGAAAAAAAAGCGAGGTGAGGAAAGCATTTATTTGTTTTGCAGCTGGTTGCAGTTACTTTTTAAAAAGTTTAGCTTCCACTATCGAGCTGTGTTCGCTTCCTTAGTGCACTTCTATTACTCAGTCTATGACCATTCCACACTATGAGCCTTTTTTTCCTCTCTCTTTGAAACAGCAAATAGCCTGGACCGCCTCCTGTGCTCCTGCCTCACACACAGCTCCTGAAGTGTGTTTTAGCCCTGCTCCTCACTGCACCAGTCGATAGTCTTTTCAAACCGCCGTTACATTTACAGTCATTTGAACAGGTATTGAAGCTCCTCAGTCGGTCTGCTCTGTTTCCCCGTGTCAAAGCCCAGCTCATGAGACACAGACTGGAGCTCTCACAGTGATTAGTGCAGATCTGAACTGACAGAGCCTCAGTGTGTGTGAAGCTGTGGAGATGGGACCACTCCAAACCTTGAACACAAAAAGTGACAGCAAATGGTAGCCTAAAACAAGTCACCTGCGTGATGTTAAACTTTATTCCTGCTATTTTCTGCCATCTATGCAAAAATCGTGGTTTCAGGTGCCAGTTTGAGTATTGTTATATTATGTTTTGAATTCTTAATTGCTATGGAAACTGCTAATTCCCAATCGACCTGAAACCTATGGATAGGTTTGGAGGTGACTCTACCAGACAGAAATAACAATCTGGGCATGTCCCACTGGAAGGAGGCCGCCGGGAAAGACCCAGGACACGCTGGAGAGACTATGACTATGTCTCTCGGCTGGCCTGGGAACGCCTTGGGGTCCCACCGGAGGAGCTGGAGGACGTGTCTGGGGTGAGGGAAGTCTGGGAGCTCCTGCTTAGACTGCTGCCCCTGTTACCTGACCTTGGCAGCAGACACAGGGGGAAAAAGTGACCAAAATAAACTTAAATAGACTGCAATGCTGGTACACGAAAGAGGACAGACTGACCAGTGAGGCGGAGGAGGAGTAATAGGAGGTGGTGATGAAGGCTGAGGAGCAGGTAAACTCTGGAGAAGCAGCGAGTTGACGGGAGCTGAATTTAAGCTAGCTTCATTACAGTTGTTTTCTGTCAAAGCTATATTTCCATTAAATAATTAAGTAGTGGCTAAGTACTATTAAGACATGAATAAGTGGAGTTGTTATAAAGTGCTACTGATTTATACCACATTTTCAGACAGAACATCATCACCGCAACCAGATCTTTTATTTGATCCACATTAGAAGCTTGGGAGACGCCTCACTCAATCCAGCAGAACATGGGATCCAGGCCACGGTGAAGCTGTGTGGTACTGATGCTGGTCCCAGACAGTTGAATCAATAAAATGTGGGATCAATATGTGTTTATAGAGGCTGGGACAGAGGGAATCTACAATACATCATTTACTGCATCTACACTACGGCCTGGCTCTGCACACACTGAACTTTGTATTTTCACTCGGTTCAGAGAAATCTATTAGTTATGTTTTATAATGGTGCGAGACAAAAGCTCTTATTGTTGATGGATGGGTTCGATAATGCATTATTGTTGTTTTATTGTCCAATTAACAGCCAGGAGAGGGGCCAGGTAGTGTATGGTGTGTAATGGAGTGGATTTCTGAGGGATTATAATAAGCAAAAAAAAAAAAAAAAATCTAGACATTAATTTTCATCGATATTGCCCATCTCTGCTCTAGCTTTGCGTCTATATGATTAAAGCAACAGTGTGTAACATTCTGGAGATGGCATGCCGCCTCCATGATTTCAAGGAATTATAAAGTTAAAAACATTATTTGGAATATTTTCCATGGAGATAGATGCATTTTATGCCATACTGTGGAATATAAGGAGGACAGGCAGGAGGAGGCCGTTCTCCAGGGCAAGTAAGAGTCAGGTTTGCAGAGATGCAACTTGCTTCTATTTTGGTAATTTTTTTTTGGTTAAAAGGTTACACAGTGGGGCTTTAAAGGTCCTGTATGAAACAGATTGGATTCTTGTGGGATTTAAGCAATGTTATAATTTTGTTATTTCTGTATAATCCCTCAGTCGTCCAGGTCTGATCCATAAAAAAAGCTTAAGTTAAGTCTGTCAACTGGACAAATTATTGTTGGAGTGAAGATGTTTCGCTGCTTATTATATTATAATAATATTATAATGTTTCAAACCTACAAACACTTTGGGACAGAAACTGCTTCACCGAAAGAATAAAACCCTGAGCCATGAACAAATGATTCTAGTGAAGGTGACGGTGGACTTTAAAACAAAGTGGCGCACTTCTTGCATCACCACATGACTTCACAAGATGGAACAATGTTTTCTGTTTAAGAAAAGAACACAGCCAAAATATGCAGGGTTTGTGTGCTAAACCTGTGAATGAAACAAAAAAACAAACTCTGGGTATGTTTTTGATGTAGAAAATACATTACAACATATATCAGAGTTTAGCATAACATAGGCCGTTTAAGTGAAGTAATGTATCAATAACTGTTAATTCTGCCATGTCAGCACCATTACAAATTTCAGTCTGGAAAAATAGAGCCAGTCTCTCAGCCCTTATTGCACAGTCTGATTGGACCAATAGAGCCTTTTGTTCAACATTATCTCTGCTCTATTTCTGACAATGGTGCTGCTTCTTCTCCTCCACCATTCTCCTGAGTATGTTTATCTAAATGGAACAATAGCATGGCCTTCCCTCGCTCTATATTCAGAGATTTTCTACAACTTGTATTTGTGAAATACCCATTTCACGTAGGAGAAATCAAACTATTGTGTCAGTCTATTTTCCTCACTTTGGCTCATCTCTGTGTGAACAGCAGGGAACAACACAATAACATGTGTTTTCTTTGTTTCTTCTAGGCCATATTCAGGCTCATTAGCATGTGTTAGCATTTGTATAAGAGGTTTTACATACATTATATTCTCCAAGATAGAAGAAAACAACATGGTACTTGATTGTATCTGGATGTGAGTTACAATAATTTTAGATGTACAGACTTAAACGGGCCCATGTTACACTGTCCGTTCAAAAACATACACGTGTTTTGTTTCATTCTTGTAGATTTAGGCCCAGTTCTTCTCTCAAACTCTGTTCCACCTTGTGATGTCATGCGTGTTTGTAACTCCACACACCTTTACTAGGATCTTTTGGATAATTTCAGCCCTAGCCAGTCTCTACCGAGCAAAAGCTAAAAGGTTGCTGAAAACTACTGCTTCATGACATCACAAGGTGGAACAGAGCATTTTGAGCTTTTGAGAAGTAGACAGGCTTATAATAAAGAGTTTCTCAAAGCTCACAAGAGTCAATTTTGCATATTTAAAAGGAACTGATAAAGAATATGAAAAAGAGATACAGTGTTTCATTCGGCTCATGGGCAGATCGATACCAAACAGGCTACTGATTATTGACATGGACTGTAGTGGTGAAAAATATCGATTCTCGTGGAAAAAAAAATCAAAATGAACTTTTCTCTCAAAAGGTTTTCCTGATAATTTAGTCCAGTTCAAGCTGGGATGGAGCAAAGATAATGAGACCAAGGTGAAATTCTTTATTGAGGAGTTTGAGTACATTTTCAATACATTAAAACAAAATGCACTGGTATTGGTATCACATCGATATTGCGATAGTTGCCACTTGCTAAGGGATGGAAACAAAAAATTAGCTTGTATCGCTGCTTTTTGTGTGTGTGTGTGTGTGTGTGTGTGTGTGTGTGTGTGTGTGTGTGTGTGTGTGTGTGTGTGTGTGTGTGTGTGTGTGGAGCCCCTGTTCTATAAAGACATTAGCAATTATGCAGCAATTATCCTCCGTGTGAACAAGCGCTGCTCTGCTTCCTAATTACTGCATTACAACACGAATATTAACAACGGTAAAGTAAAAACAATTAACCAGGAAACCATTAACAGATATGTCTCAAAGCCCTTAAAGGAGTTTCTTTTCCCAACTCACTTTAGTCCCATTGAAAAGGCCCAGATTCATGTGTATTCAGCAGATATAGGTGAAACGTTCCCTCAAGTGAAATCTGGAGCTTATAGATCTGAGATGGGAGATGTACAGGAGCCTGAGGAGGGTGGATCATTAGAGTGTTTTATCAGTCTGATGGGGTGGAGTAGATTCTGGTTGAGAAAAGGGAAATTTGAATATATTGTTTAAAATTATGTTAGACTACTCTTTTCACTACAAGAAACTAGAAAAAAATAGGCAAGATTTTACCAAAAATTACCTTTTTTTTTTCTAGTTTTCTAGTCAATTTTGATGTTTATAATTTTACTTCCTGTTTGGACATGGGCAGCAGACTGACATAATGCAGAGGTAATTGGTGGTTTTCAGATTTTAGAATGTGACAGTGTCCTAATCCCAGACGAGGGGCAAGAGCCAGTGTTTCCTATTGATTACATTGTACTTTCCCATGAAATATCCAAAAGGTAAATGCTCAAATGTTGAAACTGATGGTTTCTATTAGTGACTAGCCCCAAGAACTCACTGTATTGTGTTAAATATTATTGGCCTATAGAATGTTGTGACGCCATCTGAAACCCAGCAATAACTGTTGCCTAACAAGGGTCAAAAATGACATGATAGTTTTGAATAGACTCGTAAGAATTAACATCACCAACCTTATGAATGTTTGAACTACAATATTCATCTAAAACGACGTTCGAAAACTGCGGTGCCCAATGGGAGCCGACGCTACCGCAAACAACATCGTAACAGAGCCGCGTGAGCCGGGATAGCTGTATGTCACGCTAGCCAGCAGCGTTCATTTGTACCAATATGACTATGCAATGCTGCCAAATCCTTTGTCTATCATCGATCAAGAAAATAAAATTGAAAAACTAAGAAAGTACATAGCAATGGATGTATAGAATGCCAGTGTCGGTGAAAACAGGGATTGATCCGCAACATTAGCCTCAAAATCACTTTCTCCCATTTAAAGAACAATTTTATATGCTATGTTTTGCTTTAATTTTGCTAGCATCTTGCAAGTGCGTTCATCCGTGTCACCATCTTGCCCATTAGTTACAGTTGTTTGTAGACAAAGTATACATCATTAGAGATTGGAGACTCCCTGGTGGGCCTCTGGTTTAAAGCGTCTGCCTTTGTTCTTGAAAAGACGAAAGTAATCCAGAAACTGCAGAAGACTGTGCACAAGGACATTTTACCGCCAACAAACAGCAGGAGGGACCCATCAAAGAGCCACTGGTACAGACCTGTGTTCTGTTATTGAACAAACTACTGCAGTCACATTGAAACAGATGGATTTTCATAAAAAGGACTTTTCAGCCTGTAAACTTAAGATTGATTTCTGTGTGGACATGTAGAAAAAGACATTTAAAAGGGCCATGCTTGTTAGTATCACATATGTTCTGTTACTGAGGGGTACCTGATTTCACATTGAGGAAGTAGGTCTTTAAATCCCTCCGACTTGTCCCTAACTCTCACAAACCATTTAGCAAATCATTAATATCCTTGCCTGACAAATCCACAGTGAGATTTCTCTGTATTTTTTATTCAGAGATCAATAGTTTAGTGCTTTGCTCATTGACTCTGCAGAAATCTACAATATTTTTCAGATATTTTTCCTCATAAGCAGCCATATTTGTTTGATTGACTGCTCCACCTGTCGATCACGGCCATCTGAACTGGGAGAGATTCACCGGTGACCAAACCCGCATCTTCTTAGTACTGAAGAAGTGTGCATGTGCCAAGGTCAAATGTTACGGGACAGGTGAACATGGCGAACTGGCGTGAGTCGTGAACTAACAATCTGCAAATATCTAAAGTCAGAAACGAACCATCTTAATTTGCTCTTTGGCAATCGCAGTGGATGAAGTCGTTTGCCTGAATGCCACAAACATGGAACTCAAAAGAGAAGAAGAATCAACAGAAACTAGACATGAGTGCTGATGCAGATGGGGCTAGTGACACACCTCCACGGGCAAGATGTTTGTTCAGCTCATTGATTCAAACCACCTCAGTTTTTGGTTGAAGGTTGGGGAAAAATTGACATGACCATTCAGGCTATATCCAAAGATATCAAGGAGGTGAACAATCGCGTTGCAGACACAGGAAAACATTTAAACACGTGGAGGATGATTTGGATAAGGGAAAAACCACAATGCAAGTGCTGCGTAAAAACACCTTAATGGGACTATCGGATCGTATGTTCTGCTGGATTCTGAACCTAGACGTCAGCGCAACATCCGTGGCATCGCGTTGTCGACCGAACCCCGAGGACACTGCACGCACCATTGTAGTACATTTCTTCTTCCTTTCCATCAGTAACTTGTTTCTTTCAGGAAGCACAGCCTTTCTACATTTGCCAGGATCTGTCAGCTGAGGTACAGAGATTATAGAAGAACAGAAAAGGGAGAAGCTAAGATTTGTAGTACTGTACCCTGATGCCCTGATGTCACCATCGAAGGGAAGAGGTGTATATTCCACACCGCCGACGAAATGAGACGGGATCAACCCCGGCCTCAGTTAACCTACCACCCATGACATGATATGCAATTATAAACTATAATCTTTCCCTCTATATTTCTTTTAGGTTTATTAAAACACAGATGCTGTATTTTGAATGAATGGGAAAAAAGAGAAGCAGAAGCAAAGTGAAAAAACCAGACGCCATTTGGCCTTGTGACCTTGTGTTTATTTGAAATGTTATTTTGTCAGTCGTGATCAGAAATTAATAAAGAAAAAGAGTAAGAACTTTTATTTTCAATGTGACTTTGCTGCAGGTCACACATCGCCAACACCCTCTGACAGTCTGAGGATGAAAGAGTTCATCTTCTTTGTAATTACATGTATTCTGATTTATTGCAGTTTATTTGTTAAGTGTTTTATGTGCCCTTTGTGTCGTCCCATTTACAGCTATATCACACTAAAAAATAAATGTTATTTACTGGGTTAATAAAAATTGAGTCAAAGTAAATAATCCATTACATAGATTATTAATGGAATCAATAACTCAACTAAATGTTCTAAAGTCCTGGCTCACTTAAAATCACTTGAATATGGCACCACAATGTTACAAGAAACCCCACCTTCTGAAAAAGATGGGTTTCTTGGCAGGGGCATTAAGGTGAAAATAAAGGTGGGTGCGTCAGATATTTCATTCTGCAGGTACTAGTGCATCTACAGGTTTTTGGATTGTAATATTCAAAAAGTTACAATTTAATGCTGTAGATGTAAATAGAGATGGACAGGGTCGATGGGTTCTCATGTGTTATTTGCTCCAAATATTGCACGAAATACAGCACAAGCAAATTTACTATCATCATTAAACATCCATCCATTTTCTTTCTTCCACTTATCCGGGGGCCGGGTCGCGGGGTCAGCAGTCTAAGCAGGGACTCCCAGACTTCCCCCACCCCAGACACATCCTCCAGCTTCTCCAGTGGAACCCAAGGCGTTTCCAGGCCAGCCGAGAGACATAGTCCCTCCAGCATGTTCTGGGTCTTCCCCGGGACCTTCTCTTGGTGGGACATGCCCAGAACACCTTCCTAGGAAGGCGTCCAGGAGCCATCCGGAACAGATGCCCGAGCCACCTCAGCTGGCTCCTCTCAACGCGTAGGAGCAGCGGCTCTAGTCACCCTCCCATGTGACTGAGCTCCCCAGCAGCTAGGGTGCACCCAGCCATTTCAGAGGACACCCATTTCGGCCGCTTGTATCCGCGATCTTGTCCTTTTAGTCATTACCCAGAGCTCATGACCATAGCTGAAGGTAGGAACGAAGAATGACCAGTAAATCAAGAGCTTTGCCTTTCAGCTCAGCTCCTTCTTCACCACGATGGACCGATACAGCAACTGCATCACTGCAGACCCTGCACCGATCCACCTGTCAACCTCACGTTCCATCCTTCCCTCACTCGTGAACAAGACCCCGAGATACTTGAACTCCTCCACTTGAGGCAGACACTCCCCACCCACCTGAAGGGGGCAAGCCGCCGTTTTCCAGTCAAGAACCATGGCCTCGGATTTGGAGGAGCTGATTCTCATCCCAGCCACTTCACACTGCAAACCACCCAATTTCTTCTATTCTAAAAATACAGAATTCTTACTTTAGACTTGATTATATTCTGGTTACAGATTCTGTCAGGATCCACCCTTCTGCTGTTTTCGCTCTTGACTCCCCCTCCCTTCCGTGTTGTCTATCTCTCCTCCCACCTGGACGTTATCTATGAAATGGATAACAAATTTAGAGAGTTGGTTATAAATAAAAAAAATTAAAAAAACAGTCTCAGAACTATATAAAATGCTCATTATTTCAGGTGAAACCCTCTAACACAGTGTGAGTGGGAAAAGGATTTAGATTGGAATTTAACTGCTGCACAATGAAACAAACTTGGAGAGATGCTACAAAAATCTCCAAATCAGTGGGGATGAATCTAAATATTAAAACTGAGTAGTTTTGGAATCATGTTTCTAATATATAACACACAAATGAGTATTGGTAGAACAGAAGAAAAAACAAAACACACACACAAGGACTCAAAATTCTGGATGTCAATTACAAAAATGGATTTCATGACCCATGTGAACTTGAGTCTCTATGGGGTTGTCACCACATTGCACTAGTGGCAACGCCAACCACAACCAGTGTATTCTGGATCCCAGGCAATTAACATTAGACATTTAGACATTTTATTTTAGATAATAAAAACGGTTAGTGCATGGAAAGAGAAACATGAAAACTACACTGTGCTAGAGGCTAGAAACACAATTAACAGCAGAGATACCAACAGAGAAGCCCCCGACTCATTTATTTGTCTGTCTCCTCAAAGCGCCACCACCCAGGGCCCCACATCTCCAACATGAAGCATAAGAGCCCAGGGTTACTAAAGCCCGAGTCTGCGGCACAGGCTCACTAAAACCTGGATCTGCAGAGATGAAGGCCCTGGAGGAGGATGCACATCAGAGCAGACTTCACCAGCTTCAGGCAAAAATTTACACCAAAGAGTTTGATGTTCAAGCAGAAATGTAATCTTTTTGGTCATGGTGAGTTTAGCTCCACAAATGGGCTTTAGCATCAAATTTTTTCTGATCGTGCATTAACAAGAAAATAGGAAATAGCATTGTTATTTTACGGGAGCTGTCTGTGTGGAGTTTGCATGTTTCTGCCTGTGTCTGGGTGGGTTGCCTTCAAACACTCTGGTTTTCCCAATCAACGTAAAACATGCAGAATAATTTAAGTGATAGTATGTAACTTTCTAGGGGTGGAAGGTCAAAGTGCATGATTCCACGGACATAGAAAGTTAAAACCATGCTTTGGATCATTCTCCATGAAGATAAATAAGTTTAATGTCATACTGTGGAATATTATAGACAAAGGAACGACATTTTCATGGAAACAAGGGGGAGGCCCTCCTCCAGGCCAGATAAGAGTCAGGTTTGTGAAGATGCAAACCCGCTCACAGTAAGGACTTGTATTTTTCTATGTTTTTGGGTGTAATAACAGAGCCATAATGAAAAAACACACTTTTATTTTAGTAAAATTTTTGCCAAAGAAAATCCTCCAGCTAGTCCTGACCAAGCCCCAGGCGCAGGGAATGCTATTGCCTAATAATAATGCACAAAAATGTGCCCTTAAACATCCAAAATGTCCATTTCTGCCATTTTTAACCTGTACATCCTCATATTCAGACTTTCCCAGCCTCTCTCGTCTTCACTAATCTTTGTATCTTTGACTGTTCTTAAACCCAAAGGCCTCTTTAGCTCCCACTCCTCACCCTTTTCTCCTACTGTGCTCAGACACAAAGAAACAGGCTTGTTGCCGTGGAAACAATGCAAAGCTCTCCCTATCGTCCAATTACAAAAGAGCACAATTAGAGGAGATGGGTTGTATTAAACAGGCTTGATCCTTTGTGCCTTTGGTCTCCACATCCTCTCAGAGAAAGCCCTGTGACTTAGCTCAGAGTTTGAGTGTTTGCTCATTAGAACGCGCAGCAGTCGTAATATGGTTTCTGCCTGATGCTCACGGGGCACTGCTGACTTCCAGATAACAAAGGAAAAGAGAAATTATGGCTCTGTCCAACCCCACTGTGAAAGGGTCTAAGGGGTAGTAAACAATTGAATTAGAATACTGCCAAGTGCTTAAAAGTTAAAGGCACTGGATGTGATTTTTACTGTCTTTCAAACAGTTTGCAGCAGTCAACTTTCTTAAAACAATTCTAGCATTTTAGTTAGTCACCGTGATGAGTTTATAAGTGCTTTTCACAACTTTCAGAGGAAGCATGCTAACAGTGCACCAGCATCACTTCCTGGTTTGCAGATGATAGAAAATGCTTTATGATTAAACAGCAAAATATAGATGTACTGGGGCAAAACAAATGATACTTAATCACATGAAAACGGTACAGCCAAATTAACGGATTCATTATTCAGGCCTTTTATCAATCTGGCGTTGATAAGTATAGCACTCTGAGTTGCTATTCCACATATATATGTAGGAAATCAACTCGGACAAAAGGCAGAATGTTCAGACACAGTGGCTGAAATCAAACTTTTGTTAAATCCTGTAAGGAAAAAAAAAACCAGACAACTTTTCTGTTCTGTTTCTGCTAAAATACCGAAGTATGTACGTTCTTTGTTCTGGTTCATTTGTAACTTGTAGTGATGAGACTTTTGGCTCATTTATGGGATCCAGATTGTTTGGATCCACTCATGTCAAAGAGCCATTCAAAAGATGTGTTTTTTTTACTATTTATTTACATGACAGAAACCAAAGTGAGAACTCATTTTACTACTTACCTACTAAACTAATCACATGACCAGGGCCCCTAAGCAAGTTTCGGTGGTTTCGCAGTGGACCTATATTGTGATTCACATTTGACAACATTAGGACCCAGCTCTCATCACCTTGTCCTATTGTGTTTCTATTTATATGAGCAAAAGATGGAAATATTTTAATCAAACTTGTAAAGCAGCGATTCAAAAGTACCTCAGCGCCTCAGAGCACCTCGGGGGTAGATAAAACAAATGTAGACAGCAGATATTTTGCTACTATATAGATAAAAAAACAAATACAATCTTTATAGATTATACAGTTTCTAGTATAACTGTATTATTTTCTATATAAACATATGGGCTCTTGGGGGCCCTCTGGTGGCCTTGGGGCCTGAAGCAGCTTGTAGTCTGCTTATAGGCTGGTCCGGCCACGGAAATGACCCAGGCTCAGATGTGTTTAAAATGGTTTAAACTGAGAGTGGAGTATGTTTACCCTTTCAAAAACTAAATAAAATGTTTCAATGTTTCAATGAAATAACAATTACAAAAATAACTTATTATGATGCCAAATATGTTTTTCTTTCACTCATGTTGCCTGCTCTGCTCTGATTCTTGTGTTGGTTCAGCGTTAATCAGAATAAAAGTGCATACAAATCCGGAAGAAAAAGATTCAGTTCCAACCGTTCACATTAAGGAACTGTTCAAAAGCCGAGTCTTTCACAAACGTCACATCGCTGGCAACTTATAACTTATACGTTTTGATGGAGGAGAATCTGGGAATGTTCCACAACGTAACACTAAACTTGTCATTTTTTCTGCTGAAAATACTTTTGGAGTCACCCGCTCATCTCCATGGACATAGATAAGTATAATACCTCACATTTCAAGGAAAAGCATTATTATCTCAGTGGCAGTGCAAAGAGCTGAATGAGAAGAAGAGAAAAATCACAGTGAATTTACTACAACCATACATTTGTGTGTGTCGTAACTTAATCCCAGTCGCTCAGAGTGCGGTGAATGTAAATCTTGTTGCAGATGTGATGGATTAGAATGCAGGTCTGTGTAATAGTGACAGCTGTAAATACAAATGTGCGACTTGTGGCTGGTGTTTAAATCTGAAGTGCTCCTAAAGCTAAAAGAGCTGCTCGTCCACCCGGGCCTCCATCAGAGCCTTGGGAGCCAAACACACATTGGACTCAACATAAATAAACAATAAACAGTAAAAATGCCTCTGCTCATAGTGCTGATATATGCACTGTTGTACCTATAGCTACAAGTACTGTCAATACCTAATATGACAGCAATCCCACCCTGACAATGCCCTACGTCATCTGATTGAAAGCAAAGCATTGTTGAGCCTAGTCCAGACATGAGCAAACTACGGCCCGGGGGCCACACACTGAACGTGACCAAATTATATTGAACGTAGGTTAAAATAGGTTAGGGCAAACCTTGTTCAATTTACATTTTCTTTTGATCTTTTGGAACTAGATGAAATGAATGTGAGTTTTTCTGCTGAAATTTAATATATTAATTATTAATTTAATGAATGCATTTGGAAAACAGTTTGTACAATGAGCCTTGCAAATTCACTATTTGCTACATGTTACAGGCCAAATCTCTGTTATATATATATATATGTGTGTGTATATGTATATCTATATATATATATATATATATATATATATATATATATATATATATATATATATATATATATACATATATATATATACACACACTTAGAGTAGACTTATTGGATACTTGTTAGACCAATCACTCTGTTCCTCATACGTCCAGACTGTGCCCCTCCTCTCCTGTCGCTCTCCCCTCTAACCCTCCAAGAGTGTTTCATCCTACTTTAACAGCAAACAATTTTTTTCAATACATGAGACAAACTGGTGAATTAAACATGAATATTAATAAACTGATTAAGCTAGCCTAATCTGTAGATAAATGATAGGTGCTTGCATTTCATTTGAACATGGTATCCCAAGGAGTGCTCCAGCAGAGAGCTAATTGCGCCTGAACTTGATGCCACGTCCCTGTGTGTCTCAGAGGGAGAAGAGCGTGCACTAGTTCAATCTCTATGTCTCCATCTGTTCCCTCTCCTCCTCTTCTGTATGTTCTCTCTCTTCTCCTCTTCCTCTCCTCTGTCTGGTTCTTCTGTTCATCACTTAGATCCTGGAGTTCCACAGACTTCACACAGGCCTCCCACAGACACACAGCCTGCCCCTGCTCCTACTCATAGTTTATACATACATTTTAAAAGCTCTCTCTCTCTCTCTACTGTCGGACAATGTGTGACATGAAAGGTCAAAGCACAAAATCCAGGTGTGATTTAAGCCACATGAGGAAACACCATCAAAAACAACAAAATCATTAAAAAACATAATATGGAGCCTTTGTATTATTACGTAGGACACTAAAAAGCAAGCATGTTGACTTTACCTTTTGCCATGTATCTGTTTCTTCTCAGTAGAAGCTGCACATTTCCAGAGCTGAAATTATCCAAATGATTCTGGTGAAGGTGAATATATAAACACATTGCATTTCCTTATTCATCATAATTAAATTGAGTAAAGTGACAGAAGGCCATTCTATGTTTAACATAATGGACAAAGCATCTGGAGGTGTGTTTTTGATGAGGAAACAAATCTGCAACAAAAAATTTAATAAAAAAAATATGGGGCACAGCAGGGCGTCTCCTAATGCTATATAGTAGAAGCTGCTCCTGCTATACCCCTTAGGAACCTCACAGGGCAGTGGGTTCTAGGTAATTGGACTTATCTGGAGCTGAGACAGTCCGCAACACAAATCTCCTAAGAAATCACTACTACTTCCCCAAAACTCACAAGTGAATAAGGGACATCATTATGCTGAGACAGTCACATTTAAATCAAAACACTACTACTTCCAAACTTAAAGTGAATTTGACATATTATATACCACATTTTACATAATCGGTATTTTTATTCACTATTTGATCCGTAAATCAAGATATGAACATTAATAACAGACAAAGTCGCTGAGGTCGCTCCGTTAGCATAAGCAACAGGTTTGACTGACTGCTAAACCAGCGTGTGGGTGGGAAGGGGCGTTACCTTCATCAGCCTCGCTCCTAATTGGCTCTTTGGTTGCTATGATACTTGCGATCAGAACTCGGCTCCAAATTCGCCCTATAACCGCTAGCTTCAATGAGCTTCATTTGACTGGAGCTGAACTCTATGGACAATGTCACACTCCCTTAGTCCCCTTTTTTGTACAGTCTAATTTTCAGGTAAAAGTATTTTAGTGTAATACTATTTAGATTTACACATTAATGATATAAAATAAGTACTTGTAGCAAAATAAAGTAATCAGTATTGCTAATAAAAATGTGGTAGTTCCAATTATCACAAGAATAACTATAGCAGCTGCTGTTGTGCAAAACTTTTAATCATAAGGTATATGCATGGACCTATTAAAATAACTGGACAGGGTATTGGTATCTTAGAGCTGTTTCGAGCTGGGTTAGAGGCGACTTACTGGTGCTACAGCGAAAAAATCCCTCCTGCCCAGAAAGGATTTTTCACATAGAGCAGAATGTAATTGCAAACTGCTTGTGTTCGGTGAACAGGACACCTGCAGCTTTCATGAAGGTCGAAATTTGTGGCGATTTTCAGATCATACACTTTTTCTCAGCTCAAAACGTTTTTTTAGCTTTGGCTACGCTCTATGTCTGCTCTAGCTAAACTCAAGCGCTGATTGGTTAGAGCGGTCAGGTGGTACAATATAAATGAGTATGTGAGCGATGTGAATGAGCTGAACTGTCATGAACAAGCTGCAGGTTAAGAACATGCTTCAGAAGCTCTCTGGAAACATTTATTATTTTATTATTCCCTTGCCTCCTCCACGGCTGCTCATGTTTTGATTCCAGGACTTGGGTTTGTGTTATTCAAATGTCTGAATCCACAATATCTTCTGTAATTGCTAGTTCAGTCGATGTAGCAGAAAACCCAGAAGTCAGATCTTTATCAGAGCAAACTGTAAAGAAGACAAAGTGGTATAATGGTGTTCAGGCCTGTTCTTTCTGTCCTAATAAGCTCCTGTCGAACACTACAACACAACCGTCTGCCTGTGTCTCGCCTGTCGGAGCCCTCACCTGTCGGCACAATCAGGCTAATAAGAGAGATTCTAATTCCATGCACCTAACACACTGCCTGGCCAAAGAAAAAGTCACCACCTGGATTTAACTAAGCAAATAGGTACGAGTCTCCTCCAGTTGGTCAGATTGAGGTTCAGCAACAGTCTGTGCTCAAAGAATGAGGTCAGCTGACACCTGAATATACTGAAGGACCAGGTTATTCCATCAATGGATTTTTTTCTTTCCTGATGGCATGTGCATATTCCAAGATGACAATGCCAGGATTCATCGGGCTCAAATTGTGAAAGAGTGGATGAATTGGCCACCACAGAGTCCAGACCTTAACCCCATTGAGAATCTTTGAGATGTGCTGGAGAAGCTTTGTGCAGCGTCAGCCTCGACCATCAACAATGCAAGAACAAGTAAAAAATGAATGCAACACTGGATGGAAGCAAATTTTGTGACATTGCAGAAGTGAAATCGAAACAATGCATGCCGTAAAGGTGGTCCAACGAACTTTTTTCTTTTGGTGACCACTTTGTATTTGGCTTATCCACTTTAAAGTTGCAATATGCTACTTTTCTGAGGGATGGACCGTCTGATTCACTACATTTACATGCACACCAAGAAAACTGAGTAACTGATCTAGTCAAATGCAAACTGAATCCATCACAGACTAGCATGTGTTGTTTCATTATTTTGGTATACTATGTTAAAGTGTTGTTATTAGCAACTATCGACTATTGATTCTTATTTGGTTCTTTGACTTGCACATAGACTGGGACAAGAATCTGACAGTTTTGGGGGTAAAGACAATTTGAATTGAGTTCTTACAGATTCGGCTCTCCACAGATATGACCTGTAATTTGATCTTGTAGCGCCATACTACTACTTTATGCAAGATAATCCCAGTAATTTTTTTTTTAAATAGACAGTTTCATTAAAAGGTCTGAGCTGGAACAAGTATATAAAGGAATGTACTAATAATTATACCTTATACAGTTCAAATTTTACTGTATTACAATAAAAAATACCTCAAATCACCACCGCCAGAAGCGCGCTAGTGGTCACTTCCTGTTAGCTAACCTGCTCACCACAGGGTTTCAGTGTCCATTTTTATATACAGTCTATACAGTCTAAAGTACAGTGCACCTTTACAATTGAAAGGCATGTTACTTAAAACATCTGTGGGCAAATAGCAGTAAAATATTCAAGGCCTATTACTCGTACCCTGTTCCCTCCTGCTGTACGTCGCCTGATAAGATTTAATTCTCCGATTTCACAGCTTGCGCAAATACAAGGATATTACAAATCCCGCAGACAGACACGGGACGACTTTGTCTGACATTGAGACCAAAGCGAGGCCAGTTCATTTCATTTGGAGCATCTACAGACAGAGCCCAGCCTGTTGCATACATCAGAAGACTTAGCCCAGATGCTAATGAGCTAATGTGGAATATTACAAAAAAAACTTTTCTCTTTTGTTCCAGTTTCATCATTTTATTCAAACCCATTTTTATGTTTTGAAACGCCGTAAGTAACGCGCAATCCGTAATTTCCTCATGCACTTTGGCTAATGTGATTACAGACTGCAGCAGATTCAATTATATGTTGTGTGGCAGCTTTTCAGAGCAGGCACAATGAAAAGAAAAACAGACAAATGGATCTTTATAATTGCATGCTGGATTTATAAGTGTTGTTTGTCCTGTAGGGTTCACATGCTAATTGTAATACGACAAAACTTCACATATACAGTTGAAAAGAAGTTCACATACACCACATAAAAAGACATATACGCTTTTTTTCCCACATTGTCTGACATGAAATCAGACTAAACTTAACAACAAAAATTATTTCTATTTGCTAAATGTCATGCCTATTTTATTACTTTCTTCAAAGTCAAATGTTTACATACAATTTCATTAATATTTGATACCATTGCCTTCCATATCCTTCCACAAGCTTCTAACAATATTTGGCAGAAATTGTGGTCCATTCCTTGTTTTGGGCTTAGAGTCCCCAGTGAGGGTTAAAGTCCCTCACCAAGCCATGTTCAGGTTAAAGTCCTGATAGTAAAACAGGTTGAAGTCTTGTATACAGGTTTGAGTCCTGGGGAGTTTTGGGTCCCTCAAAAATAATAAAAGCACAGGGTTAGAGTCCCCAACTGGCAATTATTGTTATGGGGTTAGAGTCCCTGGTGAGGTTTAAGTCCCCCATGAAGAAAGGTTCCGTGTTCAGGTTAAAGTCCTGTATACATGTAACCCAGTTATTTTTCTGCTTTTGCTCCGTTTCTGCCTTATTCTGTGTCCCACGGCTAAGTTCTAAATATCGCGAGATTTCACGCAAGTATCGCAGGACTTTGAGCACCCCCAGCGAGACTTGGTGCGACTTGAAGTTATTTTAATCATGGCCGCCCGCTGCTCGTCTCGTGTTGTTGTGGGCCCGGGCGTGTCTGAGCTGCTGCAGATGCCTCTTGCTGCGTGACGTCGTGCTGTGTCAGTTGTTTTAAGAGGAACTGGCCAGGTTCCAGAACTGGATGGCGAGATAGAAAGGCCTCAAGCCTGGACACACAGCCTGGACACACAGCCTGGAGAGCACGTGTCCGCCGGTGCAGTAGGAGGCGCTGCAGCCGCTCCCCACACACACTCACTCACGCACACTCACTGACTCTTTGGATTATATTTTTGTTTTTCCTGAACTTTGAACCTCAAATGAACTTTGCAATAACCAGTCGCTGGATTTACCAAATCTTGTGACTTTTTGCGAAACATTTTGGAACTCTCAAGGAACTGTGTTGTGTGAACAATGGACTTTTGCAGTTGCGTCTCATGTGTCTCAAGCTTCTTTCTAAACACGTTGGATTCTCATTCATTAACATAGTGAAGTAAACAAGAGCACTAATTTTTGTACATATTGTAAATATTGTATGTCAATCACTGTAAATAAAATCACGACTGACACTTTAACACCTTGTCTGTCTACTACGACACTACTACATCATTTATTTTCATATTGTGGCATCATACCTGCTACATACAGATTTGAGTGATTTCAATGTCTTTCTTATTCTGTAAAGCACTTTAAATTACCTTGTGTACGAATTGTGCTATACAAATAAACTTGCCGTGCCTTCCTCCTGACAGAACTGGTGTAACTGAGCCAAGTTTGTAGGCCACCTTAAAGTATAAAAGTATGTGTATGTATTTGCATATAGTGTATGTAAACTTTTACTTTTAACTGTATTTTGCCTGAACAAGAACACACTTCCACTTAAAGTCTCTGATTTCACAACTTTAAAAGACCAGAGCTTTACAGAGGGCAGATTTGCCATCATAAAGCCAAAAAGAAGAACAGACTTCCTGATTCTTGGTCAATAAAACGGATTATAATCGGATGCAGACAGCACACACTGGCCTCATTATGACAATATGAGCTGATTTTACAATATTCAAGGCACACCCACTTTGTTTAGAATGACTGTGGGTGTTTGTGTGAGTGGTTGCTGTCGGAGGTCAGAGCGGCCGATGGTATTTTTGCTTCAGTCAGTCAAACTTAGGGCAAGTTTGAGCATCCGGAAAAGTGCTGTATAGAGTTGGGATCAAATATTCAACTTTAAACCGAAAATGCCACCAAGCCACTGTTAGCTCTGTTTCAGTTGTGCTCTTAAAATATAACTTAAAGGTTGCAATAAGTAACTTTCTGGGGTTGGCACACATAAACTAAGTACATGGACATACCTAAACTGCTAGCCGCCACGTTCCAAATAGTAAGTGAGCATGGGCGTGCTTCCGGCTCCAGTTCACTTTGCACTGAAAAATCGAAACACGTCTTTCTATAACTGCTGCAGTGAGCCTTGTCATTTTGGTCTTAAAACGTAACCTGCTCTATATGATCCTGGTGTTTCTTTCTCTGAGGAGTGATGACGGGTTTGACTGGCTCTTTGTTTGCTACGATAACTCGATGAGCTTCATTTGACTGGAGCTGAACGCTACACGGTCTCTGGTGGCACATCACCTATAATAAGTTAAAACCACACTTTAGAACATTCTCCATGGACATACATTAGTATAAGCAGCACTTTGTGACAAAATTAGCTCACTGCAGCGTTTTTATTTCTTGTCAATCCAGAAGTAAGCGCTTAAACCAGCACTCTGATTGGCTGTGCTTGTGTGGTTCTCCCTGTTTCACTTTTCTGGTCCACAAAGGCTGTTTTAAAGCCATGCATTTGGTCACATTGATAAGGTTTGTGAGCGCTTCAGACGAGTTAGCTTTAAGCGCCCATTTCCTCCTTCTGCAGTGCGAAAATCAGCTACTCAAACACAGACCAAATACACCAAAAAAAAAGCCAATTAAGATGCATCTAAATTTGGTCCCCACTCTTTATATTTTGCTCCTTATAAGCCACAGGGGAAGTCTTCTCTCAGTGGGACATGGCTTCTCATTAGGGCAGAGGAACACACACCTTTTTCTACTGAACATGTAGTTTGTATGTGCAAGTCTACTGCTGCTTCTGCCCAATAAAGACACAGCGGTCGGTCTCTGAACCTTCAACACACACAGGGGGATGGTCTTTGTTCTCAAACGCTCAACAACAAAAAAAAAAAGTGTTTTCAAAAAGGACTGATTACGGAACTAATTAGGATGTGCGAGTCTGCTACCAAACAATGGGCTCTCAGTAGGAAATGCTTCTTTATAATATTTTGTTTGTTTGTTATTAAGTTATTATTTTTGGCTTTTTTCAACAGAGCAGCAAGAAAGGAAAAAGGGAGAAAATGTGTAGTGAGAACTTGACTAACTGACCACTGATAATATTACTAAAGATTGCATAATTAAGTTTTTATCCATAGTTTTGATGGATATATACAACTGAAACCAGAAGTTTACAAGATATAAAAATTCATATGCTTTTTTTTTTTTTTTTTTTTCTCACTGCCTGACAGGAAATCAGACTAAACTTTTCCTGTTTTAGGTCAATTAGGATTAACAAAATAATTTGTATTTGCTAAATGACAGAATAAAAAGAGAAGAATTTTTTTTAAACTTTTTTTTTCATTACTTTCTTCAGAGTTTACATACAGTAAGATTACTATGCATTATAACAATTTGGGGAAAATCCCATTGATGATATCATGTCTTTGGAAACTTCTTCTTCAAATGTTGGTTTATTGCCAACATTTGAGTTAATTAGAGACACACTTGTGGATGTATTTGAAGGTCACACCTGAAACACACTGCTTCTTTGTGTAACATCATGGGAAAGTCAGAAGAAATCAGCCAAGATATCAGGAAGAGAATTGTGGACTTGCACACGTCTGGTTCATCCTTCGGTGCAATTTCCAGATGCCTGAAGATCCCAGGTTCATCTGTAAACAGTGACACGCAAGGATAAATATATTTTGGCATGTAGCAAATAGAAATAATTTTGGTAATCCTAATTGACCTAAAACAGGAAAAAGTTTAGTCTAATTTCATGTCAGACAGTGGGAAGAAAAGCGCATGTGTCTTTCTATATAGTGCAAGGTCAAGTTCTGGTATTACAATGTGCTGAAGAATGGCAAAGGAAATAGCTGGCAGCACACATGTTAGGCTCATACTGGCAAGTTGGCTAAATGTCTTTCCCAACTCTTCACTCCCATTTCACACTTAGCAGTGTCCTGTCTGACAACACCACATTGGCAAATAAATTGAGTAATATTAATAACTTACACAAAATGTGGGGAAATTATTGGCCACATACGGTAAAACAAACAATACAAACATTTTAAAAGTGACATATTATACTAAATCAACTACTGTGACATTTTAGCCATGTTATAACAGTGTTTCCTCATCAGTCGTTTACTCAAAGTTGTATTTTAATCAAATCATGCTTCATCCTGTGTTCTCCTGCATCTTGGGCTGGAGCTTCTTCTTCTATGGTGAAATGCAACTATTTATTCAGCTGTTTTGAACGGGAATTCAGTGGTCTATTACTAAACAATACTAAATACATGTCGTGGTTTACAATGAACAAAATGTAAAATAATGATCTGCAGACAGTATAGTTCAGTATTAAAGGAGCATTGTGCAAGTTACAGAGTTTTTGTGCTAGTTTGCCACATCTGGTGGAAAGTGGAACTGCAACCCGTGTGTTCACTATGCACAAGCTTGTACGAGCATGTGTGACTTCTGGAGGATCTGAGTTTTCACATGTGTGTCCTCTATCTGCAGGTTAAAGCACCAGCAATCCATGTTCAGCTGTGATTGTAACACCGTTGTCTTAAAACTGTAAGCACACAAGCAGCATACAGTTCCTTTAACCAAGAACAAACAGTCCCAGCTCCTGGTTCACTTGTGACACCTTCACTAAGTACATTCAGATGTTTACTTTTTTGACTGGACTAACAAGGACACGCTCCATCTGCCCGTCACTGCTGCTCACAGCTCAGCAGGGGCTGCAGTGTGTGGAGCTGTCAGGTCCAGGCACATCACACACTACGCTCCACAAGCACCAACCAGGACTGGACCCGTCTCGTGATGAGTGCAGGGAGCCTATGCAGTGGGTGTTGTTATCCTTCAGGGTGGACACGCAAAACATACAATATCATTGGAAATTACATATGAAAACCATGGCACCTATATACCAAATGTGTGTTGTTTTTTTTAGATTCATTATTTTTGTTTTTTTACATTCATTTACAGTGGTTGGAACACTTTTTGTCAGTCTGAAATATTTCTGGTGTGTATGTGTTTTGTTGTTGTTGGATGGACCAATTAATTTAATACATAAAAAAGTATATAAATATTGTCCGAAATGTACTTTTTTTTGGAGTTTTTAACCAAAAATCACGTGACCAGTCAAACGGAAGCCTCGTTACGTCAGAAGTGTCAGAGACACGTGTCGAGCTAAAGTTTCAAGCTGCTTCGTGGGAATTTTGATGGAGGTGGCTTGTAATTGGGTCATAGCTTTAAAAGAGTCTGAATCCCCCAATAATTGTGGGTTTTGAGAGAAGGAGATTTTGCTGACGGCATTTCTAACACTACTAGTTATTCAATAAGGGAAAGTTTATATTAAAGCAGGTAAGATACAACAGGTAAGAACAGATTACATCTAGTACAGATACATTTATATACACTTGGTGACATTACATAACACTTACAAGATACACTCCCACATACACAGAGTCACATCAACATACACCTAGGCCTATATAATACACATAGTCAAAGTTTTAGGTAAGTGGTAGGTAAGTCTTGAGAGTGAGTTTGAGTGGTTGAAAGAAAGTGTGAGTGAGACAGTAAGAAGAGATATGGAGGGACAGCTACTGCCACCAAAAAGAGCTCGGTCATATGTATGGGAGCACTTTGACTTAATAAGCCCAAATAAAGTCAAGTGTTTGATTTGTGCTCAAGAGCTGACATACAGCAGCAACACTTCATCAATGCTGTGACATTTGCGCACCAAACACCCAGAGACAACTCCAACTGCAGTGGCTGCCGCTGTTGGTCCTGCTCCAGGTGGTGCAGCAAACTATCAAGGTAAGAATATCCTTTTATGTGGGTAATAACATGCTTCAACACACAGACAAAATGTTACATCATTTTAATGTCATGTCAATTCATTTCCATATTATTATTTTTAAGGCCGTCAATCTGAGTTGGATGAGTCACTCATTGAAATGATCGTCATAGATGTTCAGCCTTTCAAAATGGTGGAGAATACAGGCTTCAGGGTCTTTGTCAAGAAACTTGACCCATGCTATGTTCTGCCCACTCGTCAGGCTGTAAGGGCAATGATTGAAACGAAATATAAAGAAGCCAAACAGCAGACCATAAAGGACCTTGAGAAGGCACAATCTGTCAGTATCACTGCAGACATGTGGCCCTCCATTAACATGGATGCCTATCTTGGGGTCACCTGCCACTATGTGGATGATAACATGAAGCTATCGAGCGTTCTGCTTGGTATGGGCCATTTCGGTCAAGCTCACACTGCAGAAAACTTAAACGATGCAATGGCATTACAGCTGGACACATGGGGTTTAAGACACAAGATTCATTGTCTTATAACAGACAATGCTTCCAATATGCTGCTGTGTGCCAAGCTCCTTGGGGTCAGAAATGTGCCATGTTTTGCCCACAGTTTCAATTTAGTAGTTAAAAAGGCACTAGAGCAAACCCCAGCACTGGCAGATATACGACTCAAAGCCAGGAAAACTGTGACTTTTTTCAAAACAAGTGTCAAAGCAAAAGAAAAACTTGGAGAACTCCAGACACAGCTAAACAAGCCACCACACAAATTAATGCAAGAAGTTGAAACAAGGTGGAATTCAACTTATTTAATGCTACAACGACTGTATGAACAATGTGAGCCAGTCGGAGCAGCACTCGCTTCTCTTGAAACTGATGTACCTCCCCTCTCTTGCAGTGATTATGACATTATGAATGAGTGCTTAGAAGTTCTTGGACCAGTTGATCTTGCTTCTAATGAGCTTGCAGCAGAGAAAACTGTGTCGCCCTCAAAAGTTATACCAATAATAAGAATGGTTCAGCACAAACTTTCGGCCAAGTCCACCACTCTGAAAAGCCCAACAGCAGTAACACTGACACAACACCTGCAACACTTTATCAGCACAAGATACAATGTTGAAAATGTCCATGTTTTGGCCATGGCTACTGTGCTGGACCCAAGATTTAAAACTTTGGCTTCTAGGAATCAAACATGCGCACAAGAAGCTGTGGCCAAAATAACATCTGAATGTGCCAGACTTATGAGGAGAGAGCAACACCATCAACTTCTCAGGTATTACATTTTCATTTTTTTTTTTTTTTTACATTGTTGTCAAACAAAATACAAAGAATCGTATGATATCAACTTAAACAGTCAGGATCAGGAGAAACACCTGAGCTTGCAGAAGCGGAGGAAAGTGACAGTCTGTGGGACCTTCTGGTCGTGTTGGTTTGTATTACATGTTTTTGTTTGTTTTTAGCAATTTAAATAATTAGTATTGGTTAATTTGGTCTGTTTTTCTCTGTTTTAGGTGCAACCCAAGGATCGAACAGTGCCACAGCTGACGCCACTGTTGAAGTTCAGCGTTATTTCTCAGAAGCCTACCTCTCCAGAGGAGAAGAATTTTCAGTCAGTACAATACTCAGGAAAGACAGGTTCCTTGTAATGAATTCTTAAACTAGGCCTACACTGCGAAAAACTAGTCCTTAAACACTACTCAAACTGTAACTTTATTGTTTTTAAGTTGAGCTGCTCTACTGTATGCAGTTTCAGCAGAACAGCAGGGAGTAAAAGTGCATTGCTCAAAGGCACCCCAGAAGCATCTTGGTGTGAATCCCACCGAGACCTTTCTATGGTTTTGATGTCGACAGCTTTTGGAAAAACAACACTCAAATCTCAGTAGTACGAGTGAGAGCGGCAGGTCCCGTGTGGTGCTGTGCTGGAGCGCTCAGTGCTGGGATTTTCCACTTATTCTGATGTCAGTGAATGTGTCTCAGTTTTCTCCTGTTACAGAGGGTAGTATGACCTCACAGCTAAAGCATGAGTGCCAATGTTAGGATTTGCCAACATTTTATTTTTGTTTTCACTCAGTACAAAGCTATTTGTGTCTCCTCACTTTTTTTTTACTTAAATATTAAAATTAATTATTAATCATCTATCCATCTATCTATACACATACATATATATATATATATACATATCCATTTAACATGTAATAATTAATAGAAAGAATATAATTTTAATTGGGTTGACATACTTTTATTTCACTGTCAATACACAGTAAAGCAAAATAAATAGAAACAAACAAACATTAAATAAATTGTATAGTATTAGATTACATTACATAATACTTAATTAGTTAATTTATCAGTTAATTAACCAGATATCTGTGTAATCCCTCAGTCGTCCAGGTCTGATCCATACCAAAGCCGAAGTTAAATCTGTCAATTGGACAAATCGTTGTAGGAGTGCAGATGTTTCGCTGCTCATCCAAGCCGCTTCTTCAGTTCTGGTCAGATTACTGGTGGACACTGTCGTATATCGATCTCAAGGGAGGAGCTAACTACACTGAAACTGTAAACAGTATTCTCTACAGTTTCAGCGCTAATGACCCTATTCAACCTTTAATTGTTCTCTTTGATTCTTTTCTACAAAATAATCAAAGAGAACAATAGTGCGAGCCACTAGGCCCATTAAAGGTTGAATAGGGCCATTAAGAAATAGCTCAAATACAAAAATACATACTCATCAGTTGCTCTTTCATTCGGTAGTATTCAGAATGCAGCTCCATGAATCTAAGCAGTTTTCATGAGGTGTAAATTTGCACAAACACAAGCTTCTCTGAACAGAATGTGAAAGCAGACAGTGACTTATGGCAATTGAAATATGTCATTATGAGGAAATCAATCCAAATCTAAGTCCATAAATCACCCACATATTCTGTTTCAGCACTGGATAGCTCCGCCGTTACATGTCTCCACGTGCTTTATATTAATCTGAGGCACTTCATCTCAATGTCATTAAAATGTTTAGTGATCACGGCCCTGAACCCCTGAATTATTATTATATCTGTCTATAATAATAATACTATGTGCTTTAATGGGGGACTCAGAGTCAAAAATGAAACCGAACATAGAATTTTCTAAATGATAAAAGGTAAAATAGTGATCTAAATATGTTAAATGCTCTACATCACAGCGCTCACACACACAGAGTAATACATTGTAGTGGTTGTAGTACTTTTCAGTGCCTGTTCTTTTGTGAATTGCTGCTCCGCACACTGCACCTGTCTGATGAAATACCATTTTCATTTGTAGACTCACAAAGCCTGAAATTACAAACAAAACAAACAGGATGCAGACTACCGACCTTGGCGACATTGACTTGGTTATATGGAGTTGTAGACTTTTTGGAGCAGAATTGTACCTTTTTACAATAAGTGGCCTCAATCTATATGCCTTTTCTACCCGTCTCTCCACTATCCCTTGAACCGTGGGTCATTGTTTTTTCCTCATTTTCATCTGGGGCATCTGCTTCTTGTATAAAAGTTGATAAAAAAGCATTGTGTACAAGCCATTCTTAAGATTTCATGTTTCATGTAAGGGTCCATCGCCTGCTTGTCTCCATGAAGATAATAATACATTTTATTTATAGGGCGCCTTTCTGGGCACTCAAGGTCGCCTCACATACATCACACAACACATCACATTAAGACAGTTAAAATCAACAGTTAAAATATACACATTTAAAAACAAGCTTATAATATAAAAATGACAGTGCAGGTGTGGTTAGAGTGAATAGGCGAGTTTGAACAGGTGGGTTTTGAGTTTGGATTTGAAGTGAGTGAGAGTGTCAGTATTGCGGAGGTCAGGGGGGAGAGTGTTCCAGAGCTGGGGAGCAGAGCGGCTGAACGCCCTGCTCCCCATGGTGACGAGACGGGCTGAGGGGACAGAGAGATGGAGAGAGGAGGAGGAGCGGAGAGAGCGAACGGGTGTGGCAGTATGGAGGAGGTCAGAGAGGTATGGAGGTGCAAGGTTGTGGATGGCTTTGAATGTGTGGAGAAGGATTTTGTATTGAATGCGGTGTGTGATGGGGAGCCAGTGGAGCTGTTGTAATACGGGGGTGATGTGGTTGATGGAGGGTGTGTGTGTGATGATGCGAGCTGCAGAGTTCTGAACCAGTTGAAGTTTATGGAGAGTTTTTTGTGGAAGACCAAACAGAAGTGAGTTGCAGTAATCTAGGCGGGAAGTGACGAGGCTGTGAATGAGTATGGCAGTGGACTGTGGAGTGAGGGAGGGCCGGAGTCGATGGATGTTGCGGAGGTGGAAGTAGGCGGAGCGGGTGATGGTGTTTATGTGGGAGGTGAAGGAGAGGGAGCTGTCGAGGATGACACCCAGACTCTTTACCTGAGGAGAGGGAGAGATGAGGAGCCGTCTATGGGAATGGAGAAATGATTGATCTTGCTTATGGTGGATTTGGTGCCTACAAGGAGAAGTTCAGTTTTATTGCTATTGAGTTTGAGAAAGTTTGATGTGAACCAGGATTTTATTTAATGGATACAGTTGAGAAGGGAAGAGGGTGGGAGTGTGGAGTCTGGTTTGCTGGAGAGGTAGAGCTGGGTGTCATCCGCGTAGCAGTGGAATTGGATGTGATGTTTCCGGAAAATGTGACCAAGGGGGAGGAGATAGATGATGAAGAGCAGGGGACCAAGAACAGAACCCTGGGGAACACCTGTGGAGATGGGGACAAGATGAGAAGTGAAGGATTTGAGCTGAATAAACTGAGTGCGGCCAGAAAGATAGGAGTGAAACCAAGTGAGGGCTGTGCCAGAGATGCCGATAGAAGAGAGTCTGTTCAGGAGGATGGAATGAGAAATGGTGTCAAAGGCAGAACTCAGATCAAGCAGAAGGAGGATGATAGTAAAACCAGAGTCGGCAGAGAGGAGAAGATCGTTTGTGATTTTGAGAAGGGCAGTTTCAGTGCTGTGGAGAGGACGGAAGCCAGATTGGAAATGTTCATAGAGATTATTAGAGGACAGATGAGAGTGGAGTTGAGCAGAAAACTGTTTTTTTCAAGAATTTTGGAGATGAAAGGAAGGTTAGAAATGGGACGGAAATTATTGAGGTCTGTGGGATCTGAACCAGGTTTTTTGAGAATTGGAGTGACAGCAGCAGTTTTCAGAGGAGAGGGGACAGTTCCAGAGGTGAGGGAGGCGTGGATTATGTTGGTGATAAGAGGGGCTAGAGAAGGAAGTATGGGTTTGATAAGGACAGTAGGAAGTGGATCAAGTTGACATGAGGAGGTTTTGGATTTTTGGATAAGAGTGGAGATTTGATTGACAGAAGGTAGGGTGAATGATGAGAGAGGAGTGGTGGTGATATGAGATGTAATGGCAGGTGGAGTTAGAGCAGAGGAGGGGGTAAGCTGTTGGTGAATGGTGCGGATGATGTTATTGTCATGCCTGGAATGTTACACAGTCTGGCATTAAACTGATCTATCTTGCATTTATCCAGTTGCAGTTGTTTTTATGGCTCAAAACTGCCTGGAGAGATATGCATTTTTATTGTGAGTTAGGGTCTCCACCGATCTGACCAGTAACTTGGCCTGGTGGCATCACTTGTTTGAGTCTATGCAGAAGTAGCTAAAATACAAAAATACATTGTCGTCAGTTACTCTTTTCATTTAGAAATATTCAGAATGCAGTTTAAATCAAACAAATACATTGTGGTTATAGACTGTATACTAGCCACCATGTTACAAATAGAAACTGAGCATGGGCACGCTTCCGACTCCATCGACTCTGGCTCCAATTTACTTTCTATTGAAAAACTGACGGCCCTGCAGCTGTCAGACTTGTCATTTTGATTTTTGATGTTCGTATTAACTCCACATGATCCTGGTGGTTTATGGACAAAATAGCAAAATAAAAACAAGATCATTAATAACAGACAAATCAAGTGCCTTTCCCCAAGGCCACTTCAGCTAGCGTTAGCAACAGGTTTGATTGACAGCTTTGCTAAGCATCTGCTCCCAGCTAAACCAGAGGTGCGGACAGGAAGAGGAATTACCTTCAACAGCCTGGTTCCGAATTGACTCTTTGGTTGCTATGATACCCACAGTCATGATTCCAAATATGGAACTTGGCTCCAAATTCGCCCCATAACTGCTCTAGCCTCGATGAGCGTCCGATGAGCGTCATTTGGCTGGAGCTGAATGCTATGGGTGACGTCACACTCTTAGCCCACTTCTTCCACGGAAGAGGGCAAACTTTTTGACACATGGGCCACAATGGGTTCTAAAGGCCGGGCCAGGATATATATATATATATAACATTAGAGATTTGGCCTGTAACATGTAGCAAAGCATGAATATGAAAGGCTCATTGTACATTTTTTCCCCAAATGCATTAATTAAATTAATTGTTAATTTATTAAATTTCAGTTAATTAAACACAGTAGAAAAACTTTGAACAAGGTTTTCCCGTACCTATTATAATATCATGTGGTTATGTTCAGCGGACCAGATTAATAAACCCAAAGGGCTGTGAGTGGCCCCCGGGCCGTAGTTTGCCCATATCTGTTCTACAGTTTATGATTGCATGTTTAACAAATGACACAACGAGTACAGTATTCTGGACAATGTAATGAAATCTGTCACATCAGCGTTTCTCAATCTGATGGAACGTGAGCTCCGTCAGGTGGTACTTGGACCGCTTTTCAGTTTGGGGGTTACATTTTAAAGTAAATTTTATCCATTTTGTGTCCTCCTTTCCTTCCTTGTTAAGAACTGCAGTGGAAATGATCTAGTCCACTGTTGTAGCTCTAGATTAGACCTGGAACAGTCCTACTTGATATAGATCTGTTGGTACTTGGAAAGACAAATACTTTGATTGGTGGTACTTGGGGCTTTACTGGAGAGAAGCTTTTAAGGTTTTAACAATCCAGTTCCAATACTTGTAAATCCGTGTTACTTTTCTTTTTCATCTTATCACATCTGGCAGTGCTGGTAACATACAGTGTATATTATTATTCACATGAAATAAATGGACTTCTGAGGTCCACAAAAGGCCCAGCTTCTCCCTCCCAATCAGAGCTGTGCTGCAGAGCCCTGTCTGTGTTTAGACTTGATTATAGCTGCCGTATAAACTCGTGTGATTGCTCGGTGTGCTTGTGTTTTCCACTTTAAAGACATTTCCCATGGCTCTGCTGTAGATGGACTCGGCAACACCTGCAGGAATAACCATAGTTGATTATAAAGGCAGTGTGATCCAAATTACACCTGCTTTTTTATGACTTTGACAGTGATGACAAATAGGATGTTTTTATAATGCTTTTTCATGTACAGTATTTATATGATGCTGTGTTTTTACTATATATAATATATATATATATATGTATATATATATATATATATATATATATATATATATATATATAAATAAATGGACACAGATAACCGTTACATAAAGACACATTAAAATGCAGTGTAGAGGCACAAAGAAGTGAAATAAATGCAGAAAAAGCTGAAGATCAACATTACCTCTCACAGTGCCACAAACATGGAGTTAGTAAGCATCTTTTTGTGAACTGCTGAGAGTATGATTAAAAAGTACCATTTGTACAGTATTTAGATTAATAGTTATATTAAAACTTAGCTGTGTTTGGATATTGGGAGCAAACTGTGCAAATCTTGCCTGGATTGTTGCATCACAGGTAAAAATCCAGTATTCTTCTGTGCAGGTTTTAGGCCCATTAACCATCTCTGGACTCGTTCTGTGGTCAAAATTTTGTTCACAGCTAGCACCTGGCTCTATAGTGTAGCATTCATGTGCCCCGAGTGCTTCCTTTGTTTATTTTCCTATTGGTCATTCCTGTTGCGGACAGCAGAGGGAGCTCCAGTGCCTAAATGTCTGATTGGAAAAGGAGGTGTAGTTTATAAAGTGTGTTTTTCAAGTTTTCAAGTTTTCAAGATATTATTTTAAGATATAAAATAAATGTGAAATACTTATCCCAAGGTGACCCGAAGCGTGTTTGAAAGAAGATTTAAGCCACAGGGAAGCAAAATATATGTTCTTGAAAAATGTGCCATGAAAGTGAGCTCAAGCGTCGTCTGTGATTGTTAGAAAAAAATTAATTGGATCAGATAGTCTCTTTAAGGTATATTTTTATGTGTTACTTTTACCAAGAAAGGTGAATCAGATCTTTTTTTTTTTTTTTTTTCTGTAGCCAAATGCTCTGAAACATGTTTAATAAATTTGGGCAGCATTTTTAGTGTAGTGTAGAGTCATTTGAAAATTAAGAAAGCGAAAAAGGAGAGGTGTAATTAGGCTATGAGCTGGATTTTTTAAGATTTTAATATGCTAGTTGACATTTAGCTCACAAAAACACAACTTGAAAAGAACAGCTGTGAGCCATTATTTAAATCCTGATGCCCAAGAAGAAAGCCAAGAGTTCACTGAGGCGAAGTCTGTTGTTAGCATGTTAGCATGCATGGATGCTATGTGGCTAATGACTGTAAAAAAGCTACTGTGGTAGGGGCCATGTTTGTAAGAA